>OW971938.1:23062500-23545000 GCA_943193695.1 Acrobasis suavella
CATACAAATTATTTATTGCTTTAGTAAAATAGTATGCGACAGGCAAGACACTTGCACCGTCTGAATGGGCCTTTAGTATGTAAGTATAGGTAATAAGAAGAATTGCCATCGCTATACCAAGAGGAAACGCTACTAGCGTGATAGCAACTTTGAAGCAGGTACTATCTGAGGTAAAATTTTTGATTCCTTTTAGACTAGTTTTAGTAAAATATATTATTTTAGTTTCATAATTTGATGTAATTTGTTATCGGTAGTCTACTTTAATCTATCAATATTTTAAGTTTTTAGCTTCTACTGTATTATTTAATGCTTTCTTCATGAATAAATGTTTTACTCATAAGACGAAAAATAAAGCTAATTTGCCAAGTATTAGTGATATTAGGCATTTAATCGGCGCCAAAGGCGTCAAAGCCCATTTCAGTTGGAGCTGCAAGCCAATCGAGGGCGCGGGGGGCGCGGCCCGACATTGACCCGCTGCGGCGCGACGTTGGCTGCGGGCGGCAGGTGCGGGTGGAACACCTGCTGGGCGCGGGGAGATACTGTATTTCTCAATTGCTTTTACTTTTCAGAGTTACTTCTATTTAATATAAAATGTACTACTTGTAAAATACATTTACATAACAGAGAGAGACATAAGAACCTTTGGATGGAAGTGTAAAGGAGGATATGAGTAGAAAGGGAGTGATGGACGGGTTGACTGCAGATATAATAAAATGGAAAGAACTCACATGCGAGAGAGATACTTGTAAAATACATTGTGTTTCATGCGATGGCCAAGTCATTATATTTATTGAAAACATAAAAGATTATCTATCTATGGTCACTATAAGATGTTGTTAGGTTAGCCAATTACGTAATAACTTAAGACAGACAGAAGATCTCTCAAGTAGGGACTGAATTAATTTCTTTATCGATTTAATAATCATAATGCATCTCACAACTTTGTACGGTAAAAGAACTGAGTTGCGAGACTTGGCTTTTTTTGCAAGTTATGTTTTTGATGGCATTGCTTTTAATTTTCAGAGTTACTTCTGGTATGATTTCATTTAGTATACAAATGCAACATGTCTTTATTCTAATGGGATAACTAGAGCATTTTGGTCTTGCGAGTCTCAAAAGTAGAGCCCAGAGCCGCAAGACCCGAAGTCCACTTTTAGTGTAATGGTGTGCGAGATGGTGAAAATAGATCAAAATAGTAGGTAATTGGTGGCTACCATATAAACCTAGTATTTTTTTCTAAATCTATGAATGCTATGATATTTTCGCCCATTCCCTCGATCAGTTTACGATATGCACGTGAAGAGAAGCATCTGGTCATTCATTTAAAACTTACATAAATCAATATGTTTTCTTTTCTTTATTGCTTTGTATTGTAATAACTTAGCCTTCCATTGTACTCGTTTAATGTAAAACTATTTCTTTATGTTACATTTTTCTTTTTGGTGTTCAATAAAGAGTTATGTATTGTCCCCTTATCCTTTAAAATAAATAAAAAAATAAACAAAAACTGTGTTTGAAACCCTTTCTTCTGAGGCTCGTAATGGTATTTCTCAAAATCAATCAAATTAAACACTTTCGTTCTTTGACAAAGTTATGGGTCCCGAACGCTTATTGCTATTGAGCTTGATTGGACGAAGGCCTCCCCATTTGAATTGTCATTGACAATATAGATTTATTTATAGTATACCTAAGTATAATTACAAACCGCATCAGAATCGTGATGTTAGTATCCCATAAAAGTTTGTAGTTTTAGAATGATGTGGGCGCTTCGTCGGTGTGGTTTAAGAAAGCTGATCGCCTCGGGTCCGCAATGCTGTCGTGGCCTCGGCCTCACGAGTAAAGGAGATGGTGGCTCCATCTTGCAGCTAGTCGTTGGCGAGGTTCGGCAATGCGAGTTCGGGTTCGAGACAGCACAGGTTTCATTCATGCAATAGTTTCAGCTGCCACCTAAGTGATGGAAACTGGGATCACCCAACGGATTAAACGTTTCTTTCTAAGAAAGAGATAATTATATGCCATTTGTGTCATTGGTTGGTTAACTTCACAAGCGCTAGTAATGCATACTGGCACCAAGCCATCGAGCTTCTTTCCAATAATCTTTCTCATGGCACGTTCATAGTAACTAATATGTTGGTTTCCTATTTATTCTCATAAAATAATTAGTCGAAATATAGCTTCACATAATTTTTATTTATGATATTACACATTTTTTTTAAATATTTTATAGGCTTTTAGACATTCAAGATGCAGTACAAAAATACTCAAAGTAAATTATGAATTAAGCAATGGTAAAAAAATACTACGTGAGCGGGGATTGAAAATTTGCCCAAATTTTTATTTTAACACTGTTTGAATTTCACATTACTATTAACATACGAAAGCATAATGTCATCCATAAATAAACAATAGGTACTTCAGATTTATGATAAAGTAAACAAAGTTCGCAGCTTAGGAGTTGTTCAAGGACCACTCAGTGTGGGCACACCTGAACCTGTACTATAGTTTCTGTCATATCCTCATGACATAATTAATTATTTACATCTAATATGTATTCAAATCATAGAATTATAACCTATAAATCTCTGATTCAAATGTTTGTTGGTTATCGCATTCGATGTCAGATCCCCTTGACAAGAAATAAATAATAAAAAAATTAACATTATGTAAAAAATACTTCAGGTTCAAACAAAGGTTATGAAGAAAAATGTTTCAGTTATTATGACAAACGATATTCTGAATAAAGTTTAATCAAGGGAATACATTGTATTGTATTCCAATATCACAATGTACTATCACAAGATCGCTTATCGCAATCCGTGTCCGCAGTGACCTCGGCCTTATGAGCGAACGAGAGCGCTGCAGCCCGCAGCTAACGTCGCAGTGCGAGGTTCGGCAGTGCGCGTGTCGGGGCTGCACAGGTGCGTCATTCATGACCCTCCCCCTCCCCGCCGCGCCCGGCCCTGGCTCCGGTGCATCGATGACTGATACTGATGTGCGATTAATTGAACTGTGCTGTCGGTGCGATTTCCGTACTGCGCACCGCATTCGTGGAAGTCGTGAAACGCACCGCCTTTTAGGTCAGGCTTAGAGAATCTTATATTTTGTAGCGTAAAGTGGACTTACCTTCTTATTTTCCTCATCAGAACTTTATATAATACAACTGACTGTAGTTTAGTTTAGTCAAATAATAATGAAATGTATACATAGCATTACCTTCGATAAAGAAATTTATTATTAAATAATTCAATTTATTATTAATAATTAATAACACTAATAATATTTTTTATTGAGAAGTGGTGAGACTTAATAGCTTCATAACCGAATGCGTTTTTGATTTGTTTTGCACCAGCATACCTCGTATAAAGCGAGTATTAGCTAATAAGTTTTTTAACCAATAACTTGAACGTAACATGATTACTAAATTGTTCAATAGTAGGCTATTACATTTTATTAGTATTTGTTCCATAATTGTATTACTTGTTTAATGTTAAAATAAGATTCAGTGCTTTGTATAAATTCAAACCTCTTCAACAGTACTTTAGTTTAGTATTTTCCTTTTATCTAGCATTAACTTTTTGATATTGGAAGTATTTCTTTTTTCTATCCATTTAATAGTAGAATTTATGTAAGTACATAGTATTTGTTATTTTAAAGTTCAAAATATTACTTAAAAAGTGAAAATTTGTAATTGGCACTTAGTAATTAAGAGAATTTTTATAAAGTAATAATGTTGTAAATCTTCCGAAGAAAATAAAATAAAATAAAATAAAATTTGTTGAAAAATTATTAAATAATAATAATATTCAACAAAAAAAAAACAACTGACTTTATTTTCTTTCAGGAGTTTCTTCCCTATCTCCAAAGGTCTTCATCATGTCTTCGCCAAATTAATACGGGACCAACTTGGTAGTAAAGGCTCTCAAATAAAAAAAAGAATCATCAAAATCGGTCCACGCTTGACGAAGATATCGCGTAACAAACAAACAAAAAAAAACTTACAAACGAATTGATAACCTCCTCCTCTTTTAAAGTCGGTTAAAAACGAAACACTAAGGCCTCTCCATAATTGTTATGCTCACTCACCATTACTTCCTAAATCACGTAAGTTTACGGGCCCAGCGCGCTTTCTTAATATATTTAATATGTCTTTTATTCTTCTGTCGAGGTAGGTTCGACTTGTACATGAACAAGTGGCTATGCTGTGAAGATGTATACTTAATATCTGTATAAGTACAGGTGTGTGAGAGGTCGTGCCCCCGCCCGCGCCCCGCCCTGTATCGACGTGGCCTTGGCGAGTGCAGGCTGTGCACCGCACGCATACCCCAATATTGTGAAGCTAGATCGCATCGATTTTACAGGCATTTTGTACTTACTCTATACTGAACGGAGCCTTTGGATTCAAAGATTCAAATGTTTATTCAGTAACTAGGCCTTTACAGGCACTTTTACACGTCAATAAGTACAATTTACGTTACTTGTAAAGTATATTAAAATTTTATTTATTTTTAAAGAAAAGCTACCGATACCAGCGCTTCGTAACGACCTGAGAAGAAACGCCTAAAGAAACTTATTTTCACAGTATTGGTCGCCTACTCGCCAAAAGGGCTTTGTCATATTATTATGTTGGTACGCTTTTCAGCCACGGGTCCATGGGGACCCGGTCCTTTGAGGCGTTCATGGGGCCAACGCCAACATGAAGAGGCCTTTTAGTACCTTTTATCTAAAAAGTGAGATGGCTGCATCTATGGAGGTCTATCCCTTAATGTACCATTGAGATGCACTAACGGACAATCCTCCACAGCTACCGAACTATTGCCAGGGAGGGATTTACTAGGTTTGGGCTTTATGGATGGGATGTTAGTGGACCGGAAAGCTGGGTTATGGAGTGAGATACGGACATCTACCTAAAAATCTCTCACAACAATTTTAGCCTGGTAGATGGTGACTTGCTGCTCGTTGGCTACACTGCCTGTGGGCACCCTAACTAGCCACGAAAATGCGGCCAGGGCGCAACACAATGTGAGCAGCTGAGGGTGTCGAGAGGTGCGGCTCCGGTTTCACCATCACGGGGCTTAGCCCGAGAGCGGGTTTCCCCGTTATTACGCCATTACGTGCAATACACTTCCACCCTGGAGCGTATGTTCTGCTCTTGCGACTCCACTCTGACCGGCCAGTTAAGATTGTCTTTTAAATTATAAATACTTATAATATAATAGAATGTTGACAGATTATAACATGTAATGCTTGCGAACAAGTAAACAAACATAAATTGCGTGATAAAAAAATATTAAGTTGTCAAAAAAGCGAAGCCGAGCTGACCAGTCCCTCCCGGTCCCGGCAGCACCTGTTCACGAGTTGACGCACGGATCAGCCATCGTTAAACTCAACCTTATTACACTTGAAAAATTAGGTAAATTAACGCACGTCGTGGGTCCGACAGTGTATAATCGGTTGCCGCAGGAGATCAGAGCAGCTGATAATATTAAAATCTTTAAAACTAAAGTTAAAAAATGGCTGATAGAACTAGCCCCCTACTACCCTTTTGTCAATGAATTGTATTTATTTTGATGTCATTAATTGTAAAACATTAACCTTATCTTATGTGTAATGAATGTAATGAAGTTTTATAATATTGACATGTAACAAAATGTTATCAATATTTTAATAAACAAATGGTTTGTTCTTGTTCAAGACTCAAAAACCATTTTAGCTAAATGCTTAGCTATTAAATGGAACTGGAGTGCTATTTTTCATTTAAGGACTCACCAAAACACAAAACGTGTAGTTTTCCAACTCACCGGTCGCGTGAAAAACCATTTGGCCGTATTTTTGAAACCGTCGTGTCAGCTAAAAACAAAATTGTTTTACGCAGAAAATATTGAAATTATGTCTATGGTTTTCTAAGAATTTTACCATGAATAAAAAAGCAGCATGAATCGGAATGATTCTCCATGAAATGTTTCTTTAACATATCTACGCCACAAATGACACTCGTTGCCAATCCTTCGCATACGATCATTTCAAAAATGCGCCCGTTTGGAAAAGCTCGCGTCAACCATTCGTAATGTGACAAATGATTTCAAAAATACGTTCCCTGGGCGGGACATGTCAGTCGAATGCGACCGGAGAAGTGCGCCAAATTGGCAACATTTTGGTTACCAGAGGGCCGTCGTCGGGGTAGAGGTAGACCCAGAACCAGGTGGCGAGATGATCTGGATAAGGTTTTGTCTGGTTGGGAAGAGCTTGCAGCAGACAGAAATTAAATATAATAAACATAAATATGATTAGCTCATTCAAATGGCAATAGGCCTACCGCAGCACGAACCGATTACCGATGGAGCGGAAAAGTTCTCAAATGTCAGCTACCGGCAGTGTAGGAAACCCACCTAATAATTGGTCAGACGACCTGAGCAAGGTTGCTGGTAAACGCTGGATACAGTCCAGCAGTGGACTTCCTGTGACTGATATGATGATTATACAAATTAAGTATGACAAGACTATGAGTTTTAGTTTAAAATTTAAATGAACATGTTTCTATTCTTACGAATGTTTCCATAGCTACTACAAAGCTTTGACTTACCAACTTATAAATAATATTTTGTATAACTGTTTTGTATCTTGATTGTTCAAATACAATTATTATACAATAATATATATTACAATCAAACTGAAAACTGAATTAAAAGTAGACATTAAAAACTAAATTTAAATCTAAATTAAACAAAATAAATGAAAAAAAATCTATCAGTTTTTGTATCTAAACTACAAGTTTGATTTTAACTTGACATCAATTTTAATGAAATATTTTATGCTACTTACGAATGATAACTAGGAGTTGCCACAACATTAACAAGTTTATTCGCTAGGCAAATTAAAAATACCTACCCTTTTCAAGTACGCCATCTAGTGATGAGTAGCGAAACTACATATTCCACTTGATATCCGTAGCACTATCTAGGCTCTATGTATGTATTTGTTATAAATATAGTATCGTTGAGTTAGTATCCCATAATACAAGTCTCGAACTTACTTTGGGGCTAGCTCAATCAGTGTTATTTGTCCCTACATATTTATTTATTTTTTATCTTGTTATTTTCTTGGTAAGACCCTGAATTTCAAGCTTCTCCCAATAACTTCAAAAATGGCTGAGCCGATTTTCATCAAACATAGCGAAGCCACCGCAAGGGAACTTTCTTTCACGTCAAAAAACCGCATCGGAATCGTCCAACTGTTCGAGAGCTACGGTGCGTCAGACAGACCGACAAACAGACAGGCAGACATTTGCGAGAAACTTTTAGCACACCCCTCTTTTTTGTCGGGGGTTAAACAACATTAACAAAATAGGGCAATGTCAGGCAGGTCGCAAATGTTACCGTGCCCGTTGGCATTTGCCGCGCTCCAACTCGTCCACCCTTTTTGGCAAATGAGCTTTATGGACCTTTTTTACCTGTCTATAGTATTAAGGAGCTCGGTGGCACAGTGGGAGTTTGCATTCATAACTTTCGCAAGTTAAGTAATGTCAGAAGTGTTCCGCACTTGAATGGGTGACCGTAGGTAAGTGGCATAAGCATTTCTTGAGCTCCTCCGTGCTACGAAAGGGACGTTAATCCGCTAGTTCAGGCTGTTATTATTAGATGGCAGTCGTCAAGCTATGTCGGATGCCTTTAGGCTGCTTGAAGATCTATCACCAGTGTTGGTCACTTACATACAAAAAGGGGACCCTATGGGAATCATTCTAAGTATGTCTAAATATATATAACTCAAAGGTGACTGACTGACTGACATAGTGATCTATCAACGCACAGCCCAAACCACTGGACGGACCGAGCTGAAATTTGGCATGCAGGTAGTTGTTATGACGTAAGCATCTGCTAAGAAAGGATTTTGATCAATTCTACCCCCAAGGGGATAAAATAGGGGATGAAATTTTGTATGAAACTTTGTAAATTTTAAACAGATCGGGCTGAGATTTTGCATGCATAAAGCTACTATGACGTAGGCATCCCCTAAGAAAGGATTTTGATAAATTACACCCCTACGCGAGCGAAGCCGCGGGCAAAAGCTAGTTTGTAACATATGTCCTGTGAATCTGACTTATGCACATTTTATATTGTAAGGGCATGCTGCTAAGTGGTGGTGGGTCGACCCACAATGGCTTGCTAAGCGTGCCCTTTGAATTTTGCTACCCAGGCTATATAAAATATTTATAAAAATTGTGAACCTACCGTGCCGCACCAGACGGGGCGCAAGTTGCGTCGCGTAACAGCTAGAGATGAGCAGTGGATAGTACTCAATCTACCCATTTGAGTATTTACTCACTAGATTTAATAAATAGAGTAAATTGAGCGTGCTCATGTATCGACATCGCATTTGATGTCTGTTTACTTATTTTTACGTAAAATTACGTCTAGTCTACTTTAGTTTCAGTGTATGATTAGTATGGTATTTTCATATAATTTAGTGTCGCATATGACGTTTACCTACATTTTAAGCATATTATGGCGTACGTATACACGTTCCGACAAGAATTGCAAGTGTATACTAGAATTAAGTTTCAAAATTGTCATGAAAACATGAAATAATGAATATGAATATAAATATGAGTCGCAACTCATATAAATCAATCTACTCACCAAATGGATAAATAAGGATATTTATCGGGTATTTACTCAATCTACTGAGTAAATACTCAAATGGGTTGATTGAGTATTTATGCATCGCTCATCACTAGCTGTTACGCGGCGCAACTTGCGCCGCGTCTGTTACGGCCCTTAAGTTGTTTTCATTTCGTGTACCTGTTCTTTTTAGGGTTCCATACCCAAAGGGTAAAAACGAAACCATATTACTAAGACTCCGCTGTCTCTCTGTATGTCTGTTTGTCTGTCTGTCTGTCCTGTGTGATCCGTGATAGCTGGACAGTTGAAATTTTCACTGATGTTGTTTTTCTGTTGCCGTTGTTACTACAAATACTAAAAACAGAAAAAAATAGACATTTAAGATTGGCTTCCATAAAACAAACGTGATTTTTATAGATAATAGTACGGAAACCTTTGTGCGCGAGTCTGACATGCATTTGGTCGGCTTTTATTTTCTAATTTTCCAATATTTATTAAATTTTGTATTAGAAACTACATAAACTCGTATCACGCGAAACCTACGAAATGATTAGTTTGCGCAGTCTATCTTTATTAGAATCTTTAAAAGTAAACTAATGACGATAATATATAGCGCAAGTAGGCTCATAATTCGTAAGTAGTAGCTGCGATGACAAGCCAGAATTCTGAATCCCGTTATTCCCGAGTCACGGGTCACGGGTCCGGGCAGTCTGCCCGAGCATTGTCTGCAAATCGAGTGGAAGAAAGCTAAACAGTTTATGGCGGCTGTCCACCCACGGAACAAATGGGGGGCAATCTGTTAATGTCCGTGTCTTTGCGAATCAATCATACAAACTTCGTAAATATTCGGCCATCGATCAAAAAACTCCCGTTTCAGCTGTTTTGTTGAACAGGACCGTCGCAGAGAAAATAACGTCGTGAATGTCATTCCTATGGTAATAAACATTAACCCTCATTTTGAGGGATATAAATATAAACTATGTGGGTATCTATGTTTTGGCATACTTATTTTAGGATAATACTAATGAATTGAGTTTGTCACTTAAGGGCTACCTGAATTTTCCGAGGTCCAGTGCTGCCCCCATTTGAATTAAATCATTTAAAAGTAAACGGAGATATAATTCAAAATTTTGTCTTGACCAGGCTCTAGATAACTCTTTAAAGTATTTTATGAAATACTGTTTACAACTTAAAGTGAGAACGTAAAGCTTTTCTACGCACATACGCCAAAAGTGGCCGTTTTTCGCAATTGTGCGTAGAAAAGCTTCACATTCTCACTTTAAACTGTAAACAGTAGTTTATAAAATAGTTTGAAGGGTTATCTAGAGCCTGGTCAAGACAAAACTTTAAATGATGTCTCTGTTTCCTATCAAATGATTTATTTCAAATGGGGGCAGCACTGGACCCCGGAAAATTTAGGTAGCCCCTTAAGAGTCCTCTACCCTAGAAAGAATCAGACTTCCCCATACAAACGTAGTCTAGCTTTTATTTTGAAACGGCACGTCAGATATGGGCAAAATTAAGCAATTTCAAAGAAGTTGCGTATACTTAGGCACATAACTCGTTTCAGAGTTAAAATATGAACTTAAAAGAGAATATAGTCTGTCATATCATTTTTGACCATCTAAACTTTCTTTAAACTTTCTTTCCAGTTCATAATTTTAATGTCAGACACCAATTATAACCCTAGACTATTGCAATTTCTTAAAAATCACAATTTTTTACCGAAATCTGACATGTCGTTCCAAATTAAAACGTAGACTACGTTTGTATGGAAAAGTCTGGGGTGAGGTACGCCGTAGTAAGATCAGGAAGAGGCAGATGTTTGTCAATGGACGCCTATGCTGAGAAGAGAAAGAAGATAGAACGCCTATTAACTTTCCAAAAATCGGCATTTATATAAATCCTGTTTTTAACCGACTTCCTAAAAGGAGGAGGTTATCAATTCGTCGCGATCTTTTATGCTTTTTTTTATATGTATGTTCACCGATCATTCGAGAACCCCTACACCGATTTAAAAAATTCTTTTTTGTTTGTAAGGGTATACTTTCCAGGTGGTCCCATAGACATTTAATCAAAATCGGTTGTGTAGTTTGGAGGTGAAGTTTGTTTTTAGTTTTGAAAAATGATTAAGTATTTATTTATTCAACAAGGCAATGCAGCCGGTCTCACCTGCGCCTGAGGCTTGCTTGGGATACAGATCCAACACGTACAGGCTTTGGAAAAGTTGATGTTATGATTGTTACTTGTAAGGTAATAATTTTGTTGTATTTTTAATTTGTGTTAAGAAAAGAAATGCTTTACTGTAATAATTCAAAAATACGTAGACCAAAGAAGAGGTGGATGGCAAGATATAGGGAAATAGAGGACTGTGAAAGGAAAAGACATACTGCACCACACCCAGATAATGGGATAAGGTGAGGTAGTTAATAAAAACAGACTTTTAATCTGTAAAGTAGCGTAATCTATCATAATTTGACGTAATTAGATGTCCCGAACGAATTGTGGGAATTAAAAACGGCTTCGGGAGTAGTTTGTCATTGTCATATTGATTGGTGCTGCCCTCTGACATTAGACCGCCCCGCCACCGCGACCTACCCCCATATTTCCGTCCAACAAACACTCGCTTTATGGCTCTTCACCCCGGTTTACGACCTCTCCACGATATAAGTATCTATATCATTTCATCAAACACTTTAATGACCACTAAATCCACTTCACTGGCCGTTAATTGGGTCAATCGAAATGCTGTAAACTAAGTATACTACTTTAACTATTCATAGATCCCACGATGAACAACAGCTGTGGTGTTACCTATGGGTATATACATAAAAAAAAAACAAGTCCATCATGGTTTAATATTTCGGAATAATACACGTTTATTTAATCAAAGTATGGATATTAACTACTATTAATCGATTAATTACAGTACTTACAATCATAACATAACATAGGTAAACTAAAAATATGCACAATACCCGGCACGTAAGTTGAACAAAAATGGCAGTCATTGTTGTACGTTGTTTGTCCGTTTAGAATCACATTTCTATCAGAACTTTAGACAGAAATGATTTCGGTTTTGAAGAAAGACCAAAAAATCTCTTTTAAGAGCGACCTTCCCGTCTTACTTTTCATACAAACGCTCGTATGTGATTAATCCGTTGTATCTGATCTTTCTTGAAAACTTTTAAACTTACAGGTATCTTGGATACGATTTCTAGGTTTCAATCGAAATAAAATATGAAATTTAGAAGAACAAAGTCAGTATAAGCCTCCAAAAATCTCCTTTTTTGCACAAATTTTAGCTGAACTTCGACCGTTCATAGAGTTCTTATAAATTGTAAAAGTAAAGAAAATATTTCGATACAAACCTCGCAAATGTAATGAAAATTTTGAACACTAATCATTTATTTCACATACTTGTAAGGCTTACTGATAAACACGTATCACCTGGAACAAGTTTTATGAAATTTCCGCACCCTATGAATAGTTAATATTCGTTCAACGGATAGTTAATAATAAAACTAATTTCATTTAACAGAATACAAACCATGCCCTTAGGCACTATCTCTCTCTTTTTGGTTTGCCTCTTTTTCTAGCATTGCCCTGGATGAAACACCAAGCTTTTCAAACTATGCTCGCGTTGAAAACAGAGCGGCCGGGAAGGGCCGCCTTAACACTTATATCTCCAATTAAACATGCGCCGACGGTCGCCATTTTTGTTCAACTTACGTGCCGGGTATGTAATGTAAAATTGTCGTGTCAAGTTATTATTTTAGATGTTGTTCCTTGTGTTTATTATTGTATTTCTATTATATGGAAAACTAGCTTTTGTCCGCGGCTTCGCTCGCGTAGGGGTGTAATTTATCAAAATCCTTTCTTAGATCCCCTAAGAAAGGATTTTGATAAATTACACGTCCTACGTCATAGTAGCTTTATGCATGCAAAGTCTCAGCCCGATCGGTTTAAAATTGACAAAGTTTCATACAAACTTTCATCCCCTATTTTATCCCCTTGGGGATAGAATTGATCAAAATCCTTTCTTAGCGGATGCCTACGTTATAATATCTACCTGCATGCCTTTCAGCCCGATCTGTCCAGTGGTTTGGGCTGTGCGTTGATAGATCACTATGTCAGTCAGTCAGTTACCTTTGAGTTATATATATTTAGATATGTCGCGCGATTCCGCGCGAAGCGTTTTCGTTTCACCTTCGGCAAAAATTCTTTCGTTTGTCCAGATGTCCGATATCCAGTTTCCAGGCTTTTCTAGCCTACAGGTCGCATTTCTCAACCAACTCTCGTGAAATTTTGCGAGCAGGTTCGATAAAATTAATTATTAAGAATTTTTCGTTGATTAAACTTTTTGAAAACTTGAAAAACAAATATCATATTTTATTAATTTCGAAAAATGTTTAAAATTAATAAGTAACCCTTTTAGCTACCCAAAAAAGACGCAACTTTTTTGTCCGAACAACTTTTTATCCTTATAAACTTTAACGGGTTAGGTGGACCAGCGAGCTGTACCTGCTCACAGAGCTGCGCTAGTTTTACTTTAAAGTTGAGTATAAGATACATATGTAGGTACATAACTATAAAACAAGTAATTATTGCAAAATAAAAAAAATCCGACTGCCTTTTTTTTGTTTTCTTATTTTATTTTTATGTATTTTTTTATTTTGATATACCCAGTGTCAATCTCACAGTAAATACGAATCTAACGACACCAGTCAAGCTAAAATTCATCGAGCCGTTAAGGCTGCAGAGCGTGCCAAACAATTATTCACACATACATACATACATATATACATACATACATACATACTCTCAAAAACATAACCCTACCCAGTGGGGTAAAAATAAATGTAGTATATACTTCCCATAACTTTCTTTACAATACATATACTGCAGAAAGCTCTTGTACTAGATCGAACCACTACCACAGATTGTCCATTTCACTACTATACTACGATGATAACTATTTATGCAAGTACTTAGGTATGTGCTTTGGTTAAGTCCTTACACCTTTGTGTAAATAAGGTCCCAACTTCGTCATCATCATCCGAGCGTATTCCCGGTTGCATCCTCAGCAGTAACGCTTCAGAGCCCGGGGTCCGCTACCTAACCAAGGAGATTTGACGAGATTACTGGTTTTTACACAGAGCGACTGCCGTCTGACCTCCACAACCCAAAGGTCAAACCAGGAACCAATCCTTGGATAGTTTGATGATCAAACGCTAGGTGGCGTTCGGGACCCACCCCGTCATTAGGTACTAATTTTTAACGTCCCAACCTCACAACTTTGTTCTCGCCTTTCCTTCTCAGAGTCTGAGAATGAAAGGCGAGAACAACGTTTGTTAATTTATACTTTCTATCTAAGTTTTATTACCCCTATTATCTTAAGATAATAAAACGTAGCACGAGCTTCAACAATAAGTTATATTCTTTTTATTATACCTACGCCTAATAAATTTAACTGTAAGCAGCTTACATATGTGTTTTAAGTAAATATTTGTATAAGAGTAAATATTTAGAAACTTGGCTTGACTTATAATGTAAATTGTGATGCTTTGTGACTGTAAATGATCGTTGTATAAGCCAGGGCGGCGGTGCCGGGCCGCGCCGTCCCGGGCCACGCTAATTGCAATCAGATAGCCGACCTTCGACTTATTTCTGAGTTGAGATTTCCAAGTTTATTTAAGGCGTAGCGTTTCTAAGACGGTTTTAAAATGCTAAATAGGTATACTTATATTACAAAGCACTGACGTTTCACTTTCATTTCGCTGTAGTACCTAGGACTCCTAGTTCAGAAGTTGTGTCCACATCTACTACATCGTCAGAGCTATCCAACATACCCACATAATTATGTTAATCTTAAATTTTTTCCCCGATAAAGGGATGTCTCGTAAAAACTAAGGCAAGAAACATCGTGGGTTCTATTTAGCCGTAAGTATGGTAAAATTATGGTGCAGACAGAATGAGCTTGTCGATTATTACTATGCCAAACAGTAGGTTCATAAAAGTTGACGATGATGATGATGATGATGTTGATGACGGACCTAACGCCGGTCGGTAAGTGGTGTTATGTTTTTTTCGAGAGTATGTATGTATAATTGTTTGGCTCGCTCTGCAGCCTGAACCGTTCGATGGATTTTAGCTTGAGAGGTGTCGTTTGATTCGTATTTACTGTGTGACACTGGGTATATTATAATAATAAAAAAATGGCGGAATTGAACTGAACGGCTCTATAAATAGACTGAGAGGTGACGTTAGAGTCTTATTTACTGTGAGTGACACTAGGGATTGAAGGCAGCCGGTTTTTTTAAATGACTACTTTTTTTTTATTTTCTTGTTGCATGCTGCATGACATATACCTACATTATACGTGTCCGCATCCACTGTGTAATATAATACAATAAGGCGGGTGCGCCGGTGCGGGAAATAACTAAAAGCGATAATTGAAATTAAAGTTCTCATGTGGCCATGTGGTATGCGTGGAAACCACTACAAATGCACTTAGGATAATAAACACAACAGTCATATAAGATTACTATATCTTTATTCATTTAAAAACATAGGTAAGGTTTTATAATACATCTATAAAAGTAAAATATTAAATAAAATACAAAATACAAATACATTACAAAACCTAACCTAGCAACCCGCTGGCAGCGGGGCAAGGCCCCAGCTAGCGGCGGTTAGGGCCGCAGAGAAAGAAACTTCCTGACAATGCGTGCCGTGTCCAGGAGTACTGCCTTTTGTATCTGACCCTTGACCTAGCCATCTAGCGAGAGAGTCTTAAGGTGTTGGTCAAGACTCTTCGCTATTAGACCATTCGCTGATACGACTATCGGGACAATGAGCGTCGAATCCACATCCCACATGGCAGTCACCTCGTGGGCCAAGTCAGGTACTTGCTAAGCTTGTCCTTCTCGGCCTTCACGAGGTTCTCGTCATGCGGAACGGTGATGTCGACATGAACTGTCTGGCGCATCAATCGATCTGTCAGAACGACATCAGGTTTATTAGCAACAATACGACCATTTTCGAGAACCGGCATCGGTGAGTACTTATAGTACGGTACCTCAGATTCTACAAGTCCGTATCGAAGAACAAGCTGCTAGTGAATAATTCTGGCTACGAGGTTATGTCTGTGCAAGTACTTACCATTAGCCAGATGAGAACAACCAGAGATTATATGCCTCATCTGCTCTATCAGATTATTATTGTTAAGTGAGTAGCCTAAGCCAAAAGGCACACCGAGCTGCGGGACATTATAGAAAACAACTTTCAAAATGAATTCCAAAACGGAATGAAACCAAAAAGCTTGGAAAAAAGGCTTTATTATTATTATTATGTCGTATAACTGAGTTATGGAGTGAGATACGGACATCTACCTAAAAAACTCTCGCAACAATTTAAGCCTGGTAGATGGTGACTCGCTGCTTTTTATTATTATAAGTAGACAAGGAGTTAAGTACCTCCATACTTTATTTTCTCTTCCATGCTGGTCTGGAAAAAAGGAAAAAACTTAAACCAGCTGGTTTTCTTCCCGCGCTGATCGTAAAAACTGATCGAGGGAATGGGCGAGATTTGAATTATGTTAATAGGCGATTCGGCTAGCAACCCATCACTTTTTAATTCCTTTTTCCATCTTCACGGTTGCCGTCACGCTTAGCGTGGCTTTTGGATCCTACGGCCCTGGGCTGTGCCTACCCCGTCAGGGATAAAGACGTGAAATGTATTTGTATCTGTATACCTATTTTAAAATTAGGTAGCTTTAGTAGTAAGGAGATGGTGGCGGAGCCTAACATCATCGGCGAGACGAAAGCACATAGACTTCGCTGGCTGGGACACCTGGAAAGGATGGAAGATGGCCGTGCAGTGAAGAGAGCGTATGCTGGGAGGCTAAGCGGTAAACGGCCTGTTGGGCGGCCCAGATACAGATGGATTGATCAAGTCAAAAAGGACCTGCTAGAAATAAAAGCCGAAGACTGGCAGCAGGTGGCACAGAATAGATAGGAGTGGAAAAAAATATTATCGGAAGTCAAAACTCCCTTTGGGTTGCTGCGCCATCCTAGTAAGTAAGTAGTAAGTACTTATTTACTTAGGTAATAAATATTTAAACAAAGTTCACTATGATTTTTCTTTTACTCCTGTACTGTTAACTCTTTTAAATGGTCCCGAAAACTATTATAGGGAAATAGATAATATGATTTCGGAAAAGTCTATACTATATTCCTAATATAATAGCACATGTGTCGTTATTTCGCCAAAAAGATACTCCTAGCCATGGACCTTGAATAGTATAAAACTACTTATAACATAATATGTCAACAATTTCATATTTTTCTTTGTTTATTTTTGTATTTTAATTTAAGTAAATGTAGTCGTAGAAAAAGTATTGTATGCAACGTTGTATAAGTACGTCAAAAATGCTCGATAGCGTCGCCATATGATGCTCGCCAAGCCACTGCGCCACTCGCATTTTTTGAACCGTCTTATACAACTGTTGCATAAAATACTATTCTGTTCTAGGCAAGTTCTTAAAAAGGTAGGAATCTCTCAGAATACCTACGTCCTGTCATACTGTCATAGTATAAGTGACATCTCTTGTATGTACAGGGTAACAGCAGCCAAAACTTTTTGAACTGAGCACTTAGTCGGTGTATTTCAATTACGCTATGTGCTATAGTCATGCCATACCTAGCCCGTGTTTCTGCTATGCCGGATATTGTGGCAGGTCGCCGCAGGACGGCAGTACCGTAAATAATGTTTTACATGGCAGCTGTCGACGGAGGTTGTGAAAGACCGGGTCTACGGAGTGGGAAATCCAACTTATTTTCTTTCAATCCTGGTATAGATTACATAATACATAAATGAAAAAGCTCGCATGTCAAGCAAACTTGGGTGTAGTCCACGTTTCATATTTGGGTTAGTGAGCACTAGAGCTAATCCAGGGCCTTCGATATAATGTGATTAATGTACATGTTTAGATATGTAAGTTACTTTGTAAACAATCTCTATGTTGTACTAGAATTTAAGAGACACGACAATAAAGTTTATTATTATAATCTATGCTTGCCTTTGGTCTCGGCTGTCATATTTTTATCTCAGAGCTGGTGTTGGGCACTTACACTAAAAATAAACAAACCAATAAAATCTACACAGGTAGCAACTACAATAGCAACTGGTGAAACCTGACCTCTTATACCTGTGATTAGGAGTAAGATATCAGATTTTACATAATAATACTTGTTTTTACCTTACTTCATTTACCTGAACCTTTAAAAACCTACCTATATTACAGTACTCTATGACTTACATATGCATATGCTTTCCTATCCCTGTGGTTTCAAAGGGCCCAATCCTGTTTTCACAATTTTCGATACACGTCGCGCCATCTATTTCAATTATCTGAAAATCTTTACTATGATACTTCATGATTACTCATGACACTGAGCTGAGTATTGATTTTAACAAATAAAATAAGATGAATACATATTATTATTGAATTTAACTAGCATTTTAAATGATCGAAGTTAAAATTATATTTTTTAATATTTTTGAAATGTTGTTCTGCGGTATTTATTTAATGAAATCATCAAAAATACCGAGAAAATTTTGCATAAAATGAAGCGTACACGGATGGTGTCAGTCAGCCAGCTGTCAAGTTTGGCCTTCAATTTGCTGAGGATCTTTTTGCAACTCGCAAAGGGTTTTGCAATGTTTGAGTGAATTGTAAAATAAAATCGATGGTGTGACTTATGAGTGAGGGTGTCCTCGTGTTAAAATGACATCGAGGAGCAAGAATGCGGTGCGGAGTTACGAGACCGAGATCGAAAAGAGCCGAGAGGAGTCAAATTGGAAGAAGGCAGTGGACTTGGCTCAGCAGCTCAAAACGAGATCTCCTCAGCACGGTGAGTCACGTCTCTGTCACTGCTGTATCCTTATCATTGAGTAAATAGTGAAAAATTAACAAGAAACTACTGTATCTCCCGTATCTAGGTGTGTAAGGTAGCTTGCTATAATTAATGTAAGTGGTGTGTAATTGGTCTCAAGGTGATGGTTGCGTGTGTATTATGAGCCTAAGACACAGTATCGGTTAGTGCTATCATCCAGCTATCATATGCCCAAGGTGTGGGATAAATTTTTTTTTGGTAATGGTTATCCTGTTATCAGTATCCGACATGATGGAAGTTGCATATCATTAGAACAACTTATTATTGTACTTAATGTACATTTTGATAGTGTATTATTCTAATGATTTATATGTAAAAACTTTCTAGTAAAATATTTGAATTTAGTTCATTCTCACATGAAAATCTACTTAGATCTAAACATTTAAAGCTATAAGTTCAAAGGGCATGTGATTATGTGGAAGAAGTAATAACTTCTAACTTGGAACAGTTAAATATAATAACCTACTGAGTTACCTTTATTATGTTACATACTGCGAGCTGGTAAATTAGTAGGTATATTATATTATTTTCGAACAGATGTCAATTTGTTGTATTAGATGTTAGACAGTACCTTCCTACTCATAAGATATTTGGTGGCTAAATAGAAGGGTACTTTTTTATATAACTTCATAGTAGTTCTGACGAGAGTTCAGCTATAGTGACTGCCAGATCAGTTGCCTCACTGAGTTCCTATCATAATGGAAAATGCTCTGAAATATTTCGATTTTTTATTTCCGTGGATTCATAACTTTATAGAAGTGCTAAGACACATTTTTCTTTGATGTTATAAAATGTAATATTATATATTTTTAAGGGTTGTTGTAACTATGAAGGAAAGGTACTGATAGGATGGTGTGAAATAAACAATGATTGTCTGAGGACAGACAAAAGAGCAGGATGGCCAAATGTGGGAAACGGAATGTAGTCTGTGAGCGAGATGAACAAGTGTAAGAGCGAGAGGGATATAGATTATTACAAGATGGCTAATGTGACTTCTTAAAACTTTTTTGTGCGCTTCGTTGCTTTAATTTTAATAAAAGTTATATCTCGCATCTCTTTCTTTTACTCTGATCAGCCTCATCCCACAATTATTTGACCTTTAAAACGAAAGTTAAAACTCGATAAAATATTAAGACAAATTCTATGATATGCTTAATCCATACTCCACAGAAAGCCTCGCTCACTTCCTCATCGGCGAAGGCAAGCTCGAGGCATACCTGGATGAATGGCCGCCCTCCAAGGAAAACATCGAGAGAGCCCAGCGAGAGCTCTCAGACGCTCGGGGGTACCTCACGCTGGCTACAGATGAGGCTGGCAAGCGGGCGGGTGTGGCCCTTGACGCGCACCTTCTGCTCGGCAAGCTGAACTATGCCTGTGGCTCGTATGATGAAGCCCTTAAGGAGTTTAGTATTGCTGAACTCAACACATTAACAGAAAAGGAGTTACCTGTGTGAGTACATTTTTATTGATTCATGCTGTCACCACAATATTTTTCACCGACTTTCAAAAAGGAAGAGGTTATCAATTTGTGGCGATCCTTTTTTTTTGTACGTTCACTGATTATTCGGAGATGCCTGGACTGATTCAGACAGTTCTTTCGTTTTGTTTGAAATGGTATACTTGTCAGGTAGCCCCGTAGAATTTTTATCACAATCGGTTGTGTAATTTTGGGGTGAAGTCTGTTTCTAGTTTTGAAAAGCTATACAGAGGCACAGAATAAGTACTAGTACTCACATACAGAAGTCTTACTCTAAAACTTAATGTTGTAAGAGATATGGTTTAATTTAGATCGCATCAGAAATCGACACTTACTCGTTTAGATACTTAGAATTTTAGTTTCAAGCCAATTTCATCCTTATTACTCTAAACAAACGGTTCATAATAGGTAGGTACCTGCAAAAAACCGATTGAGTGAGCCGTTTCCAGGGTTGACTGTTATAAGTTACTACTATCGCCATCTAGCGCACCGCGCCCGTGTAGCCGGCAATGCGCAGCGACGCAAGACACCGCGCGCTACGCTGCCGCGTCGTTTCATCAGAGTTACGAATGATAAAATTTCTACACATTATTTCTCTTACCATATTATGCCAGTAACAGATATAAAATAATTGATCGTCAATCTCAAACATAAGAAATCCCTAATTTTCGTCCGTAAGTCTTATATTCACCTACCTAGTTAAGTAATAAACGTACCTACATTAATTAATAATTTTTCGTAATAATTACCATATATACTTTAGTACACCTATCATATAATAATTCATAATATACTAAATAGGTATGTAGACGTACATAATAATTAGATAATAATCACTTTAAAGTAGACCTTAACTTTTTGCATCCTTAGACAGCTTAAATAAATAATAAAAATTTTATCGCAGTCCCTAAGCAAATAAACAATGCACAGTTTTTTGTCTGCTTTTACTTTTTCTTTCCATGGTCCTTGTTGAACTTCCCCCTTCCAAGCGGTCGCAATCCATAGGTTTATTTTCGATACCTACACGCGGAGTGAGACAGGCCTGACAGAGGTGCAACATATTCTCAAGCTACTCCGTGCTTGAGAAGGCAGCTGGTGTCGGCTGGCAACATCATATTGCAGCCATCAAGTCAGATGCCTTTAGGCAGCAGAAATAATTTTTAGTTCAGTCGTATCCATGTACTCAAAAATATATTTCATGAATTTCCTCATCCTTTTTTTTTTCAATTTTATGACAGCAGCGTAACGATTTTATCATTATACATAAAGAATTATATTTAGATTAGCTATTTTAAGGAACCATATTTTGAACATTTGATATTTGTTTTTTATCAAAATCTGGTCTGAGAACTTACCTACTCCATTGTCATAGCAACAGTGTGTCACATGCTCAAGGTGAAGTAAATGTTTACAAATCTCGTAAATATTTGACTTAAAATCAGACACTGATCTGCCAGTCAGATAACATGTCTCCATGTTGACCTGCAAGACATTACAAAATAAGTATCTTTATCAACCTAACATACTTTTTCAAAGATTGAAAATGAAACAGGTGCCAGATTTTTCGAGTTGCCTTAAAGCATCTGACGTGGATGGCTATATAACAATAGCCATTATTATACACTGAGCAGGTTTTCTTACTATATATTTTTTCTTCACAAGAAGCATGTGGTGGTAGTCGAATGTAATTGTAGTTACATAAATACAAAATCTATGTTTCTCCACAATCTTACATACACTCCATAAAATAATGATATAGTCGACATAAAGTACATGGTTAGCAGAAGAGTGAGACTGCATGGTCTTAAGGCGGCCCTTCCCGACCTCTCAATCGCGAGCATGGTTTGAAAAGTTTGTTGTTTCATCCAGGGCAATGCTTGAAAAAAAAGCAAAGCAAAACGAGAGAGATAGCGCCTGAGAGCTCGGTTTGCCTTCTAGTATTATTATTTTTTCAGAGATATTTCTGCTCGGCTAAACGAAGCATAGCCGGTATAAATGGTACACACGGGCCTAAGCCAAGTGGGTATCATGGGAATGGGGAGAAGTTAAGTGGTCAGTTTGAAGGAATTTTCTTACTATTCTGCAGGTGTTCAAAATAACTGCTTTCTGTAGTTGAATAAAAGTATAGGGTGCAAGATCAAGAGAAGATATTGCTTGATGAAGTTGTTTAGGGATGATGCCTGTAGTAGATAGGACTATCGGGACTATTGTAACTTTTGTTAAATTCCACATTCGGCTTATTTCATCTTTTAAATCGGTGTACTTACTAATTTTCTCAGATATTGTTGATTGTATGTTGTGGGTATTTGGGATTGCAATGTCTATTATTAGTGCAGTTTTATTGGTTTTGTCTACTACAGTGATATCAGGCCTGTTAAAATGTATGGTTCGATCCGTTAAAATAGCTCTATCGTAGTACATTTTATAATTATTGTTTTCCAGGACAGTGTTAGGGGTATATTTATAGTATGGTGTGTATGATTGAGATGTAAGTTTGTATTTGTGTGAAAGATGTTGATGAATAATATTTGCAACCTGGTCATGACGATGTTTGTATTCTGTTTGAACTATTGCTTTGCAAGCGCCTGTAATATGTTGTATGGTTTCGGTTGATGCATGACATTTTCTGCAAATATCAATAACTGATGGTATTTTCATAATATGTTTCCTATAATTCTGCGTTTCTATTATCTGATCTTGAATGGCGATCATAAACCCTTCTGTTTCGGGAAACAGCTCGCCACGCTTTAGCCATTCGTTCGATGCTTCGTAATCGACGTTAGTTTGGCATAAGTCGTGGCGGTGCCGTCCGTGCAGTGATTTCTTTGTCCATTCGTCTATTTTTGTCTGTCTGTCTGTATGATTTTCATTTGTTTGTGGTCTTCTGTCGTGTAGGTTTAGTGGAGTGTATTTGATGTCATTCTGTACTATTGTGTTATGTAGAGTAGATGTTTCAGTTTTTCCATGAAAGTATGATCGCAATGAGTGTATTAGCTTGTTGTGTAAGTTTGCTATGTCTATAATTCCTCTTCCTCCATCAAATCGGGCTAATGTCATTCTCTGATAACATGCTCTTGGGTGGTGTTTCCTGTGTTTTGTCATTGTTGTATTTATTGTGCGTTGTAGATTTTTTAACTCGCTCTTGGACCACCTGATAATCCCAAATGAGTATGTTAAAATTGGTATGGCAAATGTATTGATAGCTTTGACTGTATTACGAGCGTATAACTGAGAGTTAAGAATAGTATTTAATCTGTGTTTGAACTGTTTTGTTAGTGCTGTTTTTATTTCTTTGTGATGGATGAGTTGTGATTGCTGATAACCAAGGTATTTGTAAGCTGTATTTTCATCAAGCGATTCAATTCGTGCTCCAGTATGCAAAATGTGGTCATGTTTGTGTCTTTGACCTTTTTTGACCGAGTTGACTTTACATTTATCGATACCAAATTCCATACCTATGTCACAAGAAAAATGTTCTGTTAAATCTGCTAGTTTGTGTAGTTCTGTTTCAGATGATGCATACAATTTGATATCGTCCATATAGAGCAGGTGGTTTATAGTAAAATTATGTTTCTGGGGTTGATTATCAGGATCGGTAGTAAAATATTCCATCTTATGGCCTATGGGTTCTGCATTAAGAATGTTGGAAAGTGGATTTAATGCAAGACAGAACCACAAAGGACTCAGTGCGTCGCCTTGGAAGATACCACGCTGTATTTTTATGGTGTCTGTTTTTTCAGAATTGAGATATAGTTTAGTGTTCCAGTTGGATATTACAGTTTTTAGAAAATTTATGACAGTTGGGTGAATTTTATATATATTTAGAATTTCAATAAGCCATGAATGCGGGATGGAATCATAAGCCTTTCTATAGTCTATTTACATAGTACAAAGATCAGATTTATTTTTTTGAACCTGTGTGTTAATAATGGAGTCAATAGTTAATTGTTCTTTACACCCTTGACTATATTTTTTGCATCCCTTCTGCTGTTCGGCTAATATTCCGTTATTATTAATATGCTTATAAATAGAGTGGCTAATACAAGACGTGATAATTTTGTAAATTGTCTGCAGGCATGTAATTGGTCTATATTTGGCTGGGTTTGCAGTATCAGTATGGTCTTTTGGGAGCATGTGAGTTACGCCTTCTGTGAAATAATTTGGTAGGTTTTGTGGGTTTTGAATGAAATTATTTATGTGGTGATATAAAAATGGTTGAATGAATGTAAGTTTCTTATACCAGAAGTTGTGAATATGGTCTGAACCAGGGGCCTTCCAATTATGCAATTGCTTTAAAATGTCTTGAAATACTTCTACAGTAATATTTTCAAAAGTCATTACTTCTAATCCAGCCATATTTACATTTTCTTCTCTAATCCAGTCGGCTTCACTATTGTGTTGAGTTGGGTTTTCCCAGATATTTGCCCAGAAATTATGTAGCTCCTCAAGTGACGGTGTAGTATTTTGACTATTTCTAGTTTGATTATTACTGGATGAGTTTCTGATGGAACGGTAAAATTTCTTTTCATTATTAGTAAATTGTGAATTTTGTACTTTACGGAGTGTGCAAGCTTGATATCTTTTTAATCTATTGCAAGTAACATTTAGTTTCTGTTTTAACGTATCTAAAAAATGACTAAGTTGTGTGTTCGGATCTTCGTGTATAGTGTGAATTTTATGCTGTGTCATTTATTATTATCAATTGAACGAATATTAACTATTCATTTCTTAAAACTTCTTGCAGTTGGTACGTGTTTATCAGTAAGCCTTATAAGTGTGTGAAAAAATATTTTTTTTTTTATATTTTCGTGACATTTGCGAGGTTTGTATCGAAATATATTTTTTATTTTTACAATTCATGAGTACTTTATGAAGGGTCGAATTTCCGGTTAAAGTTGTGCTTAAAAGCAGATTTTTGGAGGAGTTTACAGAATTTGTTTTTCCAAACTTTATTTTTTAATTTCGATAGAAATAGCGCACAAGATGCCTGTTGTTAGTTTAAAAGTTTTAATTAAAGATCTGTTACCACGCCGTAATCACGTACGAGCGTTTGTATGAAGAGTAAGACGGGTTGTCAAAATTCAAATGTTTATTCAGTAATTAGACCTTTACAGGCACTTTTACACGTCAATAAGTATAATTTACGTTACGTGTAGTTTATATTGAAATTAAATTTATTTTAAAGAAAAGCTACCGATACCAGCGCATCGTAACGACCACTGCTGAGAAGAAACGCCGAAAGAAACTCATTTTCACAGTACTGGTCGCCCACTCGCCAGAAGGGCTTTGTCATATTATTATTATGTCTTTTTTTTTTAAATAATAAATACTTTTAATATAAAACAATGTTGATACATTATAACATTTAATGCTTCCGAACGAGTTAACAAACATAAATTACGTAATAAGAAGAAATAGTAAGTAGTCAAAAAATCGACTCCGAGCTGACCAGTCCCTCCCGTCTGTCCGCTCTTAAAACATAAATCTGTAATTGAATTATAAAATTTTACTACCAAATTACAATTGCAATCAAATATATAATTATAGCGTCTTTTTACACCTCCTATCGATTAGTAGATATTAAAGTTGGTAAAACAGGCCGTCGTTGCGTTGGTGTGTTTGCCTCACAACTCATAAACCGATATTTGTAATCAGGCGGCATTGAGCGCGTACTTTGTTCGCTCAGCTGTATAATTACCTACTGTGCGTCATGCAGCATCTCGATCGAGTCGCTGTCGCAAAATAATATTAATTCCGCCCTCAATGTACATCATTATTGTTCGACACGTGGGTGGTTTCATTGTTGTAGAAAAATGTTGATCGTATATGGAATTCCAATTTCGCAATTGATAACAGCGTGCATTATTTACAATAGTCTATTAAAATCCGTGGGCGTTGAAATAATGTCTCAGGTCGGTGATACATTTATTTCTCGCAGTGGTGTTATAATATTATGTTTCCAAGGCCAGACTTAAGCCCAACACAGACGTAGCTATAATATATATTAATATATTTTATAGCAAGATATATTACGATATATTTTCCATAGTAATCTTCGAGCGACCACAGACGGAGCTATTATATATATTTTCATGACGTCACCAAAATCGACAGATATAGCAAGGCATATTAATATATATATTTTAACGCAGAGCAAAATGAAGGCGAAAATATATATTACAGTATAGCTACCGTGTGTGGTAGCTTGCTATAATATAACATATAGCGGGCTTACTTGCACGTAGCGGACCTGAAGCGCTGACAGCGGACTGGAGACACAGAATAAATACAAGTACTCACGTACAGAAGTCTTACTCAGCAAAGAAGTTCAAAGAAATATCTACTCAAGGTGGTTAGCGATATAGATTAATTTAGCTCGCGTCTGAACTCTGCACCTACTAGTTTAGATTCCTAGAAATCTATTTCATTTCAATTTCGTTCTTATTACTCTGAATTACCGATTCATAATCGGATTTAGTACCGAATTTCCCACTCCTGAGCGGTTGCCGCGCGTAGGTATATATTCGATGTCTAAATGGGGAGTGACACAGGCCTTCTAAGGGATGTAAATCGCTATCATTCAGCGTTGCTTCTTAACAGTTGTCACGTGAAAAACGCTAGTATCGGTAGCTTTACTTTAAAATGATCAATAATAGAAAAAAACATTACTTTTAATGTAAACTACAAGGCCTAGTTACTGATAAACATTTGAAGATTTATAACGTGTGTGTTGCAGACGAAGCTTGCGCATCGTGGCGGAGTCGTTCGCGATCAAAGGCCTCTGCTTAGAGCTGAGCGGGCAGCCCGCGAGCAGTCGGTACAAGCAGGTCGAGAAGGAAAATGAAATGGTAAAAACTTGACCTTTTTTACGTATTTTTTTTTACTTTTCTGGTTATGCTACCTTTTGCTTTCTTCTTGGAAGAGTACATTACTGCAGAGGGTGGAAGTATGGCAATCCCATTCACGCCGAGGCATGTATAGTGCTTTTCACAATAAATGTGAAGAAATAATTCAAGAAATTACCAACTAAATATTTACCGAAAGCAATTAATTTTTACTGCAAAGAGTATTGTATAATCATTAATCAATCACTACGTGCTTTGAAAGAAAATAAACTTTTTTCACGCGTTATGGTGCAAAAGAAACTTAGCCCATACGGTCTGTATGGGCTATGTTTCATATTCATATATTATTTTGCTTTCGAGTTTTGTCTAGATTTTTTTGTTTGTGAATTTTGTTTTGAATTGCTAATACATAGGGCGCACTATAAGTTTCCGGAACTGGCCACTTACATAAACAATATTTAAAAATTTATTGCAACATTTGAAAATAGAACTCTTTGGCTGTAGAATGCAGTTTGTTTCATCTGACTGTCTTTTGTTTTTACCTTGTGGCGCCATTTAAAAAATTGTGTGTCTGCATCAACATGGATTTAACTCGGGAAAATTTTCGTAGTATGATTTTCTACGATTTTAAGTGTAATTTGACAGCTCAACAGAGCATCGCTCGGCTTGAAACAGCTTTTAGCAATGAAGCACCATGCAAGACAACTGTTTATAGCTGGTTTGCAGAATTCAAGCGTGGTCGTATCAATCTCAGTGAAGAATCTCGCGATGGTCGGCCGTCCACCGCTGTGACCAACAAAAACATCGATGCTGTGCGCCGTATGATTGAAACAGACAGGCATGTGACCTACCATGAAATTCGCGCATCCTTAGAAATAGGCATGAGTCAAATACAATTAATCCTACACAAACATTTGGGTGTGAGAAAGCTGTGCTCGCCGTGGATCCCACACAACTTGACCGAGGCTCAAAAAACGGACCGCGTCACTTGGTGCAGTGCCATGCTTACCAGATTCAACGAAGGTGCGTCAAATTTGGTGTGGGACATAGTAACAGCTGACGAAACATGGGTTTATTGCTACGATCCCAAAACAAAGCAGCAATCGAGCGTATCGGTCTTTCAAGATGAGCCGAAACCAACCAAAGTGGCGCGCGTGAAAAGTGCATCTAAGCGGATGATTGCTTCTTTTTTTAATTAAACTGGACACGTGGCTACTGTTGCTTTAGAGAATCGTCGTACAGTGAATAGTGACTGGTACACGACCATTTGTTTGCCGGAAGTTATTGACGAACTCCGTAAAAATAACCGTAAACGCCGTATCATCCTGCACCACGACAATGCTAGTTCTCACACGGCCAGACAGACAAACGACTTTTTGAAGGCGAAAAATGTAGAACTCATGAGTCATCCTGCATACAGTCCCGACCTGGCACCTTGTGACTTTTTTCTGTTCCCAAAAATTAAGAACCAATTACGCGGTCAACGATTTTCATCACCAGAAGAGGCTGTCGAGGAGTATGAAAAACACGTTTCAGAGGTCACCACAGAGGAGTGGCACAAAAGTTTTCAAAACTGGTTTCATCGAATGATAAAGTGCATAGACGCCAAGTGAGATTATTTTGAAAAACAATAAATTAATTTTGAACCTTTAATAGTATTTTTTCATATTCATTCCGGAAACTTATAGTGCGCCCCACGTAAGATCTTGCTAACGATCCTTATGAAATTGCCTTCGGCTCCAAAACCAATGAAAAATCACCGTGTATATATATAAAATTGAAAAAAAAAAACGTGTGGCACTCGGGTACTGCCTCGGTAAAGCTATTGCATAGCATTTTTTGTCAACTTATGCAATTATAATTATTTATTTAATTTTTTATTGATGCAGTATTCTTTTTTTCTTTGATATTAATTCAAGTTACACTTTTTGAGCGTGGTGACGGATAAGAAAACAAGTCGCGGGCTCGAAGTCACTCGTGGACGCGGCCAAAAAGCACGTTGTCTCACCTAGAATCGTGTCTAAAAGATATAGAATCAGTTATGAGCAGTTAGCAGCTAGTCTACACGCATACGTCTAGTCGCACGCACACAAACACCGTGCCGAAGTCTGACGAACTGAAACGACGTTAGACGATGCACGGCTATCAACGTCGCGCCGCTGTGATTTGTGATGAATTTGCTTGTAAGCCTACATGGTAGGCGGAGTGGGGGGTGTTAGGTTTTATTTTCGTTACGGAATTTCTTGATTCGATCGCCGCGCTCAAAGCCCGCGATAAAAGCTGTGCAATAGCTTAAAAAATGACTCGTTTTAACGCGAACGTCAGAGTAAAACTTGGTGTTGTCAGATCCGCAGCTTCGAGCTGGGCATGGAGCTGTCGCTGCTGTACCTGCAGCGCGCGGGCGCGGCGCGCGCGGGCGCCACGCTGGAGACCGCGCTGCAGCGCGTGCCGCTGCTGCACATCCGCGCCGGCCGCCTGCACAGCGCCATCGACAGGTGCCACATACACTACTCACTAGTATTATACAATCCTTTTGCCCCTAACTATTTAACATCCCGTTTTCAGCTTTTATGCTCATCTCACGACAGGGTTCTGCGCTCTTCTGGAAAATTAACCCTATCTATCCCTTCTCACCGTACTGGATTTCTCTATAATTCTTTTGCTGTCACGGCCGTACGTCTTTGGAATGCTCTGCCCGATAACATTATGAGAGCACAAACAAGGGATCACTTCAAGATGCTTCTAATTCGACGTTAATGTTGCAATATTAGTATAAGTATGTTTATTATACGTATTTATATACATGTAAGTTATAATTTGCATTTTTTACTTATTTTTTTAAATACTTATATTGATATAGATATTTTGTGTAAAGTTTATGTATTTAAATACATCTTAATTCATTTCTTTCGATATACTTATCTAATTAAATTTACACATCAATCTACATTTTTGTCTGCTACGTCCCAAAGGTGAATTGGTAGACAATGCGTAACATTAAGTTCTACCTTTTGTACTATAATCTTAAAATTTTAAATGCAATAAATTAAATAAATAATTAAAAATACTCTTTGGCCTAGTGGTCATCATGCCACGCTGTCACAACAGAGGTCCCGGGTTCGATACCCGGTCAAGTAAAAATGAAAAATGATCTTTTTCAGATTGACCTGGGTCTTGGGTGTTTATCTATACAACGCGGAAAGGACGTACCCGTAATAAATCAAACCACAGGCTATACACTAGATCACTATAGTACATATAATGAATTTATAATATCAGCCAAAACACGAAAAATTTTTTTTACATTTTCATACTAAAGTGTGCATCCGCCCGGACTATTAATATGTGAATGTCGAAGTTTTTTTGGTTTTTAGGTTGTTATTTTAATTTCATTATACTACAGTGATCTAGTACAGACCGTGGTTGGATTTATTACGGGTATGTTCCTTCGATGTTGTATATGTATTTGTTATCTATATATATATAAAAGAAGAAACTGAATGACTGACTGACTGATATTAACGCACAGCCCAAACCGCTACGCTGGGTCTAAAGACTCCAAATTTGGCAAACAGGTTCCTTATGAGGTCTAGGGGTGCACTAAGAAAGGATTTTTCAAAAGTCAACCCCTAAGGAGGTGAAACGGGGGTCCAAAGTTTTTATGGAGAAACAAGATTAGTTTGACCATTTTATTCGAAACTTCGCAAAAGTATTCCCGGCTCTAAATAAGAAATACATGTTTCAGGATTTTTCAAAATTCTTCCCCTAAGGGGGTGAAACGGGGGTCCAAAATTGTATGGAGAAAAAAGATTAGTTTGACCATTTTATTCGAAACTTCGCAAGAGTACTCCCGGCGGTAAATAAGAGAATACGTATTTTAAGATTTTTCAAAATTCATCGCCTAAGGGGGTGAACCGGTCCAAAGTTTGTATAGACAAGCAAGATTAGTTTGACCATTTTGAAGCGTTCCGTCGCTGTCTTTCGGTCTAACAAATGAAAGGAAAGGGAGCGAAAACGGGAACGGGAACAAGGAACAGGGAAAAGGGAACAGGGAACAGGGAACAGGAAGAGGGAGAGTCCTATAAGAACCATTTTCGACTTCTACGCGGATGAAGTCGCGGGTTAAAGCTAGTAAAATATAGTATCGTTAAGGTTAGTATCCCGTAGCCCAAGTTTCGAACTTATTTTGGTGCTAGCTTAATCTGTGTGATTTGTCCGTGTATATTTATGTTTTCTTTATTTATAATACTCACGGCTGGCTCACTCCGCCAAATCACCCCGGCCTGCTGCTCGACCTTTCTAATATTACATCCAGTTTCACAGAATAATTATTAGTACTTTCGTAGAGAAGTCTTAGTAAAGACATTCGAAGATATATCTACTCAATTCGGTTAACGATATGGTTTAATTTAGCTCGCGTTAGAACTCAGCACCTGTTTGTTTAGACAAATCCATTGCAAGCCAATATAATTCTTATTAGTCTGGACAAAAGATTCATATCACTGAATTTCCCATTGTGCAGTGGTCGCCGCGCGCATGGTATATATAAATTTTCGATTCCTAAACGAAGAGTGATGAAGCCATCGTTTTACGTGGTATGGACACGTCATGAGGAGGGATGCCGCCTGGCTAAGAGGATGGTCCATTTGGAGGTAGAGGGCTGCAGAGGGATAGGGAGACCGAGAAAGACGTGGCAAGAATGTGTAAGGACAGATATGAAGGAACGAGGGGCGAGTGCAAGTATGTTGAATGACAGAAAGAAGTGGAAACAGTTAACATACAGAGCCGACCCCAAATAGGGAAGTGGCGTGGAAAATTATGAAACAAAGAGTTACACAGGCCTTTTTTCAGGCCGCCAATATGTTGTCTTCTACATACTTAAAAGTATATTAATCGTAGCAACCTTCTCTAACGATTATAAATCGACTAAAGTTCTATTTCGCATGGAGTTAAACCGAGACTATGTATCTCCACTACGACCCTTACAAGTCGCTTACGCTTCGTCAATACTCGTAAATCATTTCATGCATGATTTCCGTGTTTGAATCCTCACGTCACACTTCACTGTATTTTGGTCGTAGGATATTCAACGAGGTCGACCCAGTAAGGTTCTCGCATCCGCATGTGTTGGACTAACGGCAAAATTGATAAACGCCTCTTCCGATATAGCATATGTTAAGAGGCATTTCACATTTGGTTGGCTGTCTCGCTCGCACAATCAAACATTTTTAAAGATTATTAAAAAATGGGTCTTGTAAAAAAGTGTTTCATTAACATTCAATATAATTATATTGTGGATATTTTAGACATGTTTGTATATTGTGTAGACATTGACTACATCGAGAATTAGGTCAACAAAATTTTAAATTTTAAAACAATTAAAAAAAAAACATTTCTAATATATCTAACATATTAAATGTTAATGAAACACTTTTCTACAAATGAGACACATTTTTTAATAATCTTCAAAAATGTTCGATTGTGCGAGCGCGACAGCCAACCAAATGTGAATGCCTCTTAAAGTAGTAGTTCGTCCCGAACTGTAACTCGCGAATTCCATATCTCGGCAATCCCTAGAACAAACACACATACACACATACAACTCGAAGAACTTCGCTAGCTCGTTCAATAGACAGAAAAAAAGCCGCTACCATAGAATTAATATGCGAGTAAGTATTACATAGAGAACGGAGTCTCCTAATGTCCCGCGCAATATGCATCCTCTCCCCCGTTCTCGCCTTGTCGAGGCAGCTGCAGGCGCTCAACACGACACAGTACGAACGGGGGAAAGGTGCGGGGACGGGGAACGGAGATGCATATTGACCTTAGGTGATTCCGTTCTGTATGTAATACAATACCCGGCACGTAAGTTGAACAAAAATGGCGGGCGTCGGCGCATGATTAATTGGAGATAAAAATGTATAAAGAGATTTTTTGGTCTTTCTTCAAGGTCGAAATCATTTCTATCTGAAGTTCGAATAGAAATGTTATGGTAATGTGATTCTAAACGGACAAACAACGATCGCCATTTTTGTTCAACTTACGTGCCGGGTATTGTATTTATACTCATTTTGTGCCGTAAGTTTAAAATGTGTGTGAGCGGTGAATATTGATGTTTTCATTTCATTTCAATTCAATTCTTTATTTGCTTAATAAGAGTTTGTTACAATATGGTCATATAAATTTATACAGTCTTTCTTAATTGACCTCTTCAGATATAGCAAATGTTAAAATAAGTAACAACCAGTATTAATTTTACTTGCTACAATTACAATATGATATCTACTCTAAACGATTTGAATATATGGTTAACAACTGTTGTTTGTTGCAGGTACCGCGACATGCTGACGGCGGTGGAGTCTGTGTCGACGCAGGCGCTGCGGCTGACGCTAGCGCGGCAGCTGGCGGAGGTGCTGCTACGGGGCGTCACCGGACAGGTACGTCACGAGACGGATACGTCACCGTACTGGTACGTCACCGGACGGGTACGTCACCGGACAGGTATGTCACCGGACGGGTACGTCACCGGACGGGTACGTCACCGGACGGGTACGTCACCGGACTGATACGTCACCGGACAGATACGTCACCGTATGGGTACGTCACGGGTGAGTGAACAAGTATGAACCTTTAAGAGGGATCCGTCGGGCCAAGCTCAAGCTAGATGTTTTTTTGATTTTAAGGTGATCGTTGGTTCCGTAGGTACTAAGCCTTTTCAAAAAGTACTTTTTTACATAAGCTTCACATTTTTTATCTGACATATCAAGGACCGCTGCTGGCAACATATTATAATACTTTACAAAGTTCCCCTTAAACGACTTACTGACTGTTTTCAGCATACGGGGTAACTAAATCATTTCTATTACCTAAGTTTTTATCCGTAAATTCACCCGTTTTATTATATAAAATATACACCTTTTCCAAAAAGCGTTCAAAACTCTTACTAGACTATAGTATGACGACCTCCGTGGCGTAGTGGTCACCATGCTAGTCCTCCAAACAGAGGTTAGATCCCCGGTCAGGGCAAGATGGAAAATGGCCTTTTTCAAATGTCCTGGTTCTTGAATGTTAATCTATATGTATATGTATTTGTAATGAAAATACTATAACATAAATCTCGAACTTGCTTTGGGGCTAGCTCAATCAGTGTAATTTTTCGTATATATTTATTTAGTTTCACCTGTCCCGTTGTCTGTCTGTCTGTAATCAAATCTTGCAAGTTAAATTTGGCCCACTTCTCGGTTTCCGATTGAGCTGAAATTTTGCACACATACGTATATCGCGTGACAATGCAATATAATGATGACATGAAGCTGATCTGGTGATGGAGTTAGATCCTTCCAACTTCCTATGGTTAGATGGCCATAGGAACTCTGTAATGAAACGACGCAACCCCATCGAGTTTGGGCACTTTTGATTCGTCTTGAGGATTACTGAAGATAAAAGCTTTTAAACAATTACTTGTTCATCATTCACCGAGGATCAGAAGTCCAAACTCAAAGTTTGCTAAAGAGCCATGGAACGAAGTATACTAGGAGTGAAAAGACTGGACAGAGTCCCACTCCGTTTTAAGACTGATATCGCCGATGTGGGCCACAAAACTGCCAAGTTGAAGTGGAATTGGGCAGGTCATGTTAGCAGAATGTCCCCTGAAAAATGGGCTCACAGGATAACTCTGTGGATACCCGAAAACGGTCGGCGTCGCAGGGGTAGTCCTCGAAAGCGTTGGCGCGATGACTTGGACGCTTTCCAGCGTGATTGGTCAGAAGCTGCTCTGAATAGAGAAAGGTGGAGAACAATGGGAGAGACCTTTGCCCAGCAGTGGTACAGTATAGGTTAATTAAAAAAAATACTTGTTTATTTATTAGTATACGTTTTAGTGATAAACAAAATGTGTACCCTGTGCAAGTGTTTGAATATGTTGTGTCAGGTGTACAAGGCGCCGGTGCCGCCGGCCGCGCCGCCGCCGGGCACGCTGTCGCGCCGCAACGAGCCCGCCAGCGACGGGCCCTGGAAGCCCAAGAAGTACGCCAGCATCAACCAGGTACCTTCAGCTTTCCAATCCAGTGGCGAAAGGATGAAAATTTTAAAAACGCCTGGAACTTTTTTTGTTGTTAGGAATAACACTCCTCTTTATCGTAAATAAATATCAGATTTTTTTGGTTCAGTCAATTAATTATAAAAAATGAAAATATTTTTAATCGCAATTTCGTTCACCAACAGCTTAACCCCGTAATTTCTTTTGCCCGTCCCGTCTAACGTGTAAAAAAATGATGTCATATGACAGTTGACAACAGAAATGCCATTGCGGTAAAATAGGGACACTATTTTGACAACTGTGTCAGTCAAATGACAGTAAAGCTGTCATATGACAGTGGCGGTTAAGTTGTGAAAAGTCACGAAATATTTTTTTTTATAAGTCAGATGAGAAAAGGCAAAAGAAATGGCGGCGTTATGATGAATAATGTGCGAAATTGTGATTAAAAATTTTATTATTTTTTTATAATTAATTGACTGTACCGAAAAATCTGAAATTTATTTACGATAAATAGGAATGTTATTCCTAACACTAGAAAAAGTTTCAGGCGTTTTTAAAATTTTCATCCCTTCCCCATTGGTTAGATGACCGGGTCAAAACTAAACTATTTGGTACAGTTCCTACAATAAATCGTCACAAAATAGTGCGTGTCAGGGCCAAGTTCAAAAAAAGGAACTGACGACGCAGCAGCCGTGTATATTTACACGAACCATTTCGTCCTACTTTTGACCCCTTCACAACTCGAAACATGTTTAACCTAAATACATGAAATTTAGCACATACATTTAAGTCGTCTAACTTATCTCAAATGCAACAATCAATAATATAGCTGAAACAGTTATTGATATAATAATGTTTAAAAATCCCGAAAAATGTGATTGACCACTTATCCATCATCAAAAAGGTATAGGTATATAGGTATAAAAAATATAACAAAACCAAATTTATTTAATAAACATTTGAAAGCCTTTCTCTTAAACAAATGTTATTATAGTATCTCAGAGTTTTTTGATGATAAAATTGATTGGTATAATCTTTGATTTCCTTACGTTAATAAAATATTGAAGAATAAATTTATTTATTTAAGTAATGGCATCTAGTTGCCCCCATGTTTGCTGTGCCCTTGCAGGGCGTCACTTGTACTTTATTTATATTTATGTGACATCTTTTTAACTTGTGACTTGCAAATAAAGAATCTGAATCTGAAACCTACTTCCATATGACCTAGAAAGCTGATATTTGGCATCTAGGTAGACTATTACGCGTGTATAAAGGAAACAATCATAAAACAGTGAATTTCGTAGATAAGATTTTTATTTTTCAAAAGACCACTTATCCATCATCACAAAGGCGACCTACTTCCATATGACCTGAAAACTTGATATTTGGCATCTAGGTAGACTATTACGCGTATACAAAGGAAAAATAAAAAAAGGTGAATTTCGTACATTTGATTATTTTTTAATTAATCGATTTTATTAGGTATGATGCCCAACAAAATTATACGAGTAAGCTTTTTTTTTTCTGATACCTTGTGCAAAAATTAATGGTATTACACCAAAAACATAAATGTGAAAATGGGAGTCAAGTTCAAAATCCGACAAAAGAATCGAGATCTAAATGGCCGACAAGTTCTTTAGAGAATATTGAGTTTTATTGATAAAAATCTAAACATTGTCTTGTTGCAAAGTAGCGAATTAGCCGAAGCAGTTCACAGAATTAATATAAGTATAACATAAAGAACAGAATCTCCTAAGGTATGCGTCCCCGTTCTCGCCTTGTCGAGGGTGTTGAGCAGGCGAACACACACACACTGAATGGATGTATAGTTTCCCGTCCCCGCACCTCTTCCCCATTCGCGCCGTGTCGAGACGGCAGCAGCCGCACGCATCAATCCGGCTCGAAGGACCACATGTAGTAGTTCACCCTAACGTATCAGAGACTCGCTGCTACATGAAATGGTTATTTGGTGAAAGATGGAGCACGAATAAAATGGTTATTTGAATGGTTAAAACTTAATGGTTTATTCAAAATGGTAATAAATGGTAGGTACACGCCGAGCGGCTGGTTATTGCGTACTAAATTACTTATTGCCTAACTATCGTCATAATGTAAAATGCTGACATGCTGAATGGATGAAATCGCCGTTCGATTACCTCGAACACTCTGCACCCTTCACACGGGGACGCATATTGCGAGGGACCTTATTAGATTCCGTTCTGTTTCATTATTATGAACGTACTCTCCGGTGGTTGCAGTTCGTGCCCCGCAACGAGTACGAGGAAGTGGTGCTGCTGCTGCTGGTGGGCGAGGCGATGGCGGTGCGCGACGCGGTGCTGTCGCAGAGCGCGGAGTTCCTGGCTGCGCGCGCGCACTCGCTGCGCAACGCTGTGGCCGTCGTCGACCTGCTGGCGCTGTGCGCCGTGCGCTGGGGGCAGCTGGCGCTCGTGCTGGAGGTATTCTCCGCACGAGTAATCTTTATCTATACTTACTTACTCCGCTGGCTCAGCGAAGCTTGCGTTTTACACAAAAATTGAAGACTTACCAAGACGATATCCCACACGACAAAAAAATAAACTAGTGACACCCGCTTCCAAGCTAGAACTTTTTAAGTCTGGCCCGCTAGCTTTGACGATAAAAATTTATAATGCCCTACCCGACAGCCTAAGAAATGAAGAAAAAAGTTCCTTATTTATAAAAAAATAGAAATTAATTCTAGTAAATAAAACGTATTACAAACTGGACGAGTATTTTAACGATAAACTTTTTAATTAAAATTGACAATTCAAAAATACCTACTTAACAAATAAACTTTGACATCACATTTAAACTTATAACTTGACAATAATTTACAAATAATAAATATCACACAATCTTGCTAATAAATAATAATAATATACATATACTATTCAATAATATTTTGTATACATTTATATTTATAAATTAACTGCATGTCATAAATGTAGCTTGCCGTTCCACTTTTTGTTTTGCGGTACCCGACAGGGTTCATAGTGTACCTATTATAGAAGACAGTGACTTTTAATAGTTAGAACTGTTGTACTTTATGATATGCAATAAATGATTTGAATTGAATTGAATTGAGCGACCCGAAGTGGATCTTGGCCTCCGAGACGAAAGAGCGCCACAATTTCCTGTTCTGAGCGATATCTTGCCAGCCGACCGCTTCCATCTCGCGCAGATCAGGCTGCACCGTATCGCTCCAGCGATATCTGGGTCGACCGACTGGTCTTCGGCCTGGTACCTTCCCCATATATGCTGCCTTGACGCTACGATCCTCCTCCATTCTTTCCAGATGCCCAAGAATCTTTATCTATAGGTATATAAAAAAAGAAGCTGAATGACTGACTGACATATCAACGCACAGCCCAAACCGCTGGGTCTACGGACTCAACATTTGGCACATAGGTTCCTTATAAGGTTTAGAAGTGCACTCCGAAAGGATTTATTAAAACTCAATCCCTGAGGGAGTGAAACGGGGGTCCAAAGTTTGTATGGAGAAACAAGATTAGTTAGACCATTTTATTTGAAACTTCGCAGGAGTACTCCTGGCGGTAAATGAGTAAATACGTCTCCTAAATTCATCCCCTAAGGGGGTTAAACGGGGGTCCATAAATTGTATGGAAAAACAATATTAGTATGAAGTTCCGTCGCTCTGTCTCGGTAGCAAATTACGGGAAAGGTCACAACGTGTGCTGGGGGCAGCTGGCGCTCGTGCTGGAGGTAGCATACGCATCACCTATGCAATAGTACATGTATATTGCTTTTCTCAATAGATGTGAGGAAATAAGAAATAACCAACTAGTCACGCTCAGATTATTAAAAAATACTGTATATAATTTTTCTTTTTTTCTGAGAAACAAAAACTGACAAAGACCTACTCTACAAGACAGCCTTATTATTCGATGTTTCATAACGGTAATGTGTTTCCAGGCCTGTGTCACTCCCCGTTTAGGTATCGAAAATATACCTACATTATTACTATGCGCGCGGCGACTACTCCGGAGGGGACAATTCAGTTACATGAAAAATTTGTTCAGAGTATTAAAAATTAAATTGGCTTGCAATAGATGTCTAGGTATCTAAACTAGGAGGAGGAGCTAAATTAAACAGAATCAGACTTTCCCATACAAACGTAGTCTAGCTTTTAATTAAAACCGGAATGTCAGATATTGGCGAAGTTATGTCATTTCAAAGAAATTGCAAAACTAAGGCATATAACTGTTATTTTTAGTTAAAGTTTGAATCTAAAAGAGATTAGTGTATCATGTCATATTTGATCATCAATATGGAACACTCTCATGTTTTCTTTCAAGTTTATACTATAAAACTAGTGATATGCCTTGATATATGCAATTTATTTAAATTTACAAAATGCTGATAATATTACATTTCATTTTAAAATAAAAGCTAGACTACGTTTGTATGGAAAAGTCCAGGGTAAGGGGTTTCTTAAGTAGATATTTCTTTTCTGAGTATTTTGCCATTATTCAATAATTTTATAGAGTTAATTATAGACTACCTTTTTATTATTTGACATTACTATTATTATACCAATTTTCTTGTAATTTAAGTAAAGTTAGTACCTTTTTTTATATTTTTAGTTCCTAAATATTTTTATGTTAAAAGATGGCAAGACATAGCGAACTATTTTTATATTATATTATAACATCTAATCTATTTGTACCTATGTTCGACAAATAAATGATAGATTGATTGACTTCTGTGCGTGAATACTATAGCGTGTGTGTAAATCAAACCACATTGACCGGTACCAGGAATAATTGTATTATTTTCTACACTATCTTATATATTTATATATAAAAAGGAAATCTAAATATGTATAACTCAAAGGTGACTGACTGACTGACATAGTGATCTATCAACGCACAGCCCAAACCACTGGACGGATAGGGCTGAAATTTGGCATGCAGGTAGATGTTATGACGTCGGCATCCGCTAAGAAAGGATTTTGATCAATTCTTCCCCCAAGGGGATGAAAGTTTGTATGAAACTTTGTCAATTTTAAACCGATCGGTCTGAGACTTTGCATGCATAAAGCTACTATGACGTAGGCATCCCCTAAAAAAGGATTTTGATAAATTACACCCCTACGCGAGCGAAGCCGCGGGCACAAGCTAGTACAATTATAATAGTGGGGAAGCTCGCTGGGAGTAATACGCGTTGTGATGTACTTGTATTGAAATAAACATTATTTTACCACTTCCTATTATACGACCTCCGTGGCGTAGTGGTCACCATGCTAGTCCGTCACCCAGAGGTCCCGAGTTCGATCCACGGTCAGGGCAAGTTGAAAAATTGCCTTTTCAAATTGTCTTAAGTTTTGGATGTTTATCTATACATGTATTTGTTATAACATGTACTATCGTTGAGTTAGTTTCCCATAACACAAGTCTCGAAGTTACTTTGGGGCTAGCTCAATCAGTGTTATTTGTCCGTATATACAATGTTCTTTTTAATTAAGTACAAATATTTTAAGAGGTTATTCAGTCCAACATTTTGAACAACTTTTCTCAATACATATATATCGAAATACGAAAAACTTTTTTGCATTATTCATTGTAACGATATCACGTGACTACTTCGATCTGTATGAGAACCTAAATATTTTTTTTCGTATTTCGATATATATTTATTGGGCAAAGTTGTTCAAAATGATGGACTGAATAACCCCTTAAAATATTTGTATTTAATTAAAAAGGACATTGTATATATTGGAACGAAGTTCCTTACGGCAGGCTTGGAGGAGATAGGGATTTTGCTGCGCGACCGAATTGAAAAAAATGTGATAGTAAAACCGTAAGGATGACCTCGTTAAATAAAACCGTTAAATGAGACGTGCGCAGGCGCGAATTGAGCACGATTTTTCTTTTGCAAATTGTGTCGATTCTACATTAGCCGAAGGAACTTCGTTCCTACCTGGTGTCCCACGACACCACATTTCTTTTTTTATTAGTACGTCACGTACGCATTCCAAATACTAGTAGTGATTGCGTGGCGTGGGTGTGGTTGCAGTCGCTGGAGCGCGCGATGAAGTTCTCGTTCAACTCGCAGCACGTGTGGCGGCAGCGCGCGCTGGCCACCGCCGCCGCCGCGCCCGCGCCCGCCGCGCGCCCCGCCCTGCTCCTGCCGCACCACGCGCCCGGTGCGTGGTATACACCCAATATAAATAAATAACTAGTACGATGTATACAGTTAGTACAGTCTAAGTTAAATTTTATAAAATAATAATAATATAATAACTTAAATAACTTTTTAATTACATTATACAGTACATACACCGTGTATACCATTCCGTCATTTTTTGTTTAGTTCCCGATGTGCATTTATCCAGTACTGCATTTATGCCCTCGGGCCTAAAAGTGATGTTGACGCTCCACAACGAGAGCTTTAAAGACCACTTTCAGGCCAGGGAAGACTTAAAATTGTACACCTCAATAGATATATTTCCTCGGCCCTAAAAGTGGTGTATTACGCGCACTATGTGAGCGTTAAAGACCACTTTCAGGCCAGGGGAAGACTTAAAATTGTACACCTCAATGGGATGGTGATAAAGAAAGATCCTTACATCACATATAGATAATTATCTGTGGTGTGGTGGCTATCTTCTGTTATCTGAAACATTTTTTTATAGAATAAAATATATAATGTTTTATGTAGGCGACCGAAATACGCTCGATGAAAAAAAAAAGAAAAAGTTTAACTTACCTATCGTTATTCGAATCTTGAGAACCTTCGGGTTTACAGTCTCACTATATTAATTGAATTTCACTTTTATTTTTTTATTTTTTTTTTCGTATTAACTTCGTTTACTCTTACTCGATTTATTTTTTCGCCCCATTACTCCCAAAATACTGAGTTTCATCAAAATCATTGGACACGTTTCCGAGATCCTACAATAATTTCTCGTTAAAATTATATGACTGAGTGTAAAATAAATTATTCGATTCAGGTTATAAAATAAAAAGTCACAAAATAGTATCACTTTTCACTGATCATATCCAATTTCAACAAGATTTTAGATTTATTAATACAGAAAAACTGATATTAAGAGCACTATTTGACTCCAAAAAAGTATGACGTCACTTTGTTTGTATTTGATACAGATCGCTCGCATACAAATGTTTGTTTCGAAAAAAGTGTCTAATTTGAGTTGGTGTTTTTGGCGGGAAGTCAAGGGGTTCAGTTAAAGTTTGCCTTAAATTGTTTTGCAAATTGATTCTAATGGACTTTATAATATGAAATTGGTGTAGTTTAGTGTTATAAATGCTAATGCTCGTAGACAATATATAAAATGGACAGTCATAGTGCGGCTGTAGTGATATTTATTTGCGGACTGTGTTGGGTGTCTTTAGGATTCGTCCGCCACTCAATCAGCTATGAAAACCAGTGGGCTCGTATAGATTTGTCGCCAGAAGCTCCTTTGAAGCAATCAAAGGACCTACACCAACCTTTGATTGTATATAGTCCATTTGGTTAAGTATTTAATAGAATGTTAACAACTTGACATGTACATATTCTTTATAAATAATAAATTACATTATTTTTTGTAATTTGCAAAAGTATTGATTTATAAAGTGTGTGTTCAGTAAAAAGACATGTCAAGACTGTTTACATTCTTTTAAATACCTAAACAAATGGACTATAGTTTGGGTTAGGGTTAAGAATAAAGAACTGAATAAATAAAGATAGGCTCTAAGGAACTAGTATCCAGATCCGTAAAATAAATTAAAAAAATCTGATTAGAGTTGTTGTCATGTAGCGGATTGGTTGCAGGCAGCAGTTCGTGGAATGCGGCGGTGCGGGCGCGGGCGGTGGCGCGGCGCGCGGCCCCGCTCGCGCCGCGGGACGCGCCGCTGCGGCTCGTCGCCGCTAACACCTGCTACCACATGGGCTGGGTCAGCCTGCACCTTATTACTCAAATTCAAAAACCACTTATTAGTAGCTTAGTTTACTGCCGCTTCCTAAGCGTAAATACAGAAGAAGCAGTAACAAACTGATTTATTCAATGCGTTTGACATCGTTCACATCTCTTTACAAGTTTCAAATCTAGCTGGTTTAAAATTTGTCAATCTTCCTTTAATTATGTGAAGATTGCATTGATGTTTTATGACACTAAAAGTAATTTTCTGATTATAAAAATGAACTATTGAAAAGTTTTGAGTCTGGCGTTCCTCAAGGGTCGCATTTGGGGCCTCCACATTTGATAATGTAGAGGCAATACTCGCTTTAAAAGTCGCGTTCTTTATTTCTTAACTAATTGGTGTTTTACACAGATAGAAGACGGCATTGAGTTGGCGGAGCAAGCGTTAGCGATCGAGGACGAAGACAACGGACCGATGCTGGCGAGAGCTTGCCTCTACTGCGGTATCGGACATCAGATGAAAGCGCAGGTAAATGTTAATAAGATTCTCGAATAAGGGCTACGTATTGGCAAGCACAGCTGACAAGGCAGTCATAAAAACTATGAAAATCGCTGTTAAACAATCGTACATATGTCATTTTACCCAAACATCAAACTGTACAAAACCTGGCTATTTCAAAAAACTCAATCGTAGTTTATTTATGAAAACATCCTACCTACCTACCTAAACATCTATTTTATAATGTATTCCGGCAAATAAAGAGCTAAAAATCAAAATAAGTGAACATTATTCATTATGGTCTATATTTTCGTGTCGTTACCTGCTATTTTTAATTCCAGAAAACGAACTCTCGCATCGAGAAGGACGCCGCGAACGCGACGTGTCTGAAGCTACTGCTGCGGGCCGTGCAGCTAGACGACAACGACCACCTGGCGTTCTACCACCTCGCGCGGCAGTACATGCATCTCGGGATGCTCAACGAAGCCATGGTGAGTCCACTACTGCTTTGTTTTTAATTATTTAAGTTTTGGTGCCAGAAAGAGTGGTTTACATAGTTCAAATAAGTGTAAGTTTGAATTATAAAAAGCTTTCTGGCCGAAATCAATAGGCATTTGTAATTCCTGTAAGATTACATGATTTGTATAGTGACGATATTATTTATTCTTTAACCTACTTGAAAATAAGAAGGTTATTAATTCGAATGTGCATATGTTTTTTATGTATGTTCACTGATTATTCAAAGATGCTTGGACCGATTTGGAAAATTCTTTTTCTGTTAGAAAGGGCATACTTGTTCTTTACTTTTATTGAAATCGGTTTCGTAGTTTAGTGTTAAATTCGACTTAAAATTAAAAAAAAAAATAGTTGAGCGACATCTGCCAACACAAAACAGCACTTTTCTATGCTGTTATCATTATCTGTCGCTCGAAACCGTCATTTGTTAGAACGAGAGAGTGCGACAGAACGCATCATCATCGGCGATTCCGCGGCGTTCCGTCGTTCTCTCTTGTTCTAGCGAATGACGGTTCTGAGCATAGAAAAGTGCTATTCCGTGCTGATTGATGTAGACCGACGCTTATTATAACATATTGATTTTATGGAAAACATTATTTCGCCTGGTGGATAAAAGTGGAGTATAGAAAAACGTGTGTGGTCAGGACGCGACGCGGGCGTGCCTGTGTGCGCGCGCGGAGTGCGGCGGCGGGCTGCGGCTGTGCACCGCGCTGTGGTCGTGCGCCTGCGCGGGCGCGCGCGGGGCCCGCGCGCTGGCCGCCGCGCGCCTCGCGCGGGACCACTACCCCGCCGCCGACTGGCCGCTGTGGAGCCTCGCCGCGCTGCAGCTGCTGTGGGAGAGCGGGGAGGTGCGTATCATGCCACACAAACACCTTGAACAAAAATTACGGACTTCAAACCATCTTTGTACAAATTCTCGACACGTAAATTGAACCGAAATGGCGGTCGTCGAAGCATTATTTGTACCTGCGCCGATAACCGCCATTTTGGTTTAAACTACGTGCCGGAAATTTGTACAAAAATACTTTGAAGTCCGCCATTATTGTTCAACTTATTTATTTTGGATTATCATCCATTTGGATATAAACCCACATTCATGTTTTAATACCCCTTATTATAATACAGTTGCATAAATAACTATTTTAAATGTTTTAAGAATAAGATTATACAAATCTAAAATATTGAATATTATTTTTGAAACATATAATCTGTGCAAGCAGCCAGCCTAGACTCATACCAAAACCTTGTTTTACTCAAATTATTCAATTTGATTTATTAATTAAAATACTTCTAGCAACACTAAAATGAATTTATAAATCTATCCTATACAACTAAAGACTTACGCGTGCGCAACATACACCTGTAAAAGAAAATATAAGCGCGTCATATTTCTAATTCTCAAGATTTATTGTAAGTTTAAGTGAAGTGTTTTATTATTGAAGGTTTTTTTTCCTTACTAATATGTTGAAAAACGTAGCATGGCACACGTGTGTATTGTTCATCATAAGTTTCGGCTCCATAAACACACGCCTGGGCTTAGCTCGCTTGTGAGTCGACCCACCTCGACTGTAATGAACAAACTACATGATTTGAATTACTTTGTGCAATTCCGCCACCAGTTAGTTCATGCAAACTATTGCCGGCCGGCGCCCACCCACTACTGTTAGTCCCAGCATACCTGCCACCAACAGCCCGTGTGCACCCGCCACCAACAGCTGATGCATGCTCCCTCCGGTACTGCTGCATCCGCTGCGGCTGCAGTAATATCGGACACCGCATACGCGACACGTGTTTCGCCTCTCCACGAGGCATCTTCAGGCACCAAACAAGTTGTTGATCGTTCGGCAGTCAAGCGTCGAATGATAAAACTACACCGTATTGCCATCCTTTTATACTATTAGAGAAGAGGGTGGGGGAGCGGAGTTGCCCGAACTTTCTATAGTAAAAATATTTAATAAAGGGGAATTATTTACCTCAAGCTGTTTATTTATTAATTGAATATTAGATTTTTTAAATTTATTTATTTCTAGTTGCTCCCAAATACTCAATTTTAGCCCTTTTTCTTCGGTGTGTAATATTTTGTACGTATTATTTGATGATAAATTATGATTAATACGTACAAAATAATACGTACAAAATATTACACACCGAAGAAAAAGGGCTAAAATTGAGTATTTGGGAGCAACTAGAAATAAATAAATTTAAAAAATCTAATATTCAATTAATAAATAAACAGCTTGAGGTAAATAATTCCCCTTTATTAAATATTTTTACTATAGAAAGTTCGGGCAACTCCGCTCCCCCACCCTCTTCTCTAATAGTATAAAAGGATGGCAATACGGTGTAGTTTTATCATTCGACGCTTGACTGCCGAACGATCAACAACTTGTTTGGTGCCTGAAGATGCCTCGTGGAGAGGCGAAACACGTGTCGCGTATGCGGTGTCCGATATTGCTGCAGCCGCAGCGGATGCAGCAGTACCGGAGGGAGCATGCATCAGCTGTTGGTGGCGGGTGCACACGGGCTGTTGGTGGCAGGTATGCTGGGACTAACAGTAGTGGGTGGGCGCCGGCCGGCAATAGTTTGCATGAACTAACTGGTGGCGGAATTGCACAAAGTAATTCAAATCATGTAGTATGTAACTTTGACTTCCGCAAAGTAACACCTGAATCTATTAACTATCTGTAATGAACAACTTACCACACTTGTATCATAAACTACTATTACACCTTGAGCGCCCTGTAGGAATCGCTCATGCACTCTACAACCACTTCGTTGACCAGACTAAACATTAAAACGTGTATTTGCAGGCGGCGTTGGCGACGGGCAAAGAGCTGCTTACCCTCCTGAACAGTAGCGAAGAAGGCGCGGCAGAGTGTAACGGCTACGCGGAGCTCGACGCGCTGTCGGACTCCGTGCACGACGACACGCACAGCGTCAAAGACGCAGGTTGGTTTGTGTTTATAACGACACTAGTGTTATATTCTTGATATTTATAAAACTGGGTGTAAAGGTATAACAACCTGTCTTTAAACAACTTCTTGTAATCCAACGCCCAAAGTTTGCCCTCGTTTTGTGTCATTAAAAAATATTAGTGTTTAGTATCCATATGCTATGTTTGAGATTGGTGATCCATTGGTTTGAGAGTTCCTCAAGGAATCTGTGTCCTTTATTTACGATATGTATACTTATCATCCTTCCTTAGAGGTTTACCGCATTTTTTTTTAAGTTTGCCTATTGAAATCAGTTATTTAGTAAGTGATCTACCAATTTAAAGATTGCAGACTTTTGAAGAATTTTACAGCAAAATCTGCGCTCCTAAAACGGTATTTTACTTATTTAATCTTTTGCACGTCAGCGCTCGTTTTCGTTAGTTTTCCCCTGACGCCAAATCTAGTAAAAAAAGTATATTTTAGACAATTTTAGTTGTACCAGTCTCAATGCTACGAGTTTTGATTTATTCATGAAAGACAAAAATTGACCATCGCTCCCCTGATATACGAAAATACTGAGTCTAAAATTTTGAAAAAATACAAAACATTGTTCGTTGCTTGTAGATTACAGTAAAACCTGTAAGAATTCTATCAATTGAAAATAAAGCGGTGAACTCAATAAAATACGTTCACTAACGGAAAATAGTTCACTAAAACACCACTAGATAGCGCTATTAATAGATAACTCACGTCATACTATTACGAATTCAAATGTTATATTTTATATTAATTTAAAAACTTCGGCATTGTACGGGATCTTTCCACGCGAGTCCAACTTGCACTTGGATGGTCTTTTTTATTAATACGACGTTTATTTAAGGGGCTAATGTGAAGCTTTTCCACGCACATTTGCAAAAAATTGCCACTTTTGGCTAATGTGGGAAGAAAAACTCACGATCTCACTTTAAATTGTAAACAGTAGTTCATAAAATATGGTATCTCCGTTTCCTTTCATATGGTTTATTTCAAACGGGAGCAGTACTGGACACCGATTTTTTTTATTATCCCATTAATTCCACTTGAGCATCGACACAGAATTAATAAAAGTGTTACATACAGAACAAAAACTCCTAACTCCTTTTCCCCGTCCCCGCAGTTCCCCCAAACTGACGTTGTCGAGTGGGTTGGCGGGCGAACACACACACATTGACGTGTGCACGGATGTATAGTTTCGTTTGTAGTAGTAGCAGGTATAAATGATGCATCGCTTCTATAAAGTGCCATACCTGTGGCATCGGGCTGTTTCTGACATAGTATATGTTGTGGCAACCTTGAATAAGAGATAAATTTATCCTATATTGAATAAAAAAAAAGGATTTTGAAAAAAAAATGGACTTTGGCAGCGTCGGTGCGCGCGGAGTCCGCGGGCGTGTACCGCGCGGAGCGGGCGCTGTCGGAAGCGGCGTCGTCCGCCTCCGCGCCGCGCCGCTCCCCGCTGTGCGCGCACCGCGCGAGGGCCTGGCTGCTGCTGGCCGACCTGTGTCTCAGGTACACATGCACTGCTTACTTTTTCCCATTTTACGGTTCTCGAATGGCGTTGTACTGTAAGGAAACAGAAGATGAATAGAAAGACAGTCTAGTTAACTAAAAGTTTATTCTCTAAACTCAGTAATTCACACGAAAGCGTTGCGGACCGACATTAACAATACGTTTTGTCTGGCGAATCCGAAACCTGAGGTGGGGTGATGTACGGCGTCGGTGCTCCGGCCGACTCGCGCGCGTTCGGCCACGGCTCTCTGCGCGTGCGTAGTACATAGCGCAGCCATAAGGTGACGCTATTCCCTTATAGTACGGGCGAGCGCAGAGAAGAACATCCACGTGCAATAAAGTCAGAGGACTTTGTCTTGAATGCTATACAAAGGGCAGCGTTCGATCTAAAAATAATTTATTTGAAAATACCTATTTAAACTAGTTAATCCTGGTAAAATCTGAAAATTAAAAACTCTTTATATTGTTACTGTTCATATTGTAACTTCTAAAGAGATTTTCCTCTGTTATTTTTGAATCATCATATTGAAATAATCCGCAGGTTAGACCGCGTAAGCGCAGCGGCGGGCTGTGTGTCGGAAGCGGCAGCACTCACGCCCTTCAGCCATTTAGTCCTATACACGGTAAGTCACGTTAAATTATTCTTCATTTTAGAAGATTTACTTCATACAACCATAAGGTACTATCCAGGGCCAAAAATAAATTATTTTGTACTGATAAAGAGAGTAAAACGTCACAAAATAATGTCACTTGTCAGTGATCATATCCATTTCCAACGTGATTTTAGATTTGTTTATGAAGAAGAACTGATTATGGGATCGCTATTTGACTTAAAGAAACTATGACGTCACGACGTGCTATTTTATAAAAATCTCATAAACAATGTTTGTTTTGACGTTTGGAAAAAGTATCTGATTTGAGTTGATGGTAACTAGCGGATTAAGTATTACCACAATAAAGAAACAACAAGCACTATTGACATTGTTGTACTGTTTTAGCGAGGGTTAGTACACGCGGCGAGTTCGGAATGGGAAGAGGCGCGGCAGTGTTTTCAAAACGCGCTTGCCATACATCCCACACATCTCGACAGCATCGTTCAACTTGGTGAGTACTCACTATGATAGTAACAAAATTTTTACTGCTATTGTATTTTTTGTTGATTTTTCCAAAGCGTTTGATACATTTAACCTACCATTATCTAGATTTAGAAATATTATTCTGTCTTTGTTACTTCCTATGGCATTCTTAGTTAATGTGCCTCTAAGGTTTGTCTATTAGTTTTTATTTCGACGTATATTTCGGGTCGACCTAAAGCAGTAATATCAGTTGTTCCACAAGGAACACATCTCGGTCCTTTTATCTTTAGACGTTGGGTGCAGGTTTTTTTTCGTCATTTATAATGAATTCTTGATTTAAACATACTCTTAAAGAACTTTTGTAGCAGTTCACCCTAACGTATCAGAGACTCGCTGCTACATGAATGGTTATTTGGTGAAAGATGGAGCACGAATAAAATGGTTATTTGAATGGTTAAAACTTAATGGTTTATTTAAAATGGTAAGAAATGGTAGGTACACGCCGAGCGGCTGGTTATTGCGTACTAAATTACTTATTGCCTAACTATCGTCATAATGTAAAATGCTGACATGCTGAGTGGATAAATTCGCTGTTCGATTACCTCGAACAACTTTAAATCTGAAGGTAAACGGAAATAGGGGAAGGGGAAGACTGAAAAAGAGGTGGATGGAATGCGTGAGGCAAGATATGGGGGTAGTAGGAGTAGATGTTAGTATGACGAGAAATAGAGGGCTGTGGGAGGAGAAGATATTGACTTGGCCGACCCTAGATAATGGGGATGATGTTTTGAACATGATTGTAGTTATTTTTATGTGTGTCGCAGGTGCGGCGTACTACAACCTGGGCTGGCTGCGGCTCGCGGAGAAGTGTCTGCGAGAGGCGGCGCAGCTGGAGCCGGCGCGCGCGGACACGTGGCGGCGGCTCGCGCTCGTGCTGGCCGCGCTCGGCGAGCACGCCGCCGCCGCCGACTGCGCCTGCGCCGCGCTCGCGCTGCACCCGCAGGTGTGTATACTACACTCTGCTGTTCCCTTAGATCTATTCGCTCCGTGCATAGTAGGTGGTACCCCTACTACCTACTATATAATATAATCTATCGCAGCGCCTATAGTAGCCAAAAGTTGAGGTTACAGTCGGTTCGATCCACCACGAACCAAATTAGAGTAATACACTTAAATTTAATATAATTTTCAATTTCAAAATTTTGTCAGTATGATCAGCTGACAAAGTTTGCTCTGAGTAGCGGACGCTAGGCAGCGCTGCAGTCTGCACATAGCCAATAGGTACTAAAATATATTAGATACGTTTTGATGAAACTTTTTTGTGTGACTTTAAAAAGGTTGTATTTATACCTACAACACGAACAATCGGTAATGCAACATGATAAGTACCATCTATCTATGGTGAGCTAATTTAACACAGATTACAATTTATAAAATTCAGTTTTCGACGTTCGTGCCTAGCCGACAAGACCTAACACGTCTTGTACCAAGACTTGTCACTTTGTCACTTAAATAGCTATCTCTTTTGTTCTTGTGAAAATGGCAGTTATCGTATTATTTATCGCACTCGGCTATGGTTGTGTTTTTAAACAGAAAAAAATCTAGATCTGTGATTGTATCCAGTGCTATATAAGTTAACAGAAGTGTAATTTACGTACATCGAATCTTTCTTCTCGAGTCGAAAGGCTATAATAAATTTGACCAGTGTTTGGCCGCGGCGACTCCCCGATCATTTGCCTTATTAAGGTCCTGCAATGTGCAGGAAGTGGGACTTTTTGGACAGGACAATAAGTGGGTCATTGATTGGATAGCACCACACTCGCATTTATCGTTTTTGGAGAAACGCCACATAACTCGGTTCTCTTGACATCTCCCAACGCCAGTCCGGAGTCTATTTAAAGACTTCCAGACTGCCCAGGGGAGATCGGCACCCGGTGGAAGTTTCTCAGCAGGCGGAGTATCAAAAGGTGAATCTGGAAATTTATGGCCCCATAGCTCTACTCTTGATCTAGCGGCTTCTTTGGCATGAAGGGCTGGCTGTCGGAGAAAGCTGTTCCGGCTTTTCAGACGTGTGGGTGGAGGTACACGGCCATAGACTGGATGCCTGCAGTCGTGTGTCTGCCTATGTCTCTCCACAGAACAAGCCACGTTCCTTCGTACACTAGGCAAGAAGAAGATCGAATCTTTGCCCTTTCATTATACTTATAATACAACGTTCATTATGGCTTAGCTAATTAATTTCTTGGAGTAATCTTGTACTCTGAGAAGCACATAAAATTCTTATTTTTTAACCGACTTCAAAAACGGAGCAAATAATGTTATGATGATGATGATGATGTTTACCGATTATTCGAAAACGCCTGGACCAATTTGGTAAATTTTTTTATACCATTTCCCTCTAAAAAGTTTATTTTATTTACTGAACAACGATGAATAAAAAGCAGCTTACAATCACTATTTTGGTGTTTGAGTTTTGAATAATTACTCTTTATTTTAGTAATTGTTCCAATTTCAATGTGCATTTTTATTGATTTAACCTTCCTTTTTCTTCATAAAATGTCTATTTTCGCTGAAATATTTCTTTTTCTCGTAGTCATGGTATAAAGTATAGTATGCAAGTCTTGAACGAAACTGATTTATATCGAGGGCCATGCATCACTCGTGTGCTCAGGATTCTAACACCTGAATCACTCGCTACACTCGTGATTCAATCATTATGAATCATTCCCTATGATCGTGATTCAGTCGTTAGAATCCTTCACTTGCCCGTGATTCATCTATGATACTCGATGTAAATCCATCCTTTATTAATTGGCTTGTCAACTAAATAATTAAAATTTTTGTAGTTGGTTTTAATAGAAAATATAGACCATTTAAGAAGGTAATTTGAATAAAAAAATTCTACGTGTTATCAGGATTTTTTTATATCATTTTAAAATTTGCACCGGAAGTGACGACACACAGCAATCAAAGTTGACATTTTTCCTATGCCTGCACAAAAAAAAAACAATGACAACGGTCATCTGTCAATGTCACCTGTTTAAATTATTTTTGTTAAGTTGGTTGTAGTCGTTTGGCATATATTGTTATAGGGAGATGACAGTGACAGTGACGGTACCATTTAATTATATGTACTTCATTAGACGGTACAGTACTGAAAGCGGAAATTGCCAATCTTCATCGTGACTTCACTTCCTCAAATAAATTGACCTTGCTTGAAAATGAAGGTCATTTGGAGTTTTGCAAATATCTAAATAACTAAGACCTTATTTTTAAATCTAATTAGAGAAAGCTTCTCCTAGAGGCTATTCCTCGAAAAGGTTTGTGAATTAATTTTCAAATTACTTGACAAGCGAATTGCGTAATATACTATTATTTTTTGTTTTGAAGGGCATACTTGTCAGATGGTGCCACTTTTATAATTTTTTAAATGATTTTGTCCTCTGTGGCAGGCTCCAGCGCTGCCGCTATGATGCGGCCCGCGCCGCGCCGGCCGGCCGCGGGCCCGCCCACTGACGCGCCGCGCCGCCCCCTGACCGCACCCGTCGCCCCGTCTGAAACACGCCCAGTGACGTCAGCTTCTTCATTTTGGAACGGCAAGCTTTTCCTGCTTACATTGGCTTATTTCAGGAAATATCGCTTCAGATCCTAATGACCAAATTAGATTTTTAACACATTTATTTAAGGTTCAATTTCGAGCGGTCTGATAAAGTCGTAAGAATATAGTGATCAGCGCATATCATCGTCGATGTGACTCTGGTATTAACTCTTTCACCGCGAACGTCGGATTTATCCGACAAACATTGTCGTGCCCATTCCGCAAGAGACGGATATTTCCGACAAAAAAAACCGCTCGTATTACACATAACTTAAGTATACACATCCCTTTTTGGCTGTAGGTATTTATTTTAGATTTCATACCCCTCGCGCTGGGGGCACGGCAACTGATATAAAGTCTCGCGGTGAAAGGGTTAACGTCAGTGCAACGTAAGATACAAAATAGCATGAACTTTAACGTGTAAATGATGTTCCTAAATCGAATGATTCTGTTGGTAAATACACCAAATTATCTGACCTGAAGCTTCCTTTACTAAGCCCGAGGTGTGTATAAAATTTTACGTCCTTCTGTTCAGAAATCGGGAATTTCCCCAAACGTAGTGGGCGTAAAACTTAAATTGCAGCCCGGGGAAAAGCAAATGAGACACATTCAGACTTTTACTTCGCTTCTGAACTTCCTTGGACTTCAAACTGGAAACATTGATACGTTTAGCATTTCAAATAGATGTCGACGCGATGTGACGTCATATCGGGCGTAATCCGCGGATATCGGATCACTAACCTGCTAAAGATAAAGTTATCACGGTATAAAATGTTCTAGTTGCCTGTAAAAAAATTCGTAACTTTGACTGCTTATTTTCAGATAAATGCTATCGATTTAAAGATAATAAAACACATAAATATTTCAGATTCATTCATCTTTATTTAAAAAAAATACATGATCTTGATTTGCCGTTGATTTGCAAAATATGAGATACGTCGTTTTCTATCAATGATATGACGATATTAATCTTTCAAACTACAGAATCTGACCGACAAATGTCAATCATTCGACATGTTATCTGTTCGATGACAGAAAATATGACTTTGATTTTAGACAACGATATTTTAACTTGCCAATGCGGCTCTCTTGGTATTGCTTTACGTGTTAAAGCGAAATATCTTAAAATAATTATTTATATTTTATTACTGTTTTGCCGTTATATTGTGTTTTGATTGAATGCTCCTAAATTGAATTATTTATAGCCTGTCCTGTTTTAACATCGCGGCCCGTCTTTCTTCCAATCACTTGAATTATCTTAAATCTATTTTTCGAGTTTATTATGTAGAGCGTCACACAATGACGTGAGTTCTTACCATTTTAATTAAATTTAAATGGGACGGGTTGTAAATTCCATGCTAGTGAGTTCCTTCGCTTAGCAACCCCCATTTTATAGTTCTCATGTGTTAGTACTGTCTGATGACTGATAACTATTAGGTACTCGCGCCTCGGAATTGATGTAGGCAAAATATTTATTTCTTAGGTGTTTAATCGTTACCTCTAGGGAGAATTCACTAGTTGTTGTACACCCGAATGTATTCGCTGTTTATGTTCATATGTTTTCTTTAGATCTACCACTCTGAAGTCGAAGCAGGGACCTACAACATTTTTTACAGTTGAAACCAGTGACGGTTTGAATTTGACAGCTTATGACCCCATTGTCACAGTGTCCCAAGTTTTTTTTTTTTCATCTAGACCCGGAGGTCTATCTAAAATGTAATTTACTTACATTGGATTTCATACCTAAAAATTAGTATGAAAAAACCAATCTCTCTGTCAGTATACTTCTAGCTTGACATTGTAAACTAATACGATCAGTATTGCGTGGGCCCTGCTCGCTTCGTCTGTTCAATGAATAGTGAGATCTAGCACCTAGTCTAGGCTTAGTCAGGTCTGAAAATTCGCCCCAGACCCTGTAGTACCTAGGTTAGACTATTTCTGTTTTTATCATGTTCAAATCGACAAGAATTTACCACCCTTGAAAATATGCATAATCTGTTGTTAATTACTATCTGAGAAAGATGTCGGCCTTTTCTTAGACGATGTTTTTCTAACGAGTTTGAAAGTTCTTGTCAATTTGAACACGATATTTGGGTGTTTCTAAACTATATGAGACAATAGTAGACTTACTTGTACGATAGACGTCTTTCATCAAAGTGAATGTTGTACTCAAATCATGTTCCACTTCATTCGGTTATGGGTTTGAATGTTATTGAATAATTTAGTTAATTAAGTTTGAGTTGAAATATTGGAAAATCCTGACAAAAATTATGAAAAAGAGTTCGTTTGTTTGTTTAAATGGTTTGATAACTAAGGAAGATCTTAGAAAGAGCCGCCGCCGCGTTTGTCGGCGCACCAGCAGTTTACAAACAATTTAAACGAATAGAGTAAAACTTCCGTGGAATTTTCCGTTTTCATGAGTTTGGTCCGTTGCCGTCGGCCCCCGTCCCGTGTGCCGTTTAGATGGCTAGAAACATGAGCGTTTGCATGGACTTAGTGCACATTCGTTTCGTGCGACAAAATATGTGCTGATTTGTCGCGCGCAATGTATGTGGACATCACAATTGACGAGTACTTGAAGCTAGGCAACAAAAGTATATATAAGGAAATATTCACTTAGTTCTAGCATAACACGTATTTATACGGAATAAGGTAAACTTGCTGATATTCTGGTCATGGGTAATAAAACAATAGACTAAGCTATAAAATGTCGTTTACCTTTGTGATGGCTCAGTTGGCTTCGTAACTTAGTACTTTGTCTTATTAAAACGTCATATAAGTTAAAAAAAACTTAATACGATAAAATAGTATTTACGCAGTATTTGTAAAATACGTTGTGTATAATTTTAACTTTGTAAGTACTTACCTCAGGTGTAAATTTGTATATTTGCAGAATGTTGTTATCGATTTGAAAAGTTTAGTGTTGGTTGGTTTCGGAGTTAATTGTTTGTAAAGTTATGTTTAGTTTAACGGGACTACCTCTAGAAGAATCAACTGGCCCTTTATAAACGTGTTAAGACATCGACTCTAATGCTTGGGCCGGACCTGCGCCTATCGTCACGAAGCTTCGTGCTATTACACGATACACGCAAATGTGACCGGCTGTTATCGGGTATCGTCCCGAATATTCGGACTTCGTGTTGGTTATCGCGCGGGTGGAGATACATCAAAGGATTTAAGCACGCCAACCATTTGCTCTGCGTGGTCGCACTTGCGTTATTCATTTTGACGTTTGTTTTCAACTTGTTCAGACGCGTGCTGTGCGACGGTGCCACGGTTGTTAATGCGTAAAAATGGAGTGGAACAATAAAATGGTGTTAATTTTTTTTCGCTTTTTCTTTCTAGGTTTCTTTTTAGGTTTCAATAAATACATTATGTAATTGTTAGCACACATGTTAAAGAAAAGAAAGTCGTCGTCCATATTTAAAACACGTAGATGACGCCATCTTGGATTATTGCCAGATAGTTCGTGAAAAATAACGGAGCCGCTAGTGTGACCAGCGCTTTATCGCGATAATTTTTTTGTGTACAAAACGTACGAAGATTCGCCGCGAATTGTTTCGGGACGATAGGCACAAGTGCGGCTGAAGCATAAACGTATCTGTACATAAAATACATTCATATGTTAAGGTTTCTCGACTAGGTGCAACGTACTGTTAGACAAAAATAATAGACACTTTAATACATGTAATTTTAAGGGATGATAATATTGACAGCACTCTGGAGGAGTTCGATGTAGATACTAAGTATTATAAAATAACGCAATTACAGTTTGACAATTAATAATATTTAATGTATAAAATTCTATATAGGTACAACTCACACAGACTAAACTAGCCCTAAATTGAGTAAATTTTTTAAATCTTTATTTATTAAAGAGGGTTTTATCTTAACAGAATACGTCATCCTCAATGGTGCATCTAAACAAAGAATCATCTTAGACTAATTAATACCTTAAAATTTTATAAATTATCCTTGCTGCCTCAGATGTGGGAGTAGAGTTCGCTATTTAGCACTCCCACATCTAAAATTGAGTTAAAAGTGGCGAATATATAAAATTAAAATAAATAAAATAAAATCATTTATTTCGGACTACTTTGATCCATAATTACAGAATAAAACATGTCAATATAAGTACGAATTCAATAATTAGTAGGTTATTAGTTAGATTTAGATCTTGTAACAATAATGATTATATATTGATATAAGGATTTTCACGTTGTTTATTGTGGGAAATCGGAGAAGTGTGAAATATTATTATATTTTGCAGAACTACGTGCAGGGTACTTTTTTACTCACCAGCTAAATTTTTGGAGCAAGTTTAGAACATGATACTGAACTATTTTCTGTAAAAAAGTTTTTTAAAATCGATAAAAAAATTGTCCTCCCATAAAAAATCCGCTTTAACGAGCGCAAATTTGTATGGGAAGCCGATTTTTTTTTTAATGAAAAGTAGTTCCATATCAAAGACAGGACTTGCTTAAAAAATTTGGCTGATGGCAAAAAAGTCCCCTGTATATGTATATTCGTCAATATTCATCGACAGTAGCTTATGACGCGAAGGTTTTTCCGGTGCACATTTTTTTCAACAATTCTGTTATACTCTGAAACCTTCCTAGTGGATCAAATTATAATAAGATAAACGCTAACAGCGGATCAAATGTAGTACGGAACATCGACGATATTATTCGTGCCATATATTTTAAGGAAATTATATATCAGTTTTGTGCATTGAATTGAGTATAAAAATGTGTGATCTAAAAAAATACAATACGATACAAAAAACTTTATTGCACCACAAAACATTTACGTGATCAGGTATACTTATAAACATAGCTGAGTATCTACACCTATCTCCTCTGTAGCAAATAATATGACTGGAACAGATTTGACAGTGTCATGTAATATCTAGTGTTTATGCAAATGACGGTGCACGTGAGAGGTACATACAAGTCAATACAGACGTGACACTGCTGATTCACACAATTTTATTATTACTTACAATTTTGTTCTGTTTTGTTATATCCATCGTCAGTTATTTATTTGTTCAGCTTTTAAAATAATGTTTTTAAAAATGTAAATTGAATTTAAATGTAGGCTTTGTATATTGTTTTGTTTCGAGGGTGATGCCTTCACAATACTTCCCAATGATAAACTAGAAATATGTGAGCATAAAAGATAGTTTAACCTCTTCGCTGGCAAGTAAATGTTTCGGCATAAGTATACAATGTGATTTTTTGTTAAGTACAAATATTTAAAGGGGTGATTCAGTCCATCATTTTGAACAACTTTTCCCAATAAATGTATACCAAAATACGAAAAAAAATTAGGTTTTCATACAAATCGAAGTAGTCACGTGATATCGTTACTATGGAAAATGACAACTTTTTCCGTGTTTTAATATACGTTTTTTGGGAAAAGTTGTTCAAAATGATGGACTGAATCGCCACTTAAAATATTTGTAATTAATAAAAGAGGACATTGTATAAAACTTGGTCAAACCGTATCGTGTTATATATTTCTTCCATTAAATAAATGAAGAGGTTAAACTAAGTGGTCGAGGTTACTGATCACGAATTCTGCCGTACTTATAACTACACTTGACCTCTTGAGTAAATTGCTCCTAGTTCCGGGTCGCAGGTAAGAACTCCATTGCGATCAGTCCGGGGCGGACTGATCGCAATGGAGTTATTTCATTTTATACAGGGTGAAATTGAATTCGTTGGCATCCTTTTAAGTATCTATTATACCCATGATACAAAGTAATTTAAGGGTAATAAAACGTCAATCAAAAGTCGTCATTTTCTTATCAAAGAAAACTTTTAAACATGCGTGTGTAACGCATGTTTAAGAGGTTTTCTTTGAAAGATACCATTACTGCAATTATAAAAAAAAAACGAATCGTCATAAAACTCGCGAAAAAGAAATTAATTATAATAGTATCAATTTCGTCGCATCGTAGTAGTCTAACATTCGTTCCTACTTCAAACGTAACCTTTAATGACCTCTATCTTAAAGCATTCGTGTGACACCACCCGTCCCCACTCGATTTTAAAGCTTATGTACGTAATTTAAAGTCTTTTGTATGCCGGCCGCCCGCACCCGCTCAGTGGCTCAGTGACTGTGTGCGGTGGGGTCTCTGACCTCACGGCTTGTAAGCATACAGAATACGCGCGCGCGACTCAAGTGTTTTGACACTTTTGTTTTTTCTTTTTAATTTTTATAATTTTTAATTACCGCCAAAACTACAAATTAACTGCAATGTTGTTACACATTACAAAATATCCTTTATGTGAGTATGTTAATGAGTTAAATTAATGCTAATGATTTCAATTGCACCCTGTAGTCCGTAGCGGTATATTCTTAGATTATACCACTCACAATATATGTTAATACTTCTTAATTATTTAGCCATCCCGACCCAACCTCGTTATTTTTTCAATTATTTTTTCGATATGAGTTGCTGCTTTTGGTACCGGCCTGTACTGGCAATTTCTCATGTAAAAACCTATTATTTAGGAGGGCGATGAGGAGGCCGTTGTCCAACAGAAAGACAGTTAATTCTAGCAAATTTGTACAGTGTCGTGTTTTGTAATCTCGGCTGTGTTGTATGCTGATGATACAGCGGTGCTGGCGCGGTCACAACTACCGTCTCTGATACACCTTGTGATATTGTTGATGGATGTAGCACGGAGCAAGCAATGCAGAGTTTATACCTTCACACAATAGAGAAGATGCATAATGAGTAGATTTTGATAAATGTATCTGATTTACATACTACATGATTTGAATTACTTTGTGCAATTCCGCCACCAGTTAGTTCATGCAAACTATTGCCGGCCGGCGCCCACCCACTACTGTTAGTCCCAGCATACCTGCCACCAACAGCCCGTGTGCACCCGCCACCAACAGCTGATGCATGCTCCCTCCGATACTGCTGCATCCGCTGCGGCTGCAGCAACATCGGACACCGCATACGCGACACGTGTTTCGCCTCTCCACGAGGCATCTTCAGGCACCAAACAAATGAAGACTGGTGGCGGTATTGCACAAAGTAATTCAAATCGTGTAGTATGTAACTTTGACTTCCGCAAAGTAACACCTGAATCTATTAAATGTCTCTGATTTTGTAAGCATTTACGTATAAAAGGCCTTTAAGCACAATTATCTTTTTTTATCGATTTATGAACTTTGGTTTTTAGTTGATTGAAAAAGTCAAGTTTAGAAGTAATAAAAAGTTTTCAAATAATATTAACATAGTATTTCCTTACAAAAATAAAGCTACTTTTGTTGTATTTGACATACTCGTAGCACCCGAACAAATGTTCTCACATCAGGCCTACAACAGCGATATAAGTGATGTCACTCCTGTCCGGTCTTTCTAAGGCGCTCGGAGAGGCCGTCCAAAGGCGAACGTGACTTTGTCACCTTTATATCTTAAAGAGATTTTGGGTTAGCAAGGTAGTTTTTTCTTATACGTGCCTATTTTAGGAACTCTTTCCATAGCTCAACGAAAAAAAATATTATGCATCTTTCCTATTGAAAATTAGTAGAATCGACTGCAACGGCTTATTAGTGCCGAAGACTCGATTATAAGCTTTTTACTCTGTGTTTTTTAGATTCATTCAAGTTCCCGCGTACTAAGTTCGTCTAAACTGGGTGTAGTCTAAGTTACCTTTGGTTGATATAAGATACTATATCTAGGTCAAGTTAGGTTGGTTGTTTATTAGCGAGGCTCGGTGGCGGGTGATCTGTCGCCTACGGTGTCTGTTGTTTCTTAGTTTAACCCTCTCCATGTAAATTGTAAATTTCTTGCCTATTGCATACAATTTAATTGAATAAATGAATTGTTTGGTTGATGTTTTGTTTATTATTAGGTCACGCAAGTCATCTACTGCTTCGGTAGATCACTGGGTCATAAGTAAATTATTCGGTACAGTTAACAATATTAAATGCCACAAATAAGTGTCATATCAATATACATTTACATTGATTATATCAATTTTTTTTTTAATATTTTAGATTTATTAGATAGATAGATAACTCTTGATTGACACTAAAAGAAATATGTAACACAAAGAAATAATATTAAATTAAACGTGTACAATGGGCGGTCTTATCGCTTAAAGCGATCTCTTCCAGACAATAATATAAATGCAGAAAAACTGATATTAATAGCGTTGTTTATATGTTTGTTTTGACATTTAGAAAAAAGTGTCTGATTAAAGAAGAAGCGGTAGCTAAAGTGGCGCCCTCATTTGAAATAAATTGTTTAAAACTAAATATGGTGATAATTAAAAATTTGATTTGTAATATTGGTAGTCCGTCTAGTTTTAAAACTGTTTTTCGCCAAAAGTGGCCACTTTTGGCAAAAAACAGTTTTAAAACTAGACGGACTATTAGTAATAATTTCAAAGATTATTCATAAAATAGTTTAAAGGTCTTTCTAGACATTGATACAAATCAAATTTTTAATTAGTACCATATTTAGTTTTAAACAATTTATTTCAAATGAGGGCGCCACTTTAGCTACCACTTCGTCTTAAGTATCTATAGCGGATTGTATGCAACATGCAAGAAACTTGCAGTGTAAATGGGCAATAATACTATGTACAACAATACTATATTCCCAGAGAAGTACAGCCCCGGGACATTCAAAAGTAGATTGAATGGGTATCTTTTGGATAGGCATGCTTCATCCTAGTCTTCATCGTCGCTTTCCATCAGGTGAGATTGAGGACAAATGCCTAAACCAATAAATTGTAAAAAAAAAAAATAAAAAAAAAAGTACGTCTTTGACCGTGTAGAGTTGTAATCCTTGATATCGGAGCAATTGTTATATGGTCACACGACTCCGCTCCCTCGCAGCAAATCGATGCGCTACTGGGCCCTTCTTGTCTTATCGATAAGAATCACTTTAAAGTGAAAATAATTGGCTGAAAAATAAAATAGTCCTGGCCGGGTTAGCCATATTTATTTAACCTTATTCATAGAAAATACAGATGTAAACTAAACCTTACTCAACGTTTTTAAGTTAAAATATCCCAATCACTCTTCAATATTTGACTCGTGATGTCAAGAGTGATAGAAAACAAGACAAAACATATATTATTTGAAACAGGTTTAAAATACGTTAGTAAATTTTTATGAATGAGGGAGTAATTTTTGTTCAAGTGTACAGGGCTGGTATAGTTTTGTAGCGGCAGCTAGTTGGTATGTTCGACCGCCACAAAGGGAAGATCTTCCCGCCAGGCATATTGTTGCGCCTGGGGAACCGCGGCTCCGACGGTGTATTGTCGAAAGTTGTATATATACAGCGAATCGGGCGAACTCTAAGATCGAGATGTAAGACACTGCTGGCGCCATCTCATATGATTCTTGTTAACTATATTGTCGGTTGTCTCTTGATTGTAATTCCGCGTAGTGGCCGTAAAGGCCGCCACAGTTTGATTTATCAAGTTTGGTATTCACAAGTATTGTTAAGGTGATATATATCAATGGAAAGATAAAGCAATGTCGGCAATAACGCCCGCGGAAATTGACGTCATAAAAGATATATTTATTCGTAATCGAACAAATGTGAATTATATTATAAATTATGTCGAAAACCCATTAAATGTTTGTGCGAGTGATATGTAATATATTATATAATATATTTGCCTTTGTGGCTTTGTAACAATTGTAACTATTTAATATATTTATCGGTACTTGACTGTTTTAGAAAAGTATTTTACTATGGGACTCGTTTTGTGCATCGTCCGTCCCGCTCGACCTTTCGCTACTGTGTAGCATAGAGCGGGACAGACAGAGTTCTCAACGTACGGTTGTACAACGCATTCCTGACCAATGTATCGTATATCGGTCTGTAGTTCACTAATTATATAAATATCAAGATTTTCTATCGTAAATTAATCGTTTTGGAATCACTCGTTAACGACATGTACTTAATGACTTATTATGACGTTTATCAGTACAGCCATCGCCCTATGACTTTGCGCATTTAGACTTGTGTACGTTAAATAAATAATAATAAAACTTAAAGTAGCTATAGTAGTTGTTTACCGTAATTTCAGTTTTTGCTAACGAATCGAAATGATTATATACAATGTGTATTTTTTTATACTTGATCCAACGACAAAAAACCGGGAAAAAATCGTTATAAACACTTAATTTTTTTTTAATGTTAATGTCGTGTTTCTGTTTTAATTTTTTTTTCTCGTTAAATAAACTGTGTATTTTCTTCAAAGTGGTCTCATTTGAAAGCTACAAAGTTTAATGAGCTGAGAAAGTAAAAAAATATCTAAAAAAATACCAAACAGAAATTTTGTTAAAAATAATTATTAAAAAAATTAAAGTGCCTGTATTTTTGGAATAACTGACATACCGATATTTTTTCAGTTTTTTTTTATCGATAATATTTCGTCTAATATCCGCACACTTCGTTTGAACAAGTATAAAAAATACACTTTGCATATTAAAACATTTTGATTAAACTATGTTACGATTTTCAAACTTATGTTCAATTTTGAAAGTTGTATTGTTAAGACGAAGTGGTAGCTAAAGTGGCGCCCTCATTTGAAATAATTTTTTTAAAACTAAATATGGTGTTAATTAAAAATTTGATTTGTATCAATGTCTAGAACAGTCTTTCCCAAAGTGGGCGATAACGCCCCCTTGTGGGCGCTGGAGGCTTTAAGGGTAACGGGCCAAGGTAACGGGCCCAGAATAAAGTTGGGGGGCGCTGATGTGATTTAAGCAATGAGTGATTTATAACTTCAGCTATTTTATATTTTAAATTTCACTGAAATTAAAATCCTCTTACTACACAACATCCATTTATTAGTTCATATTTATATCCTTTTTTATTGTTCAAATATAAACTAAAGATGTAATTAATATTTATTATTTTAATGCGTTCACAACGCTTTTTATATCGTTAAAGGAAAAGTGGCCACTTTTGGCGAAAAACAGTTTTAAAACTAGACGGACTATTAGTAATAATTTCAAAGGTTATTCATAAAATAGTTTAAAGGTCTTTCTAGACATTGATACAACACAAATCAAATTTTTAATTATCGCCATATTTAGTTTTAAACAATTTATTTCAAATGAGGTCGCCACTTTAGCTACTACTTCGTCTTAATATGATTGAGTTCAGTTGAGAGTTTGATTTCGCGAGATACCGGATAAAACATCTATTAAAAGGTTCCGGATGAAATCAGTTCCAGGCATCAATGTGGCTTTAGAGGACGTGACTCGGATAAGAAATGGTTCAAAGACCCGCGTTTGACAAGCTCAACTTAATCGCTGTCCATAAATAAGAAACAATAGCATCTTAAATAATTGATTCGTTCTTTATGAATCAAGGTACCTGTTAATGGTAACTTGTATAGTCTTTGCGTGACGATGGTTTGTTTGTTTTTTGTATTGTATCAGTCCAGTATTGAGCTACTCGGACGGTGTCGTCAGTCGTCCAGGGTGCAGGTAGTAACAAAGCTGGTGCGCGATAGTTTGTGGAGAGGAGCCACACTCGCATACGTTTTGAGAGCTATCAATCATCTTCCACAGCGATCTACTTGGGTTCGCAGCCTGTTGAGCGATTTCCAAGCAGACCAGGGCAAATCATGTCCAGGTGGCAGTTCCTGTTTTGGTGTAATAATATTGGGTACAGTGTGGCCCTTTTCCCAGAGTTTTATACAGGTTTCTTCGATATCACTGTCCAGGGCCCTTGTGCTTCGCGAGATGTAACTTGTATAGTTACCTAATATTACTCAGATGCTTTAGGCATCTTGCCAAATCGATCGATTACAGCTCTCGTCGTACCAAATTTTATTTAAAAGTTATTGGGCGAACTGTACTCGTGTATGTATAGCGAATGTATCCTGAAATATTACCTATATCATTTACCTATATGTATAAATATGTTTATAAACTGTTGTGCTCTTGTGTACACTTTAATACGAGTAGATGTTGTTCCGCATTTGATGTTGATGTACATAAAACGTTTAAGGATATGAAATATAATAATTATTATGTTACATAGCTTGTTGTTTCATTTACCTGTTAGTTTTCCCCAAGACACAGAATAAGTACTGGTACTTACGTACAGAAGTCTTACTCAGAAAATAAATTTAAAGAAATATCTACTTAATGTGGTTAGCGCTATAGTTTAATTTAGCTCGCGTCAGAACCGCTCACCTCTTCGTTTAGATACCTAGACATTCATTGCCAGCCAATTTCATTCTTATTACTCTAGACAAACGATTCATGTTAGTGAATTTTCCCCTTCGAAGTGGTCGCCGCGCGCATAGTAATAATGTAGGTATCTTTTCGATACCTAAACGGGGAGTGGCACAGGCCTGCCTAAGAATAGTCACTTTGCTATGGAAATTTTAGGTTGCATTTCTTGCGTACGTCCATTTTTTCAGATGGGTGGAATACTGTCGGCGCGCCTCAAAGGCTGCGTCTTTGAATGATGGTGCGCCGACAGTATACCAACCATTTGAGAAAATGGATTATACCTAAGAATGATAATTTGAATAACTTGCATGGCGAATCCACCCTGGCCATCACCGGCCGACCGTGTTCATCAATGTATTGACTATTCTGTTCAGTATGTTAGTTTTTCTGTGCAGTAAACTTTTGAATATCTACAGTGAACATCAAGCTGACCATATTCATTATGTCTCCTTGCCCAACGTGTAGATAGAGTGTACTGAAGTTTACAAATACCCCTTTTAATTTGTATAGAATGAAAATTGCTCACAATTATTGAATGATTGCACCATAAAATATTGGGAGCTCAACTAAAAACCTTCAAATATTGGCAACTTAACAAAATTAACTTACAATAGATAGTATTCTTATGTACCCCTTAGGTACAAATACCCCTTGTAATATGCATGGAATGAAAATTGCTCACAGTGATTGAATCAATGCACCATAAATATTGGGAGCTCAACTAAAAACCACTTTAAAATAGATACCAACCTAGTATTCTTATAATATTTTGGGATGACATTGCTGACAATAATTAACTGAATTGCACCTCAAAATATTAGTAACTTAACTATAAATTACTTTACAATTAGTGTTCTTTCACGGCTGAAGATGTTTACACTACTAAGCCCGTGCTCACATACAACAACAGAGGCCGTTAATGTCCTCCGCCGAGGCGATTGAATCTGTTACGATTAGATTGACTAGCAATCTAATTGGTCACGCGACTTCGACCACGTGTTTGCTGAATGCACCATTATTGTATTGCAATACGCTGGATTCTCTCTCGCAGACATGCCATGTCGTAAGGTCACACACTCACTACATTCAAGAACCAATCTTGTCGCCGTCATTTCATGACGCAGAAATGAGTTTTTTCAGGAATAAGGGAGCCTTTGACTTTGCCTTCTCCATTTGATATCACACATTAGTATTTAATAGTCGCTGGTGTGTAGATTTTTCCACAAAGTTCTCCTTCATCGGAAGTCGGTGGTTGCAGTTGTGAGATCACCGCACATCAAATTAATAATTTAAAATAGGTAATTTAATTAATTGCGGCGTTTTATAATTTTTCTACATTTCTTAATTATTTTTTTCTGCCAGTTGTGTTCAATCCAAGTGTGGACCACGCCCGGTGTCGCTTTGCTTGCGAAAGCGCTAGTAAATATGCGTAGTACCCTCGCCGGACCACCGAGTTCCTCGGAGACCATGAATTTCTGCAACACCAGGGGACGTATTTTTGAAATCACTTGTCACATTACGAATGGTTCACGCGAGCGTTTCCAAACGGGCGCAGTTTTGAAATGATCGTACTATGCGAAGGATTTGCAACGAGTGCTCTCGATAACTCGTAATTTTGACATTTGTGGCGTAGATATGTCAAAGAAACCCTTCATGGACAATCAGTTCCGATTCATGCTGCTTTTTTATTCATGGTAAAATTCTAAGAAAACTATAAATATATTTTCGATGTTTTCTGCGTAAAGCAATATTGTTTTTAGCTGACACGAATGTTTTAAAAATACGCGCAAATGGTTTTTTAAGCGAGCGGTGAGTTGGAAAACTACACGTTTTGTGTTTCGGTGAGTCCTTAAATAAAAATAGCACTCCAGGGTAGGTAAGGACAACGCGCGTTGAAGACCCTGAAGCTTAAACTTGTTTTGGACAAGTATACAGGTTAGTAAGTAGGTTATTTAAAAATAAAATGATCGATTTAAAGGCCAAGACGGATGCAAGAGGCTTTAAATAAAGGATATAAATAACATAAGTTACGACACGCGTAACTCATTGTAAGTTGTAACATATCGCAATAAGTTATGTATGAAGCTCATGCATGAATTTTATTTCCTTCTATGGAAAACTTATAAGTAAGTTTATTTATTTTTAAAATCCCGCGAGTACAGAAAACAAGCTTTTTTAAAAAAGATAGGTAAGATTTTCTTTAAAAAGTTACCGCTACATAAGTAACTGATCATTCCTAAGTTATATCAAGCAGTATAACAAATTTGTTTTTTTTTTTATCGATTCTGTTATATCGTATAACTAATAGTATAACTGGATGGACTAACCCTTAAATTTAAAATGTGATGATTCATTCATAATGTTGGAAAGACAATTAATTCTACCTATATCTACTTACATAAAAATTCCCTCCGTAATCTGTTCTCACCTAGATTAAGCTAAAACCAGAAAACTTCGTCAGTTTCATTTGTGTGACACTTTTTGAATAAGCCAATTAGGGCTCATTGTTGGGCAAAAAACTTCCCGCTTTATTTCCATACATTGTGGGACTTACAAACAAAAACAATTTTAATTATCTGACCACGGATAGGAAGGTGATGGACCGATACGAATATTAGATAGTGTATTCAAATAATTGTTTAAAACGTAAGAAGCTAACAATATGGTGATGATATTGGTTTATTCTATTTATTCTAGGTACTTTTAATTACTAACTGTCTTTAATTGATGAAATTATGATATATAATATACCTACTATAGATTGTTGAAATCTGACCAAGGTTTACTTATTTGGCTACGTACACTCTTTTAAGGGTTAGGCTACATCTGACAGCACGGAACAGCACTTTCGCATGCTGCTATCCTTATCTGCCGCTCAGAACCGTCATTAGCTAGAGCGAGAGAGAGCGAAGGAACGCTTCAGCATGGCCGGTGCCAGTCGTGGCCAGATAAGTGAATCTACTTAATTTAAATAAGTACTTACCTAACGAGCAAGAGGAGTTCATATTTTTACCCTGTGAGATTTGGAAGGTTATTTTTTAAATTTATTTATTTAACTTCATACACAACTACAAGTGTAATGGCGGACTTAAAGCCTAAGGCCTCATCTACTTGCCTACCTAAAGGCATCGTTGTGTAATACCTAACGAAAGTTACTGGAGTACCTACTCTTTTAAGAATCCTTTATCTCTGTAAGCACTATCTTTTGGTGCGACACGACACACGACACGAGGCAATCATGTGCATACCTACATAACACATGTCAATAAATATTCCTTAATAAAGGTTAACCTCCCAGTTGTCTTTCGTCGCAAGGACGCGACTTCTTTGCCTTTCTTTCCATTAGGTACAGTGTATAGCGAATGCTAGTCTGCGGGTCATAGGCGTACCAAGTTGAGGATCTAGGGGCTCAACAAGATACCTATATTGCATATTCTTAGTGTGCGAGACAAAGCTTAGTGTATACTATTGTTGCCGAAAAATCAATAATTTTATAAATCAATAATTTAAATCGATGGTACCGATAACTGTTTTAGAGCAAATAATTTCGCAATATTATTGGAAGTAAGTTTGTTCGTCTTCATCGATCAATACTACGAGTTCGATACTCGTAGTATTGATCGATGAAGACGAACAAACTATCGTTAGAACCACGGAACAGAGAAATAGGTGGAAGTGCCTTGGGCCCACGGAACAGAGAAATAGAGTTAGAACCTATCGGTACTATCGAAAATATCGATTCTATTTAAAATAAAATATCGATAGTCAGAGTTGGCCGTAGTTAACTACTATTGTGTTGTTTAATTAGGTACAAATTACAATTACATGTAGTCAACTACAAGTAGTTGAAATTACATTAAATTTAACTACAATAATTTAAACTACTTTAAGTTGTTGTTAATTATTATATAGTTACAAAATATGTAAATCAAATCTTTATAAAATATGTAGTTTCAAAAAGTAGTTATATAATTGTGCTTACAACTACTACATTTTCAGTTAATTTTTCTAATTATGTAGTTGCAATTACTAACTACAAAATGTAATTGTAGTTAGTAATTTAGTTTGATTACATTTTGCCCAACTCTGCCGATAGTCTAGTTATAGATAGTTGACTTTGAGGCGGCAACTTTCTTCCGTGTATAGATACTACCTATATACCTACAGTAGAAACGAGTCAAAGTGTGAAAAATATCCACATGAGGCTGAGGACGAAAAGTCTTACATAACTTGCGATGGCTAAGATGCTTGACCCCATATGTAAATTTTTGACACTAGAACACTAGTCTAAAATTTTTTTGCGAACTAGCGAATTATCTAGTGTATTCAGAAGTTCGTGAGACGGCGCCGGTCGTGTTCGTGACAATTATTGCAGGCATATTGATAGCCGATATTACAAAACTAATAAAAAGTCCAAGGACTACGATAATTATTGCACAAAATAAACAGATAGGTAAATGCAAGACCTTGCGCTTATTGATTTGATATGTGACTACCTAGTACTTTAACAAAAGTAGTTAGGTACGAAAGACATAGATAAAGACCTTAACGTAATGTCGGGCAGTAAATCCCAGCTGTCACCCCGGGGGACAGTGCTGAAGGGGACAACTGGAAGTAATGAAGTAAGTACCTAATCAGCAGTAAGAAGTTACCTAGTATTTGAATTCTCTTTGACTAGATACGTCAATAGGTAACTACCTATCGACATACCTTCTCGTACACTACACGTACATGGGCGTACCCAGGTTTTGGGCCAGAGGGGGGCAAATCAAATTTTTATAAGCATCAAATGAAATAAATAAAATAAATTTAAATAGGTATTTTTTTTTATTCAAAATGCTTTAATTAAACAATAATATCTAGAAAAAAGTAACTTATAAGGGTCAAAATAGTTTATGACGTCTTCGACGTGTTTTTTTACGTGATAGCAAATTTTCTTGCCGTGGTTCTTAGCTATGTTTGATAAAATCGGTTCAGTCGTTCAAAAGTTATCGGTCGTGAACGCTTAAAAATCTTTTTTTTTTTATATAAATATATACGGACAAATTACACTGATTGAGCTAGCCCCAAAGTAAGTTCGAGACTTGTGTTATAGGATACTAACTCAACGATACTATATCTTATTATTAATACATAAATAGATAAACACCCAAGACTCAGGACAATTTGAAAAAGGCCATTTTCCAATTTGCCCTGACCGGGGACCGAACCCGGAACCTCTGGGTGGCGGACTAGCATGGTGACCACTACGCCACGGAGGTCGTCCTTTACCCATTTGGGATTCAGGTGCTAGGTACCTATCTACAATAAATTGATGAGAATCAAGCAATTAGTAATCTCTTAAATTGTATTTTTGTATTAATATGTGTACAATAAAGCTTTTACAAACAAACAAACAAACAGTACAATATAAAAAGACACTGCATTGTAATACCTACCTTCTTACAACGCAAAGTGCGTATAAAGACCTGTGTACAAAATGCGAACAAAGGACGATGTTATTTTCAAAAAGATGCTTTTGTGTTAAAATCACTTGTTTAAATAGTAGGCATATGTATGTACCCTTTTGTTTATGAAATTTCACAACACAGCAACATAAAGCCAAGCAGAAAATCAAATAAAACATGGAAGACTAATTTTAGCAAAGTACCATATGCCTTTGTCTTTCGTTCTTAGGCATATTTAAAAAAATAAGTTTTAACCTTTTGAGTACCATTGACCACTCTAGTTGCAAAACCGTCGCGCGAATGAGATGCCATTGACAACTAAAGTTGTCTAAATTGTATTTTTTTACTAGGCTTGGCGTTGGGGGTAAAGTAACGTAAACTAGCGCTTACATGCAAAAACTTAGAAGATGAAAAAGATCAACCGAAGAAGGATTGTTTACTAGGACTCTGTATAGATACTCTTTGAATTTATCATCAGATAGTACATCCACTTGTCCGTCGAAAGCATTGCGACAGTCAAGCGAACAAACATCCTCCACGCAGTCACAAATGGATCGAAGTTGACCGCATTTCTCTGTTATCTATCTGATAGAGCGACATCATTTCTCAGGTAACCAGGTCAATGCTGCGTGACTGATTCTGAGAATTACCGATACAATCAAAGATTAAAGTTGATTATCAATTTACCTGTTGTCAACAAATAGTACTCGTATGTTAATTGTTTATTATTGAACTCACTAAGTATTTTACACTTTTTCTTGCAGTTATTGGTCTAGGTGAATACCCAAATCACCCATATAGGTATGAGATGTCTATTTAATTTGTCGTCATTGGATTTCAGTAATCTAAATACTCCATGGTTATGGTTGAAAGTATTGGCTGCTCCGACGCTTTTAAAAAGCAAAACCAACAATAGTATTTTCGCCGAGAGTTGATAAATATTATAACTCGTCTCCGACTAGCGACTGTATGACGACCGTCGCTTGTCTCCCGCTTTCGCCGTTTGCGTGGTACGAGTCAAGCAGTTGATGTCAAACGCGACCCGAATGGGTGAGCGGACGCGGCGGTTAGAAATAAAGTTAAAATTAAAATGGTAAAAATAATATTGCATAATTTTTTAAATAATTATTGAGCCGCAATTTTTAATGAGTTCAGAATCTCCTCGGACAGACTAGGTAGCGTAAGTACTTAATGATTGTTCCCCAACAGATGGCCTTGGGAGAAAATGTAGGTACCTATGTAAAACTTTCTACGTGTCGAGTGCAATCTAATCAAGACAGCGAGGACTAACATTTTTTTTTTTTGCTTGTCTTGTCCGTCACACGTCAGGGGTTGTTTGGTAAGCCTTAAGACATGGTTGTGTTTGATTGCTTCATCTTTAATTTCGCATGATAAGATATCGGACAGTTCTTTGAACTGCGTATCTGCTATCTTATCTATTTATAACGATATGTACGCAATAGCCACCAAATATACCTGACAAGATATGTTAATTTTGGCACAATTAATATTTTTTTAGCATTAGCAAATAAATTTTAAAAGAATTAATAAGTATGTATTAATAATTATGAATTATTGTTTACAATTTCTTTCTTAAGCCTGTTCCTCACCTATTATTATTTTTGGCACAGTTAAGCTAACTAACTAATAAAATTAACTGTAAAACTAAACCTCTGACTACGAATTATCTACTTAGTAGGTACATAGGTACTTGCAAATAATACCTAAAGTTACTGAAGTCTGAAAGAGTACCAAAAAACATGAAATATCAAACTTACGTAAGTTATTATGTACTTAAAGTAAATAATCTATTTTTTCCTCAGAATTGAACTTACTAGCACCCAATGACGTACACCGAGAATATTTTTTCATTCTTCTGTCAAATCAACCTTTAGTAAAAGTTTTATGAAAAATAAAGAAAAGTAATTCGATTGGATTGAATCTGTATTTTTTCAAGGTCTACCATAGTGTCCTAATCTGGAAATAATTTAATCTACCCTCACAAATAGGCATAATATGACAAGAAGATTTGTTTTGTCATTGTCACATAGGTATAGCAGATAAACACCTATTAGACATTACAATAGCAGTAGCTACGATAATTTGTAACAGTTTAGCCCTTCAGTCACCGTCGAAGCCGATTATCTAGTTTACTAGCGGCGGCACGCGTGTTTGTGACAACAAATTAACGTCTTGAGCTAGACACCGTCTTCAGATTGTATCCGCTCGCGAAACCCCGCTGACGCGCGACGATGCGTCTTCAAAAACACCGCTAAAACCAAAACCCTCCTTTTTCTGGAGTTGTACAAAGCCTCCAAGATGAGTAAAGGAAAGGATAGAGTGGACTTGGATGCCATTCTCTCGGAACTGGGTCAGTTCGGCCGGTACCAGATTTACACTTATTGCTATATTTTTTGGCCCATTTTGTTCAGTGCTATTTACAATGGACAGTACATCTTTGCTGCTAGTGATTTGGACTACAGGTGAGCTTGATTTTATTAGGGGTTTAAGTTTTAAAATAGGGAACCTGCAAGTTGTTGATAAAGTAGAAATCTACTGCCAGGGATACCTAATCCTCCCGCGCGAAAGCCGATCAAAGCGGAATTAGCTACTTGTAAAAAATACAATATTGATCAGAATTTATGAATAAGTAAAATATTTTCTAATACTTCAACTATGGCAGACCGAGACCTGTCTTTCATGCCGATGCCTTTAGCTTGTGGTATTGCAGTATCGTACAGCAAGAGAAACCAATTGGTGTCCACTCACAAGTATTACAAAGTAATAAAATTACAGTGAAATGTAAATTACTGTTGTTCGGTGCACTGATGCATTTTCGATAAAATTTGTTACCTTTTAAAATGTATAATGCTTGAAAACCAACCGACGATGCTTGAATGCACAAATGGACAAAATAAATCAGTTATTTCATTAGCGAGAGCTACTTCCACCTCATCATCATCATCTCAGCCGCATAACGCGGCGTCCACTGCTGGACATAGGCCTCTCCTAAGGATTTCCAAAATGACCGACCTAGAGCGGCCTGCATCCAGCGCCTATCAGCGACCTTGGTCGTAGGACACCCACAAGGTGGTCTGACGGCCTGTCAGACCACCTTGTGGGTGTCCTACGCTTCGCTTGCCAGTACCTGGTCGCCATTCGAGAACGTTTTTTCCCCATCGGCCATCGGTTAGTCGCGCTATGTGGTCACCATGCTAGTCCGCCACCCAGAGGTTCCGGGTTAGAGCCCCGGTCAGGGCAAGTTGGAAAATGGCCTTTTTAAATTGTCCTGGGTCTTGGGTGTTTATCTATTTATGTATTTGTTGTATAATATAGTATCGTTGAGTAAGTATACCATAACACAAGTCTCGAACTTACTTTGGGGCTAGCTCAATCAGTGTATATTTATTCATTTATTTTATTTTATCCACTGGGATATTTTATAGACTTTTATGTACTTCCACCTCATCTAAGCATATTCCCAGCAACCTCAGCTGTGTTGCTGTGAAACTCGCAAACTTTTCAGCTTTTACTTCTCCACTTCGTACGGTCTAAAGCCTCCCTGGTAATAGGTAAGATCTAATTGGCACGTGAATCGTTGGCGTCTACAGGCCAGCATTTGTTGTGTGCACCACGTCTGAACTGCTAGACTGGGAACCTTTCCCCATGCAAGTGGAGTAGATTTTGTGTTTTTTTTTAAAAGTAAAACTGCAACTTACCAAAGCCACTTATAAAAAACCTTTCGAAGACTTAGAGTGGTAGTTATAATAACTCATACATTATCAAAGCTACAAAAAGTAGTACATAAAAGCTGTGAGATTATTTTTATGTGTTAACTGTGAATGAAATATATTAAACGTAATTAGTCATTTTAATTGTTCTTTTTGCACTAAAATCAAAATATTTTTTATGATGTCGGGTTGCCGGTCATTAATTTCTAAAATTGACATCGTTAAAATTTGGGCTCACCTACCTGTAAAGTATGTAGGTACGAATCTAAATCTGAGATTTAATAAAGTAGGTACTATGTTCCGTCCCCGGAAGACGAAAAGAATCTCTTTGATTCTCCGGACGTATGAAAAATAATATCTAAAGCTATCAATGCTCGACCCTTTTTAGGCTAGTACGGCAAATTACTTACTTATATCTCATTACTTTACTTTAAAATTTAAAAATAAGAATGTTACATAATGCAAGAAAGATCCATATTATGATGCAGTCGGGCTTCAAAAATGGAGCCTTAATTTCTCAAAATTAGTATGAGAGATTATGACTTCACTTTTAAAGCGTACCGTACCTTATAGAGAATTTAATAAATACATTTTTTTTTACTTTGTCATAAGTCCCCCTCAGCTGTAGGAATGCCCAATGTTCCGTAGCTATTTCAAAATGTATTCCTGGGCAAGTCGTCCTCTCTGGGACATTCTGTAAAACATGAAACAAAATAAATTTACAACTACATATACCTAAATGTTATGATAAAAATTAAGATGACAATTTGATTAATTAGTTAACAGTTTTATTTCCATTTAGATGTTAATTGTATCATTATATTATTATTTTTTTCGTTGCATTTCTTGGGACAATGATTTGTAATTTCCTAACTGAAGTCTGTTGAAAACCACAATGAGTGTACTTTTTGTGAAAAGCCATGCGTGGCTGGATCTTAATGCTTGCTCTCAACTACAAGTACATTCAGCTACAGACCAAGCGTGATTTCACCAGCCTTATAGCTTTATAATAAGGTTCATTTTAATGTCCAGTGTAACGCTTCAGTGGGTTTTATTGTACCTACGGCCATTCATCGACCTGTGGTCAGCCAAGTCACTCGGAACGCTTCTTTTGGTTTTTTCGCCGAGTAATTACTGAATGTAATTGCCCGATCAACAATGACAGTTCTTGCTGCAGATCTCTGCATCCCATTCATTAAGTCTGTCAATGGCACCGGCGATAATAGGAAGTCGATGAAACACTGAAGACGGCGAAACAAAGAATGCCTCAGCTCTATGATTCGAGGTCAAAGTTCATCTTCTCTTTAACGAAAACGGAGTATCAACCCGAAAGGGAGTAAACGTATCAATGTGAACAACTTTATCATCATTCAAGCTCTGAAAGGAGGTTGTATTAAACTCAAAATCCGGTTGTAAATAAAGCGCCCTGGCCACCACGAATGGCTGAATACAACAAAAGCGCAAAGCAATTTAAAAAAAAAATGGCGAGGCGCGCACAATTTTCTTTTCTGAAATTGTTTGTTTCTATTTTCTAATTAAAGAATTATTACTTTAATTTAGTTTATGTAGTTCTGGATATTTAGGTATAAGATGCTCTGATAAAGGTTTTGCACGAGTACATGTAGGTACCGGAAAAGGAAACTACTGATAAGAATACCTACTTGATGAAAGGAAAATATTAAGTTTTCCTTATGATCTACATCACTTGTCGTATTCAAATGGCGTACATTACATAGTTAACTGTAGGCAGGACGGATGTAGGAAAATATGTTTAGCCAAGGTTAGGGTCGCTGTGCGTGCGGAATTTTCCGGACATATGATTATTTTATGTATACTCCCTCAAGTTGCGGTATTGTAAGTAAAATCATTAAACTTATTCAGAGCTTTCAAATTATATTAGTAAATTATAGGTTTAACGTTATTAGCACAATTATCTGAAAGTAAAGTAACCCACCGACCGGACCCGAACCGATCAGATTGACCCGAGGTACATAGGTGTTCATAAACAAAGTTGAAGAAGCTTATAGACTACTTCTTTGTGTTTTTATAAGCTAACCTTTTGCCTTCTTCTTAGCGTGTCGATGTTCATGTGATTAGATATTTCTCTGGGCCCAGTAATCAGCGACCTGAACTGCGTTAGGGCTTGCATTGTACAGGTCCTCCAGCGTGCAGTGTAGGGGCACGCTGGGCAACTCAGCAAGTGGGCCATTGTCTGTGGAGATGCACCACAGCCGCAAACGTTGCGGTCTCTGTGTATGTATTTCCACCTGACTAGATTATCTTTACATCGGCCAACCTGGGTTCTCAACCTGTTAAGGCACTTCCAGATTGGCCAAGGCAGTTCGCTGCCAGATGGTAACTTTTCTGCAGGTGGAACGAAGGATGCCGTGGTGCAGCTCCCCAGCCAGCGACTCATCCTCGCCGTGGTCACGTCAGATGTCATTGGGGCAGTTTTATGCAGGAAACTTCGTCGGCTCTTTAGTCTAGATGGTATAGCGACGTCAGTATGCATGGGATGCCTGGGATCAGAGAGCATTTTTGATCGCTCAACAGAGCTTGCTATGTCTCTGCGGACGTTGGGTGGGGCAATAAAAAACAAACCTTTTGCCTGTGGAGCAACCAATCCCTTCAATCTTTCTCTGTCCAAGGCCAACTTCACATCTTTGTACAAAGACACATACCTAATACATGGATTTGATCTTTCAGATCTGAAAGTGAAATATCAAATCCATATACACTACCTACTACTTAGTGTATTTTAAATGGGCATTAATCAGAAGTACCTACACAAGTTTGTGTTTAATATACCTACCTAACAACAAAAAAATGGGCGCAAAGTCCAGATATTTTTTCATGCCACACACAAAACCCTTTTTCAGTACTTCTTTATCACCATAACTAATTATATATTGCAAGAAAAATTTAAAATAAAGTACGAATTATATTTAAGTAAACATTACCGGATGTTCCTAACAGACCTAGATTTTTTTTTACCATAATGCTGGTTTAGGTTTATCATGAAAAAGGCAAGGTTTTGTTTCCGGATATTCCTAACATAGACCTAGATTTTTTACCCTAATGCTGGTCGCTTGTATCCTAAACAAGGCAAGGTTTTGTTTCCTCAGCGTCAGACAGGCGACGGACAGACCATGTCTGTCACTGCTTTCTCGTTGTCTGCTACATGTTTGTCCATTATACATTCACTGAATCTGTTTATGTCGTTTGTTTAGGTAAGATGTCTAATAAATGTTTGTACTACTTTTTACGTAAACTTACTATGTTTTCTAACAAATACATATATGGATAAACACCCAAGACCCAGATCAATCTGAAAAGATCATTTTCCATCTTGATCTGACCGGGGATCGAACCCGGGACCACCGGTGTGGAGGCCTGGCCTTATGTATGACCACTAGGCTACAGAGGTCGTAAATATAAAGTAATATCCAAGAATTTTATTGATCTTGTACACTTTACTTTACTCGTACCTTACCTTAATTTAATGCTGATAGGTAACTTCTTGGTTGACTGGAAGAGATCCCATTATGGGATAAGTCCGCCAGTGTACACATTAATGGTCTTTTAACATTTCTTATTTCTATGACCGTACCTATTTAGTTGTACAACAACAATATCAACAAAAAGCCAGCCTATTCAAGTGCTAACTCGTACTAGATTAATACTTATTCCGTGATCTTTGGACCAAGTGCGCATTTTTAAAGGCAGGAAGGAGGTCGTTAGCTATTGCATACTCTGCCACTCAAGTGGGACTACCACGACATTATCTTCGTTAACACACGCCTTTATAAGTGCTCCTCCTATGTCTGTGCGGTCAACTGTCAACTAACTAGTATCAAGTCAACAAAAACTAACATAATAAGGAAATAATCAACATTTCTATGATGAAAAAATCATTGTCTGGAAATAATAAATTAAGAGCGGCCTTCCCGTCTTACTTTTCATACAAACGCTTGTATGTGATTATGGCGTTGTATCTGATCTTTCTTGAAAACTATTGAATTCACAGGTATCTTGTGCGCTATTTCTAGGTTTTTATCGAAATAAAAAAATAAAATTAAGAAAAACAAAGTCAGTATAGGCCTCCAAAAATTTGCTTTTTCGCACAAATTTTAGCTGAATTTCAACCGTTTATAAGGTACTCATAAATTGTAAATATAAAAAAAGTCGATGCAAACCTCGCAAATTTTATGAAAATTTTGAATACAAAACATTTATTTCACACACTTGTAAGGCTTGCTGATAAACGCGTATCACCTGGAACAAGTTTTATGAAATTTTCGCACCCTATGAATAGTTAATATTCGTTAATAATAATACAAATTTAATTCAACAGAATGCAAACCATGCCCTTAGGCGCTATCTCTCTCTTTTTGGATTGCCTATTTTTCTAGCATTGCTCTGGATGAAACAACAAGCTTTTCAAACTATGCTCGCGTTGACGACAGAGCGGTAGGGAAGGGTCGCCCTCAGAGCAGTTTGTTATGCATGTATGCTGTGTCTTTTACTTAACTCAGTAGACTGTTAAGTGTCATAGCACCAAAAACCTTTTGGCCCTATGATCGCTGTAGGTAAACTTACATAAAGACTGTGTTGGTACGTAGTTAATTAACTGTTTACGTCGAATGAATTAACTACAGGTAAGAATTTAAACAAAAAAGTGACTTCAGTTTCTGGATGCATTTGCTTAATTTATCGACAAAAACATCAAAATCACTAAATGTATGCATAGAATATTTGAAGAGTTGTCTCAATTTCTCGAGGATTCCATCATCAGATCCTCACCTGATGACAATGGCACCAACTTGCAAGTATGCCTTTAAAAATAAAAATAAAGAATTTTCTAAATCAATAAAAACGAAGAATTTAATAAAATATTATTAACCGTGTTTATTATGTACCGACTTATGTATGTATAATGTCTTTTTTGGACACAGACGGTGCACAGCGTATTGCAGGTTTTTGGTCTGATATCTCCAAGGACGAGATATCTCCAAATATCAGCTGCGAAATATTTTGTTAATCGGTTATTATTATCTTCAAGATATTAAAAGTAGGTACAAGGAGCGTTTGCTGATGAAGCTCTAGTAACGTGATTTTTTTTTACTTTTTCTACGCCATTGGTGCACTTTATGCTAAAGCATTTGTAGGTGTTCGCGCGAGAAGTCAATTTTCTCTCCCTGACAATCTTAAGGAAAAGCACACAGATTAGAAATTTTCTGATAAATAAAAGCTAGATATAATAGTTACTCTAAAGTCATCATAAATGTGAAAAGTTGTAATAAATACTTACATAATAAATAAATAAATAAAATATAATATTCAGCCACTTGCCAACCTCTATTGATAAGCTTTTATCTATTGGCAAATGGACGAATGGGATAGTCTGAGAGTAAAACTGTTGGAAATAAAATTTCCTAAGAACGACTTATTCCTATCACTAATTTGGTAGGTCTACTGGAACGACCTTTAAATTTATTCAAGACTTGTACCTTCAGAGGACTCAAGTCACGTTAAAATTATATGTAACTGATACCTACTTGTTTCATTTCCAATATTTTCTGATGTTTTTCTTGGCTTAGGAGCTGACACAGGCCTAATAGGCGGAAAAATTTGTGACGATATATACCAAGATCATGCTACTAATGTGAGACAGACAAAACTGAAAATGTAAATAGGCAGGAGCGATTCGAAAAGTGCTGCAAGGAATGCAGTATCTGAAATTCTGCTCTTGATGTAATGAAAATAATCAATTTAAGGACTTTTTCAAATACAGCTGCACTGTTTTCTTTTTAATGTTTCGTTTCGGTTTTTTCAAGCTGCTTAAAAACATTTGATATGGCTTTTTAACTGCCATAAATATGATGACAGGCAAACCAACGGTGTAACGTGCCTTCCGGAGCACGTAGGAAAGTCGAGGTTTTAAGCCGCCAGTTCATTGTATTGCAGATATCTTAAAAACTTTAATGCGAAAATAAATCTCCATAACTTCCAGATGTAAAGTCCCTCAATGCGAGTCCAGCCCGCCGCAGTACGAGACCAACGGCTGGGGGCTGTGGGCCTTCCCCGAGGGCGGCGGGCGCTGCCAGCGGCTGCGCCCCGTTGGCGTCGGCTGCTCCGCGGAGGACTTCCACCAAAACGAGACGGAGCCCTGCGACGCCTGGGTGTACGCGGACAGGAACTCCATGGTCACAGAGGTGCGTCATCACTCATCACCTAAATACAAACATCATCATCGGAGTGTATTTTCCTGGTTGCATCCTCAGCAGTAACGCTTCAGAGCCCGGGGTCCGCTACCTAACCTAGGTGATTTAACGAGGTTACTGGTTTTTACTCAGAGCGACTGCCGTCTGATCTCTACAACCCAAAGGTAAACCAGAACCAATCTTTGGAACCCAAAAACAAACATACCTACCCATACTTTTGATTATAAACTCAATTTGTTTGTAATCTGTTAGTTCAGTAGTGTAGCTCGTCTGGTCCAGCGTGTTCCTGGTTGCATCCTTAGCTTTTCTGTTTCTCTTTTAAACCCTTAAACGCAACCAAAAACAAAATAACATTATTTAGGTAATCTGCCCAAAAATATGTAAGATCAGCTTTTAAAACTGATTAAAAGGGCAAATGTTAGTAACAGAAATATAATTTTAAAAAAATATACTTTTTTTGTACAAGTTTTTATTACTGAGTTTCATTGACCACCTTCCGTCTTCTTGATCTGACTCCAGGTATCACCTTCCATAAAGTGCTCGGCAAGACAAATCAAACGAATCCTACTAATGAGTTTATGTTGATTTATAACTGAGTTTCGTCGAATATCTTTCAGCTCCATCATCAGAACAGCTCATTGACTCCATAATATTAATTGTCATCCGATTTACACAAGTATGCAAAATTTCAGTTCAATCGGTTGAGGATAACTGGTTGAAAATTGAGTTGCAAGAAAGTAAAATGAAACATTTGACGTCACTGCTTAAAGGTCCCACGCGCACGAAAGAGATAGTGAGATGTTCCCATCACGCTCCCACTCATATATTTGAAATGCTAATTGTTTCTTCATTAAATAACCAATATATTTGTTGTTTTCAAAACAATATTCCTTTTGGTCAATTTTTTTCTACTTCTCGACTAATCTACAAAACACACTAAAATTGCCCTAATAAAAAAAAGAATTTAATTAAATATAATATGTAGATGGTCTGGTCTAGTATCTCGGTAATTACCCAATTGTAACTATTACTTTTATTATTTAAAGGATTCATTCAATAAGGTTACATTAACATCTGCTGCTTACAGTTCGACCTGGCGTGCCAGAACTGGAAGCGCACCTTGGTGGGCACCGTCCACAGCGTCGGCCTGTTTGCCGCGCTGCCCATCACTTCGTACATCTCTGACGGGTAATTTAATGCTGGTTAGCAGTACCTACTCTTTTATAGCGACCTGAAAGCTGCTTAAAGGCATACTATGAACCATGGAGTTACAAGGTGGTCAGACAACCTGACCGAGGTGGCTGGAAAACGCTGTCCGCTTTTAATCGATCACTTTGGAAATCCTTGGGAGACGCCTATAACTAACAGTGGACGTTATGCGGCTGAAATTATAATAATATGAAATATAAATGATTAAGCACGGTGATTCATAGAAAAGTAGTGGACGCATCCATCCAAGTTCAGCCGCACTCAGTGTGCTATCTAATTTTGTTTTTAGACTAATTAAACAGACAGATAGGAAAGAAATATGTAATTTATCTCATGAAGTTCTCCTTCATTGAAATAATGTACAATCTTATTATGTCACTTGGTCTCTTAAAAGCAAGTTTGAATTTGATATTTCCTCAGATACGGGCGGCGCACAGCGTTCATCTTGACAGCCGTGTGCGCCGGCGTGATGGGGCTTATCCGCTCGTTCTCTCCTAACTACATCTTCTACCTCGTGTTCGAGTTTCTGGACGCCATGCTCGGCTCCGGCGTCTACAGCTCCGGGTTCATCCTTGGTATGTTATTTATTTTATTTCAAGACTTCAAAGTCACAGAAACATTTTATAGCAATTGAAGATGTAACTGTGATGAAAGACTTTCAAACGTATTCGCTTGTGTACTCCCAATAAAGATGTTTTGGAAATTCTGGACTATAAGCAACTCAGCAATGGAATTCCTGTGGGTGACGCTGAAATGACGACGTGTACTCTTATAGACATTTGAAATGCGCAATCGAAACTTAATCAGTCATAATCACATTAGGCGGTGATTTGAGCGTAGACATTTAAACCATGCAAAATTTTGTGTCCTCGTATGCTTTAAGTCACCTTCTGTATTATTTTTTACCGGGCAACTACTTCATATTTCACAGAGTTAATTTTAACGATTCCGCTATCTTTCATTTTAACATATAACATTATGTTTTTGTTTCAGCTCTCGAAATGGTCGGCCTCAGACGTCGTGTTTTGGGCGGGAATTTAATATCGTGCATGTTCGCCCTAGGATCGGTCACTCTCGCTCTGCTGGCATGGGCCTTTCCCTACTGGAGGACTCTCACAAGGGTGCTCTACGCGCCTTCGCTACTGTTTGTCTTCTACTACTTCTTAGTGGAGGAGAGCGTGCGATGGTTGCTGAGCAAGGGACGGAGAGTAGAAGCAGCGAGGATCATTTTCAAAGCCGCTGAGATAAATAATAAAAAGTTGAAGCCAGAGTCTGTGAAACAGTTGACTGAGGAGCCGAAAGAATTGCCAGCAGTAATAAAAAGTAAAGTAATTTTTACATAAAGCAATGTAAGAAATTAGAAGAATACTTTTTCACAGTAGAAATATGATGATGGACATAAGAAAACAAGACTAAGCTAAGCTTCTTCAAAGTTTCAATTAACTTGCCTCAGTGAAGGTTGTTTTCATATTTTGATCATAGTAAGTACTTAGACGAAGCCGTGAGTCGCAAAACTCAAAGGTGATGCTTAGTAAGTTTGTAAATGAAATAAGGGCGAGATGGAAAACTAGAATTCAAATAGTTATCCTAGCCCATAGCCAATTTAGAATAATACACAGGTTAACAACCATTCTCTTGTAAGTATGATCTGAATACTGAGTTATGTTAATACATAATTATGTGTGTTTTTTCCAGGTATTCCAGACAAGCAAGAACTGAAAAAAGAACACTCTATCACAAAGAAAATATTCAGGTCCAAGATCATGGTCTCGCGCCTGTGCATTTGCTCGTTTTGGTGGATGACAGTGACGTTCATCTACTACGGGCTGTCCATCAACTCGGTGTCGCTGGCCGGCAACCGCTACGTCAACTACATCCTCACGTCGCTGGTGGAGATCCCGGGCTACTGCATCAGCGTGCTCACGCTGGACCGCTTCGGCCGCAAGTCCACCATCATGACCGCGTTCTTCATTTGCGGCGGGTCTCTCATTGCTATGCCGTTTATACCTGCACAGAGTAAGCTTATACATTTATTTTTTTTTTCTTTAATACAATACAGCACCCTTTATTGAAAAAACTAGAAAATGCGCAGATTGCTGTCTTATCGCTTAGCAATTTCTTTCAGGCATCATTGCTTATATAGAAAAAAGTGATGGGAAATTAGGAAGTGCGGGGTGGTCAATATATAATACATACTCACTCATAGGTATACAATAATAATTCATAATTCCATGGTATAAATGATTTTCATTCTTTGTTCTTTCTTCCGTTAGATAAATAAATATAAATAAATATATATGGACAAATTACACTGATTGAGCTATCCCCAAATTAAGTACGAGACTTGTGTTATGGGATACTAACGATACTATATTTTATAACAAAAACAATATATAGATAAACATCCAAGACCCAGGACAATTTGAAAAAGGCCATTTTCAAACTTGGCCTGACCGGGGATCGAACCCGGGACCTCTGGGTGGCGTACTAGCATGATGATCAATACGTCACGGAGGTCGTCGAGATAAGTTGCCATTGTAGTTTTGTTGGTCATATTACGTACATATTAAAACGATTATCATGATTTATCGGTTTCACACTGAATGGAATCTTTCTCTTTATTTATTGTTTCTAGGTCTGCAGTGGTTGGTGACATCACTGTCAATGGTGGGCAAGCTGTGCATCAGCATGGCGTTCAGCAGCATCTACATCTACACGTCTGAGCTGTTCCCCACAGAGGCCCGACATCGCCTGCTGGGCATCTGCTCCATGATGGGCAGGATCGGATCGATTGTGGCACCGCAAACTCCTCTATTGGTCAGTACCAGTTGAGAGGTTGTATAGGCAAATTCAAATTCAAATATATCGTTATTTTCAAAGGATATTTATATGTATAATGTCTCTTAATAATCATCACTTTGTTTTGTTGTAAGTACAAATTGTTGACGTCAAATGGCTACTTTCAGCTAAGTATACTGCCGCCGCTTCCTAAGCGCTACTGCAAACTGCACTGCAGCATTTCCTCCATGGACGACAACTCACAATTGAATAAATATTTAAAGTTGATATCATTGTTATGTATCAATATCATTATTGTCATCATTCAAATTTAACTTAATTTTTAGAATGTCAAAATTTTTAAATACTTAATGTCAGGTTTTAAATTTGTTTGTTGACGTAAAATGGTTGCTGAAAGCTAAGTTTACTGCCACCTCCAAAGCGCTAGTGCAGAAGAAGCTGTAACAAACTGCAGCATTTTCCAGTGCTGCCCCATTTGAAATAAATCAATTGATAGGAAACGGAGACATTATTTAAATTTTGTCTTGACCAGGCTCTAGATAACCCTTCAAACTATTTTATGAACTACTATTTACAGTTTAAAGTGAGAACGTGAAGCTTTTCTACGCAAATACGCCAAAAGTGGCCGTTTTTCGCAATTGTGCAAATGCCCTATAAGGACGTCAACTCACAATTAAATTAATATATATTTTTATTTCCCAAATACAGCTCGTTTTTACAGGCTCAACCTGATACAACAAAGCTATAGATTATTTAACAAACGAGTTATATGTATAAATGCCTCATTTTAAGTTGATGTGTGAATAGAGAATACATTTGTTATTAAGGTAGTCAGGTCCTATAATGTAGCTACTTTTGTCCAGTCATTTAAGAGGACAAGGACTTTCTTCGGCTGAAATGACGATGATGATGATTAAGGATTAACGAATGACCGTAGCTACAGTCCTACCTACGATATCTGAAATAAAATAAGCTAAGTGACTGAATGGAAATCACATGACAGATGTAAAAGTCCCAGACATAGTATTTTGAAACTACGTTTTCGTCGAAGAAAATTGGTGACGTAATAATATACAACTAAAATAAAATTGGGATTGTTTAGACAGTAATTGGCGAGGAAGCAAATGTAGATGGTCACTGTTTAGATCAATGGCTAGGTCCATGGGCCAGGTCATCATCATCATCATCAGCTTATGCCCAGCAGGACCCACTGCTGGGCATAAGCCTCCTTTTGTCTGCGCCATCTTGTTCTATATCTTGTCATCGCAAACCAGTTTCTTCCAGCAACCTGCCTGACGATATCGACCCACCTAGCCACCGGACGTCCTAAACTACGTTTCCGAGGTCAGGGTGGGCCAGGTCATTGAATTAAAATGGGCTAGGTTGAAACTCAGGTCACTAATACATAGACATTAGAAAGTTTCTCTACGGTAGATCTTGTTCATGTTTTGTTGTTACTGATTGCGTCTTTGTTTCCCACTAGATGGCGGTGATGGAGTCTCTGCCATACTTGATCTTCGGCGCAATGGCGGGCACGTCCGGCTTGCTGATGCTGCTGATGCCGGAGACCAACCAGCTGCGGCTGCCGGACACCGTGGAGCAAGCCGAGAGCATGGCCGTGCACCGGACCAAACGGCCGGCCGATGTCGCCGCGGATTAGGGAACAAACTATTTACCGTAGTTGTGAAGGACAGTGTATTGGGTTGGCTGTAGTGTGTGAAGTGAAGTGAAGATTGAAGTAGACATATCAGTGATTAGCGCAATGTTCCAGTCTGCAGGCAGAATGTCACAGGCTCTCTTCTTGCAGGCTAATTGTAATAATATACTTAGCCCTATTTTTAGATCTTTGAAAATACATTCGTCCGATGACTCCGCATTTTAAAAATAAGTTAGGTTTTAGGTTTTAAGAATTGTCGCGTCGGCCAAACAACAAAACGAAAGTTCCAGTTTTCGTACGTTCATGTGAATCTGCTGTATCTACGAATAGTACAAGAATTATATCATATACAGCATTTGTAATAATATATAACAAGCCACGATTAGTCAAGAATAATATAGGTAATGATAGGTTGATACAATTATACAGGGTTATTATTGAAATCGCTCAAAAGCACCTAGTGTGTACCAGTAAGTAAGTTCAATGATTACTCGTTATTGTAACAATCATGTAAATGTGTCATAATTTGTTGCACTTCGTATTAAACTAAGTATTTGCTGTATAATATCAATTAGATCATTTAGGTTATGTACGGAAAAGAAAACTAATGAAAACCAATATTAGAAGAAGTTAGAAAGATTGTTGTTTTTATTGTGAAGCTGACAGATACAGAGTAAATGTTGGAATCCATATCTTATTACAATTAGTTCTCTCGGTACCTACTAAGCCTTATAAGAAATATGCTCAAAAGCATTTTGAAAAAAGGGTTATTGGGCCCTTGGTAATTACGGTGTGTTCTTACCGCAAATACTAAGGTTTCTATGTCTGTGTTCCTATGCTACGCAGGTCTCATTTCTTTTTTCAGTAATTTTTAATTGTTGATCTTCCTACATTTTGAAACTAAACCAAAGTATGCTAGCTGTAGTAAGTGTGTGCGCGGCAGTGATATAATATGTAGCGTGTGGATAAAGTAGGTACAATTGTGAACGGTATTTAAGTTTCGTTATAGTTGCAAAGTTTTTAATGTAATTAACTTAAATTTATTTTTAAAATATCATAGTTTATTATAGATTTAATTATGTTTTAACATTTTACAATTAGGGTATTACGTTTTAAATAAATAACATTTTATACGTAACTATGTTTGTTTTTCCCAACTTGTACGTAGTCCCCATTATCAACATAGGTGTTGCTTATAGAGGAGGCTGGATTTGTGCAAGACTATCTCTATTCTCCAGGTCTCCAGGAGCATATAACTTACAAAAAACTGGAACGATCGACTTTCTACAATAGTAAAAAATTACATAAATACGTCTATGGATCTATTTATAGACCTTCATATTCTACAAAGATATAGAAATTTTATTTTGCTCTTTGATATTCTAAATCTTTGAATTTATCAAGAATTTTTATAATTCTCTATGGTGATACAAAATACTCTGCGGTTATAGACCATAGCAAGAAGGTTTTTTCTCCTACACCAACAACCTAAATTTTCACTGTACTGTACACGCAGTAAAAAAAAAATCTAGGTCTTTGGTATTGGTACCTACCAAAAAGAATTCAAATACTACGTAAGAGTACCTACTGTCAATATGTCCAACAACGCCCAAAACAAAGATTAGGAATATACAAACAATTTCAATTCTCGTTTGAGAAGTTCGACGAGTTAACTAGCTATTAAACGTGTTCGAGTCTCTGAAGTAACGACAATGTACAATTTGAAGGCTTCCTGTATACGGTCATGAATCTGTCCACTCATGAAATATGAGCAAAGCGCTCGTGATCAAAATCCCCCGCAGGACCACAACCCCGTTATTCCATTGTCAGCTTAAGTTTAAAAAAGATGAGCAAATTACTCACAAAGCAAAACCCTCAGCTGGATTTGGATGAGATTCTCAAGGAGCTGGGCCAGTGCGGGCGATACCAGGTGCTCACGTTCGCCTTTATTCTGTTGCCCATTCTGTTCAGCGCTATTTACAACGGACAGTACATTTTTGCTGCCTGTGACTTGAACTACAGGTAATATTACTATTACAAAAGTAAATATATTATTTGAACTGTGATTCGTAACTGTTGATTCATACAAATGTAGAAAAATTACAAACTAAGTAAGTGCGTGCCACTGTTACTAGCTTGATTTAGGTGCTATTCAGTCATCATCATTCTCAGCCCACACCTACTCATTGTTGGGCATTTCTTTTTTTTCGCGTGTCAGTCTCATACTTTGTGTCAGCCTCAACCATGCTTTCCTGTCAACCTCACAATGTCCTCTAAGCACCCGGCTAGTGGAGTGGTTTCCCTAATGTTTTGTTTCCGTGTCTCAGTCACCACTCCGTTGCTGCTCTAGTCAATCAACTGTCTTCTCTTCTAGCCAAATGTCCTGCCCATATCTAGGAATATTCGGCTTTATAGTAATTTTTAGAATGTTAATTTATAGACGCAAAATATCGCAACTGAGGATATTAATTGGTCAAGATTGTACCCATAGGTAATTTTGCTATTTTGGCTTGCTACAAGATTTATTTATTTAATATCTCTTCTTCTTTTATGTTTTTGGGCGATTGATTGTATAATTTATCAGACATAGAGTAAGGTCCAGATTTATGTAGTTCTAACTTTGATGATATTTGTTTAATGTCATTTGGTGTGCGCGATTCAAATCGCGAAACGTCAGTGAACTTTTTATAAAGATTAGAATTTTTCCTCACAAATTTACACAACTCTGATATGATATAAATACTTGGTAACGTAAGTATCCTGGTATTTGTGAAGTGCTCGCTACAACTGTTACCGCTTTAGATTGGTGAGTATTTGGACACATTATTTCTGGAACACCAATAAGTCATGGACATCCGTGCTATCCGCCAACATTATCCGTAAACTTAACCACGCGTGCGCGTATGCATAGTTCGAAGTGAGAGCAGTCTTTGTGTTAGTAGACTTTTTAAGTTTGCGTAATGCTTATATAAGTTGTGAAATTCTTGCCTTTATTTTTTTAATATGAGCGAATCAATTTATGTGGGAGTCGAGGTCCCGGGTTCGATCCCCGGTCAGGGCAAGTTGGAAAATGGTCTTTTTCAAATTGTCCTGGGGTCTTGGATGTTTATCCATATATGTATTTGTTATAAAATATAGTATCGTTGAGTAAGTATCCCATAAAACAAGTCTCGAACTTACTTTGAGGCTAGCTCAATCAGTGTTATTTGTCCATATACATTTATTTATTTATTTATTTATCGACAATATTCAGCAGAGGGAAAGTGGGAGCAAATTCTAGTTTAATATTATTATATTTCAATATTTGTAATTCTGATTTTTGGTAAGGCCTAAACTGCATTATTTTAGTTTTATTAAAATTTATTTCTAAATAATGATCGTCCATCCATTGTGAAATTATGTCCAAAATAGTTGTCAGTTTTCTATTTAAATTTACATTGTCATGACATGGTATAGTAATTGAAAAATCATCTGCGAACATAATGCAGTATTTCTTTATAATTTTCAGTAAATCGTTAATATATATGACGAACAACAAACACCCAACCAAGCACGCTGCCCTGCGGTATAGAATCGGTTACAGCCTGTTTTTCGGACCGTTGGTGATTGGTGTGCTCGATTTCAACATATTGTACCCGTCCGCTTAGGTAGCACACAGTAAAAAATAATCTAAGTCTATAAAGCAAACCACTTGTACGGTACTCCTCAAACTCCTATGCCGTACAATTTGTTCAAAAGTATTTTTAATATTACTTTTTTGTAAGCTTTTGTCATATCAAAGAAGACACTAGCATATTTCTTATTATTTAATGTATCTAAAATTTCGTCTATAAATTTAAACCATGCTAATGATGTAGACCGATTTTTACGAAAACTATTTTGGGCATCGTCAAAATTTTTGGAATTATTCGCAAAATAAATACAACCGTGAGCACATAGCCTTCTCAAATATCTTTGATATGACAGGCAATAGTGCAATGGGTCGATAAATCATGGGATCTGTCTTTTCATTCTTTTTATGAATGGGTTTTATTATAGCCCTTTTTAATGCGTCGGGGAAAATACCCTGAGTGAACGATTGGTTGATAAGAACGCTGTCGGCGGTGCTAACTCGTCGGCTCACGCCTTTAAGAGTGTAAGTAGAAGGTAATTCGTCGATGCCGAAACTACTTTTGTTCATAAGCGAAATTATTAAGCGTTTTACCTCGCGCGCATTCACCAGTCGAAGGTACATAGAATTCTCCATCGGGCTTAACACGGGCCGTCCGCGCGCACACGGCGATGATGCGTGCGCAGGTACGCTTCCTGCACCGCCCACACCAGCCCGGGTCCTCCCGGCCGATGTAAACATTTAGTTGAACTTATTTGCCATATCTTGCGGATTAGACATTATCATATTATGGATTTTTAATTTTATGTTTTGCTGTAACTTTTTATTCTTTGAGTTTTGTCTTTCATAATATTCCCCATGCATTTTACTTTATTGGTAGATTTATTCATGTTATTCATGTATTCATTTTTTTTCGGTTTTATTATTAAACGTTTTAATGCTTTTTCATACAATTTGTAATATTTCACGAGAGTTTTATTTTTAGAGTAATTTTCATGTATTTTTAGTAATCGCTTATTTTTGTAAGATTGTTTTATGCCCGGGTAAGCCATGAATTATCTTTTCGATTCCATATTTTAAACTTTTTTATCGGTATACAATTATTTGATATTTCATTCAATTTACTTTTTAATTTGTAATAATTTTCTTTTACTGTTTCATTATCAAAAAGGAAACCTTCCCATTTTATGTTTTAAATGTTCTTTAAATATTAGTATATATAAAGTTTATCAGTTCATTTGATTCGCTACGGATTGATATGTCTATATAAAAATCGCTGCCAATGACTATACGCTTTTTGTCTATAAAAAATGTTTTTTCTCTCTCATTCCAATACAAAATTTGTGCAATAGAAATTTGTAAAATTCAACAACAAATTCTACAGACATATTTGAAATACATTTACGATATTCAACATTATTACTAACGATAATTTAATCGCAACGCCGCCACAGTCGTGATTTTTGTGGTGAAAGGATGCTCTCAAATGGTATTCGTCAAATGTAACCACGTTTGCTTTTGCTTCTGTTAACCACGTTTCCGATAAACCAATTCCTCAAAATGGGTTTTCTTGTTCTTCTAGAAAAGCGGCTAAAACGTCTCGTTTATTAAAAAGGCATATTTTGAAAAATAAGTATAATTTGCTAGCGGTATAGGCGAAAGGAATTGTTTTTGTTGTTACTATGATGCTGGCCACTAATACGGTCGTGCCTGGGGGGTTACTCCATAAAATAATAAGATAGTCGTCCGACAGTGACGTCTTATTTCTATGTCAAACCAAATAAGACTTTGTCATCATACGAGTACATTAATGCTCAATGTTGCTTGAGTCTGACACGCGGATACGTAGTAACGTCCGTCTTGCGCACCGCTGCTGGAGTAACCCCCCTCGTTTGGGAGTTTTGAGCCGTTTGATGTGGATGTGGCATTGATGGCTCCGACTGTAGTGCAGAAATGTCAATCTGATCTACCTTATATTTCTTATGGTCTACATAAAGCTTATTATTTTTTATTATGCAATGATGACCGTTTTTTCTTGCTTTGGTCATTGCAACTCTTAACAATTTTCGATCCCGTAGTGAGTTTTTATCCATGACTTCTGTTATTACTTAACCAGTTCCTCTGAGCAAATGTCTATTGTGCAGTAATTATTTAACCATCTTTTTACTGATTAGTTCCAATTTGAACGGCCTTTTATTTTCATCTTTTCCGATTCTTGTCAATTCTTCAATATATCCCGTAAAATCTACATTAAATATGTAATATTTTGATTTTGTAATTTGCACTCAGTTTCCCTGTCATATTTGTATATACCATACATAACTAACTGTCTATTTTTGTCTGGATTTTAAATAGTATCATTTTCGTCTTTTGGTTTAAATTCTAATTGGTTTTGTAATTCTTTAATGTCATTTTCTAATTTATTATATTGTGTCTGGAGTTTAGTTATGTAGTTGTTTAATTTATTTATGTTATCTTTCTGGCCTTTTTGTTCGGTTGATATTGCTTTTAAATTTTGAGCTATGGTTTGAGTTATCTCATTTGACACATTCTTTGTGAGTTCATCTAATAGTATTGTCTACATTTCTGAAAGCAAATTTTGTTTGTTTTCTTCTAATTTCCTCTTTTGTTTCTATTCTAGTTTGTAAATTGTTATATAGTCAGTTTTCTTTATTACTTCGACTTCATCTTATCAGGCATTGTTTTACCAAATATGCTCCTGCCATCGTCAAAACTAGCAGAAACGTCATAAACGGTAGCACAAGGTGGTTTTCACACTGTATAATTTTTCCTTCCAGTGTATGTAATTTAGGACTGTATGTTTTAATTTTCCAGTGAGTCTGCTGTGTATTGAGCTCAAGCTGGTGAATTTGTATTGTCATTTTTTGGTGTTTTGCGCCGACAAAATTGACATTTTCAAGAGTTTTTATGCTCTGAACGCATAGTATATATTAAATCTAGTTAAGGGAACATTTGTACATTCCAGATCATATTTAGATTTGCATATAGCATGAATCAAAAATTCTCGTTTCGGTAGTTTTGTAGGCATCCTTCACAAGTGCTTGCAATTTTATGTTATAGCAGTAGAATATCTATGTTATGACTTTCGTTAAGCTTCAGTAGTACTGCTGCTAAGTAATAGATGGCGCTGTAAGCAATAATTTGTTAGCCGTGTCTCAAGTTGTGACAACTTCTAGTTTTATGCTATCGATTGCAAATATGTCTCTACTTCCAGTTTAGTTGATTAATTCAATTATTAATTTTGTACGTGTGTTATGTGTGTTTGAAGTGTTGTTTGCTTGATATTTGTAGCTCGGTTCATCCGGCTTTCACGAGTTTACATGTCAGAATTTGTATTGAACTTTATTTGCTAATCCTGTTACTCAGAGCTTATATAACACTTTTACGACTTTATAACAGTAACGCCGTTGTAGTTTACTAATTCCTTTACATTGATCTTAGTTATAAATATTACTTATCATAAGTTTTTAGAGAGCTTATATTTCCAATTTTGCGCTGTTTACCCTCTTTTCCGAATTTAAAGATCAAACTACCAATTTTCAGTAATAAAATCCTTAAAAAGAAGATATTCCTTAATTTTAAAAAATACTTTCACCGTTGCCAGATGTAAAGTCCCCCAATGTGAATCCAGCCCGCCGAAATACCAGACCAACGGCTGGGGGGCCTGGGCGTTCCCTAAGTCGGGCGGCCGCTGCGAGCGACTGCGCCCCATCGGCACCGGCTGCACCGCGCAGGACTTCAACCCCAACAGGACGGAGACTTGCAATGCTTGGGTGTATGAACATGCGAATTCCATCGTTACAGAGGTTCACACTTATCTAACCTACAAGTTTATTTGCTAGGAAAATTAAAAAAAAACCCGATGACACCATCAAGTGATAAGTGGTATTCTAACCGAATAGACAAACAGACAGACGGAAATTTTTAGCTTCAATCTTACAACAACCTTTCTTTTTTATCGGGGATTAAAAATTAGTTCTAATTTTGAACAGCACCATCTAACGGTGACCAGAAAAACTAATTTTAAAGGACAATCCAAAACCATCGAAATCCTTATTTGTGTTCAAAATAATTTTTAGTGTTTTATTGCGTTGATAAAAGCCCCCAGAAATATCTTTTCTCATTATCTACCATGTACAGATTATTGCCTCTGAATACACAGCGACACTTTATTCTTACGGATTTTTTTAAGCAAACCTGGATAGCCAGCTAGTTATAAAGTCATGGTTAATACTTTAAATGGTGACTAATAGCTGATATTCGGTCGATTTTTACCAAAGATAAATATTTTAATAAAAAAAAAAAGAAAGTGACTGTCGTGAAATAATCGGTTGGAACGAAGCTACTTTCGTATGAAATTATTAATTTGTGACGAAAAAAGTGACGAATAAATCTTACATTTTTATTAATAAATAAAGGTTTTACAAGACAATAAATTAAACAATAGAAATTAAAACAAAAATATTAATTCATGCACTTTTTGGAAAATAAACCGATGGCATCTATTATACAAGTATCACACGCTCACTCAACTGAGCTAGAGACGAGAACATTATGATTTAAAATTACCTTTCACATTAAGGTACAAGATAGCGCCATCTAGTTGTATAACATGGTTTAGACGATGATAAAGAGCTGATATTGTCTTTAGACAGCAGTTTGCTGCTGGTTCGATTTTTACCAAACATAGCTAAGAACCACCGCAAGGAAACCTAAAATAAACCGCGTCCAAGTCGGTGCATGCTTTCGAGCGCTAGGATGCCACAGAGAGACACACAGACAGACAGACAGACGTTAGCGTCAAATTTATAACACCCCTCTTTTTCCGTCGGGGGTTAAAATAGAAACTATCAAACGGTGGTACGGGTGACGCTTAAAGGTAGATTTCCGTGCATTGCGACCGAACGCAACTGCACATCAGCCGCGCGCGTGTACCATTTGTTCTCAGAGGCTGCTTTCTGATTAGTTACTCATACCTGTACCAAATTACAGCTTTCTAGTACTTATACTATCCGAGTAAAACCGCGGACGGGCGAAACTATAAGGGTTCCTTGTTTACTACGAAACCCTAAAAAGGGACTTTGGGTACCCCTGACAGCTCTATATATTCTATCGCATGTATTTATTTTGCTCAGATGATGGCCCATGTATCCATAAAAATACTCAAACTCAATAAAAGCAGGAACGGGTCTTATTTAGAACAATCTTAGTTACATCCATAGTGTGGCGAGTTTGTCCTATGAAATATTGCTATGGAGTAACGCTGCAGACATAAATACTTTATTTCTTTTAGAAAAACGCGCTAATAGATTTATATATAAATAAGGTGCTAGAGAGTGTCTAAGGGAACTATTTCAAGACAAATAATTTGACTTTCCCTTCGCTATTTATAGATGCGAATTATGTACGCGCATATAAGAAAAATTGTGATATTCATAGTATTAAAGAAAATTTTCATCGATCACAGCTTTTCGGTTAGAGAAAACAAAAATTTTGTGGGTCTCGGTTTGCGCCTCTATAATTATATTCCAGATAATATAGTATCGAAATCATTATCTAAGTTTAAGACTGCTGTTAAAAAATAATTTATTAAAAAATGCGTACCTATTATTATGCACATGTCAATTTCTCATTATCTGATCAAAATTCTTGGGAATAGTTGACTGCAAATTGAAATTGTATTATTTAAATGTATAATATAATGTTCAGCTTAAGTGTCAGCCCAGCGTAGCCCATCAGGCTGCGTAGGGACCAATACTCAACTGGGTTTCTTTTGGCGTAATCCTTCCAGCAGTGGTCGTTCAGAAACGCTAGTAATTTTTGTTTTTTTTTTTACTAAAATAATATTTAAAAAACTACCTTGAATAAGAGATAAATTTATCCTAAATTGAATTTAACAAAAACATTTTTAATTTGAAGTATTCATTCTTATTGTTATATTATTTTATGTGTACTTAACAATAAAAGATTAGTTTTTGATCTATCAAAACTAGGTAAAACTGTTTCTGAAGCAAGTTATTTCAATTCCCCCAGATAACCAGATCTGAACTTGATTGGCCGGTTTCAGTTCGACCTGGCTTGTGAGGAGCTGAAGCGCACGATGGTGGGCACTGTTCACAGCATTGGCCTGTTCACCGCTTTGCCCATCACCGCTTATATCTCAGATGGGTGAGTCTTTCACCCAGTCCGTCCCACACTAAAGACTCGGGCATTTGTTTTTATGATGGTACTGGACTGCACGTCTTTGATTTGGCATCCGATATTTGCCTTGTTGGAACGAAGTTCCTTGTTGCTCGTTGCGAAAGGGAGCTAGACGGAAAATTTTAAGACCAAAAGTTGTAACGACACTTTTTGTTCATTCAAATTTATGAAGATAATAAAAACTTGATTTTAGAACGCAGAAAAGAGTTTGAATGTAATTTAGACCTATTTATATTTATATTTTACTTCGTTCCATCCGGGTGTCCCTTGACACCTCTCAAGTTTTTGATATTTTGTCGCATGGTCGTATGACGCGGACATTCGATGGGTAATACCCCACCCATGTACACCACGGAATTCTGTTTATACAATAAACAGGTGTACCTACGGCCGATGGTAAAAGGTTTCCTTGAACGTCTCAAAAAAATAAATATGCTTAAAATGATCTCCACTTAAACTGATTTAGGATGATGGTGAATGTGATGCAGGTACGGGCGGCGCACGGCGTTCATCCTGACAGCGGTGGCCGTGGCCGTCATGGGGCTCATTCGCTCATTCTCTACCAGTTACTATTTCTACCTCGCGTTTGAGTTCTTCGACGCCACGCTCGGCTCCGGAGTCTACAGCGCAGGGTACATCCTCGGTAAGTTCCAATAAGTTCTACGAGGCATCTAAAGGTTTAAATATTTTTTGCACTAAATCAATTTCGAAATACCTGTCGCCTTTTTATTCTTTCCTTCCTCTCGTCTTTCTTCAATATTTTGATAGCGACTATTACGTACCATGCAAAAATCTATAAAACCTGTGGTATTTAGGTGATTTTTCTTCAGTTATACCTACTAAACTAAATTGCCAGACATTCAACGAAGTAATCGTTTAATGTCTTGCAATTTACCTAAATCTGATCTTTTTGCCTGTAGATACTACCGGTTGCTTTGTGCGATGCCACACTTTTTTCTACTTATTTTTTTCAGCTCTCGAAATGGTAGGTCTAGATCGTCGCGTGTTGGGTGGAAACATGATCTCATGCACGTACGCACTGGGTTCAGCGACCCTGGCGTTGCTTGCGTGGGCTTTTCCCCACTGGAAGATTCTCACCAGAGTTATATACACGCCATCTTTGCTGTTCGTCTTCTACTACTTCTTCGTGGAGGAGAGCGTACGATGGTTGCTGCTGAAGGGGAGAAAAACAGAAGCAGCTCGCATCATATTCAAAGCAGCAGAGATGAACAATAAGGAGTTAAAGCCAGAGACGATAAAACATTTGACTGAAGACCCCACAGAATCGCGTCTTACATTCCATGGTAAGGGTAATTCTCTGTTGCTAAACTATTAAATCAACGACTCAACGAAACAGTGGACAATGGACATACAATGGTTTTTAACCAAATTCAGATGGAGATTCTCTTTGTCACAGTTTATTTTTCTAGTATGATAAATAAATCTATTCGCTCAGTGCCATTTTCAACATTCTTGCAATAGTTCGGTATAGTTATGTAAAATCAAGTTTGATAGCGCAATGATACTCGCTAATACTAACAATAAAAATATAGATATTGTTTAAGGTATGCCCAAAGACGAGAACCAAGATGGACAGTTCGCAAAGAAAATATGTAATTCCAAGATCATGATCTCGCGCCTCTGCATTTGCTCGTTCTGGTGGATCACGGTGACGTTCATCTACTACGGGCTGTCCATCAATTCGGTGTCGCTGGCCGGCAACCGCTACGTCAACTACATCCTCACGTCGCTGGTGGAGATCCCGGGCTACTGCATCAGCATGCTCACGCTGGACCGCTTCGGACGTAAACCCGCCATTATGTCGGCATACTTTCTCTGTGGGGGCGCTCTTATCGCGATGCCGCTTGTAGGTTCTGAGAGTAAGTATAAGTTTACGACAGAATTTTAAAAATCTTTCTAAATACTTATAACAAGTGGAAATTTCTGCCAGTTGCTTTTCAATCATGGAAATTGACACCGACATCAGGATCTTCCTAAATTATTCCTGTATTAGTAAGAGTGGCAACCTACTGGAGGGACAAAATATAGTGTAATTTGAGCCAATCGACACGAAATAAGAAGGAGAAGAATTCCTGATGAGCCAACCGTTCACTAGGTATAGGTACAGTTCTCGAGACATGAGCTCAGTTTTGCATTTGTGTGTGTGCACATTGATAATGTAAGTGAGGTACTGGCCTGATGCGCGGCACCACCCTCGCGCGTTATCATTCTGCCACGCACCTTTCTGCACGTATTTCTGGTACCAATAGCACTAGAAATTTGCCGTTGTGTTTGAGTTATTAGTGAAATTAAGTATTAATAGAAAATAAATATTATAAATTAACATAATATCGTGTTTATTTAAATAATCAAAATAGTTAATTTCTTTCTGATAAAACATTAATTTTATTTTTATGTAATTTTTTGACTGACTACTTTTGGCGCTCACTCACTCAAATGCAAAGCAGAGCTTAGGCCTCGAGGACTGTACTCGTATTAAGAATCTTCACACTTGCCACCTTAGTAAACCTCTGGGTTAAGACTTGTCATTACCCCGAAAAGAACTCGGAAAAGAGGATGCTGAAGATAACTAATCAAAAGGTAGCAAAAGTATTATGAATGTACCTTTGACGAACAAATTGAATATTTCCTGACAGAGTGGCTGAAGCTGACCCTGTACCTGCTGGGTAAGCTGTGCATCAGCACATGCTTTTCCTCGATCTACATCTTTACTCTGGAGCTGTTCCCGACCGTGACGCGCCATAGCTCCATGGGCATCTGCTCCGCCATGGGCCGATTTGGCACCATCTTCGCCATGTTGACGCCGCTTGTGGTTTGTAAATTCGTTTCATCCTACAGTTTTCTACATTGCGCAAGTCCATGTAGCATTCTGATCTAAATTACGTGTACTACGCATACTTTCAGCACCAGTGTCTAGTCAGTCTAATTCTAGTGGCGAAATGATCTAGCCTTCGTTATGTTTTTATGTTAAAGGTTTGTATTTGTATACTCACAAATGTCGTAATTGAAGCACAATCGATACATGTACTTAAACGTAGTGATTATGTCCTCTTAGCATGTACTTTTCTTTACGAATTGACATTAATGTCAAATTTGACATCACGAGTGACATCGAGTCCACATATCCAATTTTAATATCTATATAATTGTAAGGTTGACGTTTTTGGAGAAAATGCTGCAGTACAGTTTGTTACCGCTTCTTCTGTACTTGTGCTAAGGAGGCGACAGTAAACTAAGTTGTAAGTAAACGATCTGACGCCAACAACTAACTATCAAAAAATTTACAATAATCAAGTGATATCAATATCCAAAGATAAATAAATGATTTTTGACTTTTTGACTTTGATAAGAGAGTCATTTACAATGCGGAAAGGGACTTACCCGTAATGAATCGAACCACGGACTGTGCTAGATCACTATAGTATAATGATAATAAAATTTGAGTCAAAAACAAAAAATAAATTTTGACATTCCTATACAAATTGCGCGGGCGGTTGCATAGATTCAAAGATTTAAATGTTTATTCAGTTAATTAATTAGTCTTTTACAGGCACTTTTACACGTCAATAAGTATCATTTACGTTACGTGTAAAAAGTATGTAAAAATTTATTTTTAAAGGAAAGCTACTGATGCCAGCGCTTCGTAACGATCACTGCTGAGAAGAATCGCCGAAAGAAACTCATTTTCACAGTATTGGTCGTCTACTCGCCAGAATGGCTTTGTCATATTATTATCATTGTCTTTTGCACACTTTAGTATGGAACAGTCGATTTTTTTTTAACTTTTGGCTGATATTTTGATTTCATTATTCTTTAGTGATTTATAATAGCCCGTGGTTTGATTTATTACGGGTATGTCCCTATCACGTTGTATTATAGAGTGGTTCTTTACTAGGCTACACATGGTCAGACATGGGTATAAAAGATATTTTTCTATACCACAGATGAAATACATGGAGTCGCTGCCGTACTTCATCTTCGGCACGATGGCGGGCACGGCCGGCATGCTGATGCTGCTGACCCCGGAGACCAACCAGCTGCGGCTGCCGGACACCGTGGAGCAGGCCGAGAACATGGCCGCCAGTCGTCACTCCAAACGCCCGCATGACATCCTCGTCGATTAAGCACCTTCTCGTCGTTGCACCAAAGTGCGCGTTCATGTTTTTTCAGTTGGTTTCAACAATAAGGCTTGAAATACCGGTATTTATGGGAACCCGTACCATTGACGTTGGTGCGGTACCGGTTCCAGACACAGTACCTGCACTATCTGTACCGGTACTATTTTCCATCAGTATCGGTACTATGCCGGTACCAGTACACCGGTGATTTGTACCGAACTACCGACAAATCACGTCAGATTGAGAAAGTAGATACCAGCAAGTACAATTATAAGGGGTTAGCAGCAAGGACCTAAATTAGGTTCCTGTACTTTAAAGGAGTATACGGTACCCATCTAGAACAGGTACCCAGGTACCGAAATGAAAAGAACCTCTGAATACGGGTACAGAACCTGTACTTTTGGTACCGGTTTCCAATTTCCTGAAGGTTTTTTTTAGGCAGCTTGAAAATGAGATATAAGGAATATGGATGGACTAATCTAACCTAGGCATTTCTTCGTGATCAGAAGATGTTAAATACTTAAACGAGTGAAAATAATGGGATTTATGTTTTTTCGGTAAAGACCTTTGACGTACCTTGACTTGTGAGTTGAAAGTTTCAACTCACAAGTTAAGGTACGTCAAAGTTCGTTCTGATATGTGAAAGCAATTCTGATATGTGATACATCACGTCAGAATGGCTTTGAATCACGTCTCTGTGTTTATTTTAATCATATTTTTTTTGGTTAATACTGAATATGAACATTTTGAGAATAATTTAATATTTTATTTTAAAGGTTTATTTTTAAATGTATTCCTATTTAACAAAACAATAAATAATCATTATTAAAATAACAAGTAATCCATTTTTATTTATATACTTAAGCCTTCTGCCACAAGTTCACTACACAGGCGATTTAAAAAAAAGCCCTCGACGACACCATCTAGTGATGTGTCACGGAACTACATATTTCGACCGATGTTAAGTGGAATTGATATCTGTAGCGCCATCTATTATTTGTCAGGTAAATAAAAAACCATAACTTTTAAGCGATAATTTTTAAACGGCTGAACCGATTTTAATGAAACATGGCTAAGAACCACAGTAAAAGAATTCGCTTTTACATTTAAAAAACAAACGCCTCGAAATCGGTCCATTCGTTTGAAAACGATGCCTCAGACAGTCACACAGACATTAGCGTCAAACTAATAACACCTTTTTTTGTCGGGGGTATAAAATTTTCCGTTTTGTATATAGTAATACCTATTCAGCGACATTCCATAACCTCAGAGTGTTACGGCCGGTCTGACGGCCGAGCCCTACTGGCTTTTCAAGAGAGTAAATATTAATTAAATGAGATTACAAGCCAGGCATACAGGCTAGGCATACATATATTTTTTATTATTTACTAGCCGATGTAATTTTGGTTTTCAGAAACAGGAAAAGTGGCTAAAAGGCCCTGTTTCGCAAATGTGCGTAGAAAAGCTTTACGTTCTCACTTGAAACAGTAGTTCATAAAATAGTTTGAAGGGTTATCTAGGGCTTGATCAAGACAAAATTTTAAATGATACCTCCGTTTCCTTTTAATTTTTTTTTAACAAATGGGGGCTGTACTAGATCTTGAAAAATTCATGCATCCCCTTAATCATTATGCTGTATCACTGCCATTTTCCACTCATTATGCTGACACTGCCATTTTCCACGTAGTCTATTATTCCCAATATTAGCTCTATCTGCATTGTATACCTATATATTGCTCTTGTTTGCTACTTTCACAACGTCAATGTCCCATTTGTTTTCATAATTATAGGTTTTATATTTTGACCTTCTCTCTTTATAACATGCCTACTTAACCAAGCTGTTACTTTTAATTTTGCACCTTGAATCTTTTTGATTTTGAATAGTTGAGGTGAAAAGGCCTACATATAAGTCATAAGTAGGTGTATCTCACTATTCTTATCTAAACACGACCTGTCACAACCATCTTTCAATCATTTCCGCAGAACTTCTCGTCTTGCAATTTTTGAGCCCAGCATTCTGAGCGGTTTCATCATATTCAACCGTATGTGTGTAAATCATCCAAAAACTCGTCCTAATAGCTATGAAATTTCTTAGATCAATAAAGTACTTATAATAACAGTGACATTTATAAATACTTAGCTGCTTTTTAACAACAAATATTAAAAAGAGTATATATATGTATAAATAAAACAAAAAATAAAATCTTAACAAATACTTGTCATAAATTTAATTAAATTAAATTTAAACTAGAGAGTTCAAACAAGAGTGATTTCTGGGCAAAGGTCACTACTAGCTGGATTCCTACTAGGTAATACCAGAAGACCCAGAAGACCCAGAAGACCAAGCAGACCAAAAACGCGTTGGCGCGACGAATTGGATAGGTTTAAAATCGAGTGGAAGAGAATAGCTCAGACCAAGACTAAATAGAAGAAGTGGAGAGAGGCCTTTGCCCAGCAGTGGGATACATAATAGGTTGAAAAAATTTTTAGAGATCTTCACTTGTCCTGTCTGAACTTGGACTCTGGCGTGCCCAGCGCCTCGGCCTCGGCCAGGGTGTCGGGCAAGCGCGTGCCCAGCGTCTCCGGCTGCGTCAGCACCAGCACCCCAGAGATCAGCCCCATGGTGCCAAACATCATGGTGGGGATGCCGCTCCAGTAGTTCGCCTGAAAAGGACATATAAATGGTTGTAACCAAGAACAGTCTATAAGTATTAGAGAAAAGATACAAGAAATGGGCATAACGGGTAGAGGTCATAGTTAACAGATCAAAAGAAATCTTAATATTTACTACATAAATTAGCATATACGAGTATACATATGTATAATACATAATTGTAATACATATCGAAAACATACTACATAAAATACATAAACTACGAACATATAAGCTCTACATATCTAAGGACCCGTCATAATATCTTCTAAGTCTGACCTTTAAGGAATCGAGGGAAGGCGCACTTTTTCACATCTGCAGGAACCACGACCGGGCAGTGAATACCGAAAATAAATCTTCGTACTTCGTAATGCATCTTAAGGAAAAGACCTGATCCGCGCAACCCATTCCCTTTCTGAATCTTGCTTGTACATCCCATATCTTTCCATCAGTATCTTTCATCATTCTTTCAATCAAAACCTTAGCATACAACTTACCGACAATGCTGAGAAGGCTAATGCCTCGGTAGTTCTTGCAGTCTTGCTGTGAGCCTTTGCCTTTATAGAGAGGCACAATGACCGCCTTACACCAACCCTTCGGTACCACGCCTTATTCAAAACACATATTAAAAAGGCGACACAGCTGACTTGCTACGATACCCTGTCCAGCCTTCAGCATTTCAGCATTAATTCTGTCATATCCCCCAGCCTTTCCCATTTTTCTTCCATTTAATGCTTTCACGACTTCCTCTATTTTTATTTCATCATCACCACAAACTCGTAACTCAATCTCATGCATGTGTTCATTCGTCTTACTTACTTTTCTTTCATCTTTTTCAAACAATAGAACACTAAAATCAAACAATTAAATTCAAAATACTCCTTCCATACCTCTAACTTACGGATATACTATGACCGACAGACAGACAAACTTCTAACTATTATTATTACATCTATGGTATTTCTTAGTTTTAAGAATTTCTTGGCACGATTATACTTTGTAGTTATATAAATAAATTGTTATGATAAATCGAAGAGCGGTGTCTCCTGGCACAGGCATTAAAGGAGACTCCAATCAACTGTAGAGTTTTTGTATAAACTTATTTTTAAAATAAAAAATTATTATTATTATTATTAACTTTAACACACTTTTCTTCGACTAACAATCTTCCATTCTTGTCTCGGATCTTGGTTAGCTCTGAGGTCGTTGACTTTCCTCTAGCAGTTTTGACGGCTTTCCAGAAGTATTTGATATTACTTTTAAAGTTTTGTGACAATCTTCTATCAAAATCATCTTTTTGTTCCTCTTTTTTCTTTTTAACTATTTCTTTAACAATTACATTCATCTTCTTGTATACATCTCTTGCAGCACAAACAACTTCACTTGTTATTCTATTTTTATCCCCGTCAGCCCGTAACGCTAACCAATCCTTCCTTGCCTTCTTCTTTCTTACAACTGCAGCCTGAACCTCCGAATCCCACCATACTTTCGTCGTATCTTTACACTTTCTTCTTTTGGCTATCCCACATACTTTGGTAACGGCACTGATAATTCCTTCCTTTAAAACCTTTCATAAATTTTCAATGTCGCATTCATTATCAATATCTTTTAACTCTTCTCCTAAACATTTTTTATACTCCTCTTTCGATTCTTCTCCTTGCAAATTTTCAACCCTTACTCTCTCCAACTTAATGGTGGATTTCGCTTTATGGTGACGCCAACTTCTAAAAAGATTTTTAATCTTGGTAATCACTAAACGATGGTCGGTAAATATCCCCACACCACGATACGATCTTGTATGAATAACATCTTTTTTCATTCTTTCATCCACTATTACAAAATCGATCAGACTTTTCATTTCATTCTGCTCCCTTGTATACATATGAATCTTTTTGTGACAAAACAAAGTGTTTGTCACACAAAGACTCTTCTCCAGATATACTTCAAGTAAACTTTAAAGTATGTCTGGAGAAGAGTTTTTGTCAAGATTTGCCGAAAATTATAAACGTCTGCATTATGTTCGCGGATGATTTTTCAATCATTTTATCATGTCATGGTAATGTAAATTGAAATAGGAAACTGACAATTATTATGGACAAAATTACACAATAGATGAATGATGACAATTTAGAAATAAATTTTAATACAACTAAAATCATGCAGTTAAGGCCTTACTTAAAATCTGAATCACAAATTTTATTTAAGAGTATAGATAATAATATTAAACTTGAATGTGTCCCAACTTTCCCTCTGCTGGGTATTGTTGTGGATTCCCACATAAATTGGAAAGCCCATCTTGAAAAACCAAACGCAAAAATGTCACAATTTATCTATGCACTACGCGAACTTAAAAAGTCTAATAATACAAAGACCGCTCTCACTTCATACTATACATACGCGCACGCGTGGTTAAGTTACGGAGTGATAATGTGGGGGGAGAGTAAGGATGTCCATGACTTGTTGGTGCTCCAGAAAAAATGTGTCCGAATATTTACCAATCTAAAGCGTCGTGACAGTTGTAGGTACTTGGTAAGGTAAGTATCCTGATTCTTACCTTACCAAGTATTTATATATTAGAGTTGTGTAAATTTGTGAGAAAAAAATTCAATGTCTGTTAAAATGTATGAATTCCAAAAAATTTTTAAAATTATTAAAATCCCATCTGTTAGTTGTTTACTCAGGATAAGATAAAATAAAATAGAGAATCTGTACCTCCCTCTCGTTACATTGCAATGCCTGACAAGGTGCATGTGATGTTTTTTGTATAGAATAGATCATGTGCAATGAAATTTAATTATTAAATAAATAAATAAATATTTCAATTTCTTTTTTTCGAGCATCATACCTATAAACGTCATGTCATCATCATTTCAGCCCCATAAAGTCCACCGCTGGACATAGGCCTCTTCTTAGGATTTTCAAAATGACCGATCTAGAGTGGCCTGCATCCAGCGCCTTGCAGCGACCTTGGTAAGGTCGTCAGACCACCTTTTAGGTAGGTTTTCTATGCTTCGCTTGCTAGAACGTGGTCGCTATTCCCTTTTTCCCCCATCGGTCATCGGTTAGTCGCGCTATGTGTCCCGCCCGCGGCTAATTTATCGAGCTTATCCGCTGGGCTATGTCAGTGACTTTTATTCTCCTACGAATTTCCTCATTTCTGATTCGATCACGTAGAGAAACACCGAGCATAGCTCTCTCCATAGCGCGCTGAATGACCTTGAGCATATATAAATAAATAATTAACTCTATAACACATATTGGTTATAGAGTTTGGTCTTGAGGCACTGAGATATTTTGAACGAGTAGACACTGCGTAGCTTCCTGAACGCTGCCCAGCCGAGTATTCGACGAGATACATCTATAATTCTTGTCTTTTCTTTATTTGAAGTAAGAGGTGGGTGTGGTTAATTCTCCATCATTTTGTACAATTATGCATGTTGCTATCAGCTGACTGGGCCATTTCTGCAGCTTCCACAAGATGTTTTCGACTACTATTATAGTGGTGTCATCAGAAAGTGTGGTTTTCTTATTTGTGCATCAAATACTTAACATAAAAAGGTACAAAACAATACAAATCAACTTTATTGCACCGTAATAGACATAAAAAAATACAAAACAACAAGAAACAATATAGGCATAAAGGTACTTACAAGTACAGGTGTGAGAGGTGCAGTGATAGATCCTATGCGTCCGATCATAGAGGAGAAGCCGAGCAACGAGTGGCGGAACTGCGTCGGGTACAGCTCTGTCGTGAAAAGGTACAACGCCGTCATCACGGTGGAAATACCGAACTTCCCCAGCAGAAAGATGCACAAATTGAGCGTTGTTAAATCTGAAGTTAAAAATACATCAAAATTTACTATCGCTATACAGATACATTTTCACATATTTGGGGTAAACAGAATGCTGTCGCTGTGGCCTCTTCCTGGTTGGGAATAATATTAATTTATAAAATTTTCAATTAAATCAGATGTTTATTTTGACTTTAGTCAGGTTAAGATAGAAAAAGACTTTTTTCAGGTTGACCTTAGTTTTGGATATTTATTTATATATGTATTTGTTATGTGTAAAAACCAGTGACCTCGTCAAATCTCCTTGGTTAGATAGCAGACCCCGGGCTCTGAAGCGTTACTGCTGAGGATTGTGACGAATCGCAAATTAGCTCTCGACATTTATATTCTCAAATACTTATAAATACATATCAATTTCATAAGATTTAACATTTGGAGTACATAATGCACGTGTTATTTAAATTGCAGTCTTGCTCGGCAAACATACTTATCAATGAAACCCTATTACGGTACACGGAACTGAGTTCGGTCATAACAGTAATAAATATTTCATATCGCCTGGTTCCAGGTAGTCGTCTAACAAGCTTTCTTTGTTTGTATACAATTGGCTGAATTAGTAAAAAATTACTAGTTTGTTAATGAATTTTGATCTCTATTAGTGTAAGAGATGGTTTAATATTGAGAAATGGGCTGAAATGCAGGCTGAGATCTAGTCTCTTTTTAACATATGTAGTTGTCTCTGTCTGACCCATAAATATTGTTTTTAATTAACCGTCTCGAACGCTTACGTCTCGAACGATGAAGTGTGGTATGGCACTTTTGTCAATCAGAAATTTAATAAATCTCCGACAAGCATCAAAATCCGTGAGAATGGAATTTCTAAACATTAGTAACTTTTAGGTACATATATACCTATTTATCTAGTTATTTGTTCAAAGACCAATCTACCATTTGACTAGTTTATTGATAGAAAATGCTATATTGAATTTTAGTCTATGTGGTGTATCGAAAGGTCTGAGAATAATATCTAGATTCATTTGAGTTCTATTCTCAATACGGAAAATACATCAACAATTTGTGATGGAGATTACATCTTTAATTTGTAGATATAATGATAATCAAGTCTATCTAGGTAATCTAGATTGTCTGGATTCAGTTCCAGTAATATAATAACAGACTGAATAAACTTTAAGCTTAACTTTAGCCATAATCAATCTATTTTGACATTTATCTTAGACGTCATAAGATAAATTCATATTTAAGTATATTTTCCTATTGTGACACTCTATTTTACTTCATAAAGTGATTTTAAAATCATTACATGATTATTTTATATAATTTCACATGCAAAATTAATATTTCTTCATTTTGGAGGCCAGTTGGGGGCATGTCGGGTTTCGGGGTGCGCGGGGAGATTGCCACGCTAACTCAGGTAGGTATCTCATTGGTTCAATGCATGGACAGGGAGCGTTACCTTTTTTTTTGACAGCGTGTTTTTATAGAGTCTTCGCCCTGGCTCGTGGTTATTGCGGCTACATCCTTCGGAGCATCAACAACGTAAGAAGTTCGTTGGGAAATTTCGTCAAAGTTTTATTTTAATTCAAGAAATGAAGAAGTCTTCAAGAAATTTGTGTTTTGTGGGGTTACGTTGGTTTGACACATAGGTCGTTTAATTATCTCGCGGTCCCTTGCTTAAATAAGCTTTAAATTAGGAATATGTGGTAAAAATATTCTGAATTTAAAGTTTTGTAAATTTTGGAATAATTTCATATTTTAGTTTGTCCCAAGTAAATTTTAATAAATTAAAATAATAGTTTTAATGTAAATTCATTCAATTTAGAGTTTCATAGTTGAGTTTAATTAATTATTTAGTTCAGTGTTAATTCAATTTAGTGCCAATCTTATGAATTCCGGGATAAACTGGTTCGGGCCTTGAATTTCTAAAGATTTAATGTTCGTTCAATTTTATCTTAGATATCTAAGATCTAGTGTTTAATATTTTTAATAATTTTAAATTTTTGTGTCGAATTGGGGCTTTATGGTCAAACCTTCGTTAGTTTCTGTTCCTTTGGCCTGCAGAGATGGAGGGATCTCCAAAGGGATAGAGACATTAGGTAAATAAGCTGAGTTGTAGCGGCTTGGCGGGCTAATAATAAGTTATTAGTCTTGTTAGCTACCTATATTTGTGTCAATGTTTCCTTTGGAATTAGAGAACCAACGGTCCGAACGGTGTGAGTAGTATTACTCGCTCTAAGGCTAAGGAAATGGACATAAATATAGTCCCATTAGATTTGTTAGATAGCCTGTTTGTGGTCTTCCCATCCCTATAAGATCACAATCAGAATTCGACGGGCTATAGGTAGAATTCGGTCAACCCAGACCAGCTCCGTATTGTTGTAGCAGCTAGGGGAATATGACTTTGTCATAGTCCATACACACCAGAGTAGGATTTTCAAATAGGCATTTGTAGGCGGGATTTTGTTTTTAGTTAGGTAACCTTTAGATTAGGGCGAGAGAGGCTCTCTCAAAACTCTAGCTAGCTCTAGGCGGATATTTTCTTACACCGGAAAATATCCACGTTAGGAATTGTTCCCTTACACCGGGGTTCAATTTAGTCATACACACTTTGCTGGATTGGGATGTAACTTAACACAGTAGAATCATTTTCTGTAATAGGGAATTAGGACATTTATAGGAGAATAGGAATAAAAATAGCTAGGAATAAACTTTTTTTATATATTTGATTGGTTTGTTTAACAAATTGGTAATGAGCTTGATTAGAAATAGATTAAAAGTTCTAATACTTACCAATTTAAGTATTTATTTAGTTATCCAGATTTAACTCTATTGAGTTTTTTAATTCAGTTTTAATTAAAACATTGGAAAAGCCATTTCTTTATCTATATTAAAATAGAATTATTCAGAGGAAATTAGATTTGTTCCATAAATTTATTTCTTAGTCATGTTTGAAATATATCTTTTTGATTACAAGAATTTCTTTAGTAAAACAATAGTTATTAGATTTAACTGAATTGCTTTATAGTCGAGGCAAATTTATAGCAAAGAAGACATATGTCTGTTGAACAAACTAGATCTCAATATTTTTATAATTATACATTTTTAATTAAATTTATTCTTTGGAGCCGGATTCTTGTTGTGAATTGAAATTCCTTTCATTTATTTCAATTTAACTATAGAGTCTGAGGTTTACGTTTGATATATTTATCATTCATTTATCTGAGATTTTATGCACCATTCTAGATTCTTTCTCTGACCTATAATGACAGACAAGACAGACTGTTGAATATATTTTAGTATGCTCTTTAAGCATTTTAGATATCAGCTATTTGAAGTATAGGATATTGGTTTTAGCTCAGTCCAGAATCAGATAAAATATATCGGTTCTGAAGTGGCTGATATCGCTTTGCAAAACTTATTTGCTCCTCTCAACTGTCTCTTGCTTATATTAAGTTTATTAAATTTAATATTTTCATATTACTATTAAACTGAGCAATTTGAAGTCCCTTGGCTGGGAGGTACATCCAAGTAAGGAGTCGAATACCTACAGAATCGGAGCGGGGAGTGGGCTCCTTTTCCCTCTCACGAGGGCCAAACAAATTTAAATCTGAGCTTTTAAATAAATATATAAGTATATATAAATATAACTGATTTTACATAGAACGAAACATACTACAGGTCAACTTTAATCATATTACAATTAAGGACAATGAAATTTAATAATATTTTATCTACAAAATTAAATAGCTTCTTTTATAGATTTTCAGTTGTTTTATACATAACTAAAAATTGATTAAAATAACTTAATAAATACGTATAAAACATTTAATATAATTAATTGATCTGACTCAATTTAATTATTCTAATTATAAAGCTTATTTCATTTACAATAAAACTTAAAATCAACTAAAATCATTAACTGCATAACTTTAAATTTTCTAGTATTTCTCAAATACCTAAATGACTAAATAACAAATTTCTAAATCATGTTAAAGTATTCTCTGTCTTTGAAAATTTAATTTCAATTCAAATAAAAATTAAATAGTAGATTTTTCGTTAAATGTAAAATAAATTTAAATTAAATAAAAATATATTAAATAAACACCTATGATAATTTATCTCATATATATCAACCTTTTTATTACTATATTGATTGAATTTAACGTCTGACAAAGTCTTTATTCGGAGTTAAACTTAGTAAGATAGATAAGTAATTTAGAATGTAGGGAAACTAATTATGACTTTAGTACTAAACGTGTTACGCTAGAATTTGAGTTACTACAAAATACAATTTGGGTCCACTACTAGATGATCACTGCCAATTCGTCAATTCAAATACAGCGAGTGGAAGATAAATAATGCATTTGATATTATAATAGGATTGGATAAGTTCGCGTATAAAAATAATTAGAAAATAATTAATCCACTAGGTAGGTAGGTTACAGGATGCAACCGGGAATACGCTCGGATGATGATGATATGTATTTGTTATGTATAAAATATGGTGTCGTTCAGTTAGTAACTCAATAAAAAAAATACTTTAATCCAGAAAACCAGTACTACTTAGTATTACTAGCCATAGGAAAATGGTTTTATGTCCTTTATTTTGTAACGTGTGATAGATGCGATTAATAACGTATTGATGACAACAGTCAAATATTGCGATGGGTAAAATATTGCTTGATAACGTTTACTAAAATACGTAAATTATGTTTTTGATAAACGGTATCTAAATCAATAAATGTTAACTATTATAACTGATAATAATTCAGCGATATAAACATTTTATATTGCTTTCTTAAAATAATCCGATCCAATGAAAAGCAAATATCTTGCATGATAAAAGTAATATCAACTTACTATGCGGCATGAATGAGAAGGCAATGCTGCAAGCGGCGCTAAGGAAGTACCCAATGCAAAGCGTGGCCTTTCTTCCTATGCGGTCCAAAACCAGCATGGCAGTGAAGAAGCCAGGAATCTCGATGGCGGAGGTCAGGATGTAGTTGAGATACATGTTGGTGGACGAAAGGGTGGTGGAGTTGATTGAGAGTCCGTAGTATACTAAAGTGGCGGTGATCCACCAGATAGGCGTGGTGCAGACGCGGCGCAGCAGCACGGGCGACCGTATGATGGTTGTGAACAAACCCGGGCCCGTGTGACCCTGGAATTTCAAATTTCTGTATTAGGCACGATGTACGATTGATAATGTAACACCCCAAACTTCAAAATTAGGCAACAATAAATATAATACTTAATCATCGTAAATTGTGGAAACTGAATAATTTAGAAGACATGTTCAAGTTTTTGACATAGTTTCATTAATCAGAACGCAATAATTAATAAAGCTTATACCGTTTCCGTCGGCGGTGGTGTAGGCGGATAAATCAAAGCTTGATAAGATTTCTCACTAATTTGCTTCTTGTTTATTCTTGCTACTTTCTCCAACACTGCTCTCGCCTCGGTATACTTTTCCTTGGACAACAGCCATCTGACGCTCTCGTTGAGCACCCAGTAGTAGATGATGATAAGGAAGCAGGGGATGTGGAGCGCCATTAGCATGTACCGCCACGACTGGACGGCCCATGCCACAGATCCTAAAACGATCTGTCCTACCGCAAACAGCGATCCACATATGGCACTTGTCACCACCCGATATTTTGGACCAACAAACTCCGTCACTGAAAATGGAAATTGGAATAAGTTGCACATACATAACAAGCAAGCAATAAAATATATATTTTAAATTTTGCGAAATTCAAATGTTAGCTGAAAGAGGGTGAATAATAAGAAGGAAAAGTTCATTTTATGACCCCTGTTTCACATAGGGGTAGGCAGAGACAGAGACTATGAATCTTCACTTGCTATGATACTAGATTGTCATACACGACTCCTACAGTTTATCCTTTCTATTTTGCACATACCGATGATATAAGCAGAACTGAAGGTTCCAGCTCCTAGAGTAGTCTGCAATATCTGCAAGGCGAGGTACATCGGGTAGTTGACGGAAAAGGCGCGGATGAGGCCGACGAGGCCGAGGTTGAAGACGCTGATAATGAGCGCTACCCGACGGCCGAATTTGTCCGACACGTAGCCAGTAACGGGCAGCGCCAGCAGCGTGCCTACGCTATTCAGCGTGCCAGCCAGCGCGCGCAGCCAGTCTTGGCAGCCCAGGTCGAACTAGAAGTAATATTCCATTAAAGAGTGTCTCAGAAAAAAAAGAGAAAATATATTTGTGAGTAAAAGTATCATAAAAATATATCTTATTGATCACAGATAATTAAGATACTGAGAATTTGGAATATATAAGTCCAATACAACTTGTTTGGAAAGAAATCGATGCAAGTTCGTTACGTCATAGACAACGGAGTTGGTCCTTTCGTACACGAAGCCATCACAGTCGACGGTGTTGCTCGGTTCGAACAGTGAGCTAGAGCAATAGTTCAGGGTTCCGTTTGCAAGAAGCACGTAGCGCTCGCAACTCTCGTCCGCGGGAAAGGCGGCGGCGACGCTCGGGTTGTCATAGATAGCGTTTGCGCTCGTCTCTCCACATTCAGGGATCAGGCATCTTAAAAAAACGGAGATAACATAATGATTCGAGTTTACTTATGTCATACTTACTAATAATGACTTGAGAAAATATTTCTTAACTTATCTTACAGTTGTAGATAGATACTATAGATAGTGTATGTATGCTGCAGCAGCACGAAAAGTTCTTAGGCTCAGCGAAAATATTGCTCAAAGAGCAACGCCCTGAATTTAGCTAAAACCTTAGGTAGGTGCAAGTGCGATCAGTTTCGAAGATGATTAAATTAACGTGTTATAGACTAACCCTCAAATTCATAAAAAATAATAAGCGTATGCTAAACCCTTTTTAGTTAAAACATGTTTTGTCCCTTTCCCTCTTTTGAATATTTGACGTTGAAAGAACGAGACAAAACATATTTTAACTAAAATAGGTTTAGCAAACGTTTATAATTTTTTATGAATAAGGGGGTAAATGAACTACAGGACATATACATAAACAATAAATAAACATACACTACTACATAATACAAAACGTAAGGAGTAAAGAGTAACCGAAGAGCATGTATGATAATTTCTCAAAACTAAAAACAGACTTACCCCCAAACTACACAACCGATTTTGATAAAATTTCTATGAAACCACATGTCAAGTATACCATTTTTAACCAAAAAAAAAACGACGTGTTGCACTCCGGGAGTGCCGGCAGAAGAAAAAACTTGAATATTAACGTTGTGCATTTTTGATATTTTGGAATGGTTAGGTAATAATTTTGCACGAATTGCTTTATTTATTAGTATTAAAGTACTATCATTTATGTGGTAGAATACGATATTTATTTATTTACAGCGTGCCACGCGTTTGCGCCCTGCGCCGCCTAAACGAAACAGCAGACGCAGGCATACATTTTCGCCGCGCCGTAGAAAGAGAGGGGATACTTCCTCTCCTACGCCGCGCCGGCTGTCTACTCTCCATCTATATTACGAATTTTCGATCAGGGCCACATGTCCTGACGGCCTGACGCGAGTTTAACATTTTTTACCCATTACAAAAAAGTGTACAACGCCGCTAAAGAAGATTTTACTTCAAAAATATTTTTTTTAAATCTTCGATTATTCGAAGTCTACGTGTCTTCGAATAATCGGTGTACATACATAAAAGATTGCCACGAATTGATAACCTCCTCCTTTTTAGAAGTCGGTTAAAAAGAGTAATGAGTGTTGACGAAGCACAAGAGGTTTGCAAGGATCGTATTACCAAGCGGAAATCTATAGTATCTGCCTACCCCCATGGGAAACAGGCGTGAAAATATGTATGTATAATACAAAAATGACAAACGAAGTAGAGTGGAGTAGCTGGACTAATGTAAACGTAGGCAAAGATGTATTGATTTACATTTTATTTTATTATCAGAAAGAGCATATGTTTCCATAATCAAATCATTTCTTATAAAATATATCACCTGTGACGTATAGCGGCCGCTGAAAATATGTATTCGCTTGTGAAAGCCGACATGATGATGGGGATGGCCACCAGCAGCATGTTGTAGAACTGGAAGCGGCCGAGCTGCCCCAGCTCGTGTTATCAACACGTGATCCAAGTCGATGGGCCTCTCGAACATGCCGCCCTTCCGACTACCTTTTCTGCTCATACTCAGCCCGAGCATGCTGAGTTTCCTATCGTCTGATCCATTAGGCAGGTTTGCGACGTCTATGCTAACATTTCCATCCTTTATATTGAGTTTTTCTTCATTAATGCCATTCCTGCTCCCGTGTACAGGAGGGAAATCTTTTATACTGGATTTCCTTTCCGCTGAACAAGGACTATTGCTGACAAGGACACTTCCCTTCCGACTATCAGACATTTTTGTAAATTTGAAATTAATGGTGGGCACGGCGGTACGAGCCGGGAGCCCAGGTCGAGTGCTGGATCTTGGTTCACCTGCTCTAACTAGCTAATCTTAGAATGTTATGGACCGATATAAAGATTAGATATCTGTATTCAAATAATTGTTTACAACGCAAGAAGCTGGCAATATGGTGATGATATAGGTTTATTCAATTTACAAATGTTTAAGGAATCATGACAAAATAAATTAAGAAATTTATCCATTTGGTGCATTGTAGAAAATATCGTGCACTGCAACTGTCTAGTTATAATTTCTTAGATATAATTTCTTCAATTTTTTTAGTTTATGTAGATGTTTTAAAGTATTAAATTTTCATTTTTGTGTGCTGCTATTCCAAAACATCGGTCTTTTCGCACTGTGTTACGTGACGAACAAGTAATAAATCGACAACACTAAAGAGTTTTTTTTGCCTGCGGTATGTGAAAGGCAAGAGGTAAAACAACAACAAATAAAAAAAATCGTTTATTTACCAACACGACATCTTACTAATACAAAATGAGTATATACAACAAAGGTACAGATTTTAACAATGATTCAGGTGGTTGCAATGAGCTACATCCTTGCGGTTGCAATCTCGAAATACGGGTCACTTATATAAATGTGGAAAGTCTATTATGAAAATGTAACAAGAGCTTCCTCGTCTGATATTTATATAATTAAAATTTTATTACAAAATTAATTTCCAGACAATTTTGAGTGACAACTAGTCATGTTTTTTAGTATGTTTTACTAGAAGTTAATCGAGATCTACTATCTAATTATGGAAAAACATAAGGCAATAATTTGCTTGAACTTGGTTTCGGAAGCACACAAAGTGATTCAGATGTAATATTAGCTTTCGCTTTGTGACCTCTGAATTCTTAAACTTAATTTAAGTACACTTAAATAAGAGAGAGCGTTACGACTGTTATTGAATCTTGGACTCTGGCGTGCCCAGCGCCTCCGCCTCGGCCAGCGTGTCGGGCATGCGCGTGCCCAGCGTCTCCGGCTGCGTCAGCACCAATGAGCCGGAGATCAGCCCCATGGCGCCAAACATCATGGTGGGGATGCCGCTCCAGTAGTTCGCCTGAAAAAAACATATAAATGGTTCATCTGTGACATATAAATGACTCACGAATACTTTCGAATCCAAATCTGAATAAAATAATTAGAACATGATAGATATGACAGAGTCTGAGTAGATAAAGAAAAACAAAACATTAAAATCAAAAATAATCGCATTGAACAGAGCACGATCGAGATACTGATACAGAATCACGTCTTTATACCTTGCAGGGTAGTGCCCAGGGTCGTAAGACTCAAAGGCCACTTTCAGCGTGATGGTGATGCAAGCCCAAAAGGGAATAAAAATAGTTGTGTCGTTAATCTCATCATCTATTGGCATGATTTCTTGAGACCTCGTCCAATCCTACAGCTTTTACAAAAGTAAGAACAAACTCAGAAATGGCTGAAATCGAAATGCTTGCGCCAGAGAAAATAGAACTCTTAAAAGAGTACTTACAAGTACAGGTGTAAGAGGCGCAGTGATGGATCCTATGCGCCCAATCATAGAAGAGAAGCCGAGCAACGAGTGGCGGAACTGCGTGGGGTACAGCTCTGAAGTGAACAGGTAGTTGGACGTCATCACGATAGAGATGCCGAACTTGCCCAGCAGGAAGATGCACAGACTGAGTGTTGGTAAATCTGGAAAGAACATGCAGTCTAATTACAGTTGTTTACTTTTATGGAACGAAACCAATCAATATTACCTATTAGAATCTAAAAAATACTTGATTAATGAGATGACCCTTGGGGCTAATACGTAACATGCGGAACAATCCGCCAGATACAATAGAAATAATAATTGAATTACGTCCACAGCCGTAAGTGTCCCAGAATTTTATGTCAAAATAGCTAATAACATTTTTGAAATTTATTTTAAGTCTTTCATTTATTGCTGTGATTGGTTAATTAACTGTTCCTACAGTCAATTATAAAACTGTATAATGTTATACTAACATATTATATGCAAGAACAGCTAACAGCACAAACTTTAAATAAACAAGTACTAGTTGTAGGTACTACAGTTGTTACATCCTTAATATACTTAGTCTGGCAATAAATACTGTTACAATTAAAAATAAACAAAATATTACATTTGAATTTGGAATCGGTTATTTTATATGATTTTTCATTGTCTTTTCTTATTTTGGCGCAAATACATTGTACAATATTTTGCGATATTAAAATGGAGTGGGGTGATAAAGAAAACCGAATCGCTGTGATTGCATTACAAAAAGTAGGTATGGAGCCAAATGCAATTTTAAAAACTCTCCATACGCTTGGTATTAGTCAAATGTTTGTGTACCGGGCTATTAATAGGTACAATGAGACCTCCTCTGTTTGTGACAGAAAAAAATCTGGCCGTCCACGAAGTGTGTACGAAAAAGGTGGTCAAAGCAGTAAGGAGAAGAATTCGAAGAAATCCTATCCGAAAGCAAAAGATTTTATCACGGGAGATGAAGATAGCACCTAGAACCATGTCGAGTATTTTAAAAGATGTCATTTCTTAACTGATAATTTTAAAAAGAATAAGGTGGTAAAATTGAAACAACTACTGAAGCGGTAAGCAAATTGAGCTCATAGAAAAAAAAAAATTACGGATGAGAATTTTTTTACAACTGAGCAACATTTTAACATACAAAATGACCGTATTTATGCTCAAAGCTCTAAGAAAGCTTCCCAATTAGTCGACAGAGTGCAACGTGGGCATTATCCGACTTCAGTGATGATTTGGTGGGGTGATAGCTATGAAGGAGTGGCCGAGACATACTTTTGTGAAAAAGGTCTCAAAACATCGGCATGTACCATTTTTGAGAAGGTAGTTAAGCCCCTTAACAACACCATGTTCAATAACCAAGAATGGTCCTTCCAGCAAGACTCGGCACCGGGTCACAAAGCTCGGTCCACGAAGTCTTGGTTGGAATCGAAAGTTTCCGACTTCATCGGAGCTGAAGACTGGCCGTGGTCTAGTCCCGATCTTAATCTGCTGGATTATGTTTTATGGTCAGTTTTAGAGAGTATGGCTTGCTCTAAACGCAATGATAATTTGGAGTCCCTAAAACAATCCATACGATTGGCAGTGAAGAATTTTCCCATGGAAAGAGTGTGTGCTTCTATTGATTACTGGTCTCAACGTTTAAAGGACTGTATTACAGCCAATAGAGACCATTTCGAATAAGCTTTTTATATTTAAATTGTTTTATATTTATATATTAAACTAACACATTATAAAAATATATTTTTTTCTTTTTTACAATATTTATGGCTAGTCTAGGAATAATGCACGATATACGTGTATACGTGACATTAACAGACAAACAATGCAAATATTTAAAACATTTCTAAGATAACAATTAAAATATTTTGATAAAACGATAAAGGTAGAAATCTTTCAATGCCGGGTTTTATAACTTATGATAATTCAGAGATAGGAATGAAATTTTTAAACATTTTTTTTTTCTTTGGAGTAATCTCGATTCAAAGAAATTACATTCGTCAATATTTGGAATTTATAGAGCGACGAAAAATGCTTTTATAATAAAAGTAAAATCAACTTACTATCCGGAATGAAAGAGAAGGCAATGTTGCAAGCGGCGCTAAGGAAGAACCCAATCGAAAGCGTGGCCTTCCTTCCGATGCGGTCCAAAACCAGTATGGCAGTAAAGTAGCCGGGGATCTCGATGGCGCAGGTCAGGATGTAGTTGAGGTACATGTTGGTGGACGAAAGGGTGGTAGAGTTGATGGATAGCCCGTAGTACACGAAAGTAGCAGTGATCCACCAAATGGGCGTGGTGCAGACGCGGCGCAGTAGCACTGGCGACCGTATGATGGTTGCAAAAAGTCCCGGGCCCTCTTCACCCTAGAAATTCAGATTGTTTTTCTTAATCATGACGTCAGATTTGATGTTGTTTCATTCATCTTGAAAATAAAAGAATCATAGCACATTGTAGAGACTACGAAAAAAAGTGCTCAATTAAAGGCTTACTTCTAGTTATCAAGTATCTTTCTCATATCTCTTAACCAAACTAAAAAATTAAACAATGTTTCATCACTCTTGAAACAGAGTAAGAGCAATGTTTGATCATACACATAAAATATTTACCTCTTCAGCAGGATGCTGTGGGGGATTCATCAGAGCTTGATAAGATTTCTCACTGATTTGCTTTTTGTTTATTCTTGCTACTTTCTCCAAGACCGCTCTCGCCTCGGTATACTTTTCCTTGGACAACAGCCATCGGACACTCTCATTGAGCACCCAGTAATAGATGATGATAAGGAAGCACGGAATGTGGAGTGCCATGATCATGTACCGCCATGGCTGCACTAGCCAAGCCACAGATCCTAACACGATTTGTCCCACAGCGAACATCGACGAACAGACGGCACTTGCGAGCACACGATACTTGGGACCCACAAATTCCGTCACTGAAAATAAAAATTGGGCTTAATATTCTCGTGCGATTATGGTGACCGACAGAAAAAAGTAAAAATCGTTGATATACAGAACCGATCTCAATTAGGGAAATGGCTAGGAGGACGATTATGATAATTCATGTGTAGAGAATCATAGTCTGGCGTTATATCCGAAAATGATTATAGCACAGATATTAAAATAAAAAAAAAATCTTTCGCTAAACGGAATCTCATTGTAGCTAAAAGAGAACGAGGGGGGAAATGGAGAAAATGTATTTTATACATACCGATGATGTATGAAGAACTGAAGGTTCCAGCTCCAAGAGTAGTTTGCAGTAATTGCAAGGCGAGGTACATTGGGTAGTTTACGGAAAAGGCGCGGATGAGGCCGATGAGACCGAGGTTGAAGACGCTGATGATGAGCGCTACGCGACGGCCGAAGCGGTCGGACACGTAGCCAGTAACGGGCAGCACCAGTAGCGTGCCAACGCTGTTCAATGTGCCGGCCAGCGCGCGCAGCCAGTCCTGGCAGCCCAGGTCGAACTGGAAGTAAAAGAAAAATCATTTGCCTTTTACTTGCTCTTGGTTCGTCTTTTACTGAGGGTAATGATCTCGTTAGGAACTAAGAACAAAGAGCATTGTGAACCAGTGTCTTCAATGCTTCATATAACGCAAAATATCATTCTCAAACGGACTTGAGAGTAATCTTTTGCTTCAGTTGACTTAAAATTAGCTGATTTAACAGCTATGCAGATCTGTAAGTGCTCCTGAAGCAGAGACACACGTGAGGCACTAGAACATCGAATCGTTTCGAAATACGCTCCGGGTAGAGCCCGTACAACGCCACCCGCTCAATCAAACAGAATTCTCGTATCACAGCATACGAGCGCGCCTGAACCGTACGAGTCTCACGCACAGCTGTGAAACCAGCCTTATGGTTACGTTATGCCCTACAAAATATTTAATGGAAATTATAAAAATAAAATGCAGGTTCTTACGTCATAAACAACAGAGTTCGTCCTATCGTATACGAAGCCATCACAATCGACTGTGCTGCTCTGGTCGAACAGCGAGCTAGGGCAAGAGTTCAGGGTTCCGTTTGCAAGTGGCACGTAGCGCTCGCAACTCTCGTCCGTGGGAAAGGCGGCGGCGACGCTCGGGTTGTCATAGATAGCGTTTGCGCTCGTCTCTCCACATTCAGGGATCAGGCATCTGGAAAGTAAGAGATTAGAATGTTTATGAAGGAAATATACGGCAGCTTGATGCTTTTAAAGTTGTACCTAAACATCTAAACTGACTTAATTAACTTGATGATGATGATTAATCTGATTAGATGTTTTAGCTCACGAGTGTTCCCAACCAAGGCGGTTGTAGTTGTGAAGTGTATGCACATGCGCTTTTGAGTTCGTAACTAAGGGTAGCGTTAGCAAAAGCATCGTTAATGAGCAAAATATGCAATAGTTGTAAATATATAAATCGTATACCTAACTTTACTTACAAAAATAGATGTACTATTAGTTATTATAAAGAATCATAAATTGAATACTCTTCAGAAGTATTTTCTTCTATTCGTCGTCTATACATATTTCGACATTTCAATTTCGCGCACCTTTTGTATGATTATGCTATATACTAGAGATGTCTCAGTCTGTGTCTCAGTGCTAAAACTTATTATTTGCTTGCCTATTAATTGTTTTTATTTTGTTGCTACGACAACTTATTCTTATATGTCTATAAATATATTTTTCCTAAAAAGTAGAAGTTATTAACATAAACAGCTAACCCAAAGAATATGTAACAGAGCTAATCAAACTGCCAATAACGTTTCTTTTTTTCCTCATAACTTGCCATGCTGACGGTAACTGAACAGTCAGCAGTAGCAGTTCTAAGTTGTCAATTCTACTTATCTTTCAATCTAGAATTGACAACTTATAACTTGACCTTTAATTGCGAAATTAATTGAATTTGACACTACTGACGATTTCCAAATAGAGAAGATGCATATTTTTTCATTGTGCTATGGAAAGAGTTCCCAAAAATAGGCATGTCCAAGAAAAAACTACCTTGCCAACATAAAATTTCTTTAAGATATAAAGGTTACAAAATCACGTTCGCCTTTGAACGGTGTCTCGGGGCACCTTAGAAAGACCGGACAGGAGTGACGTCACTTATGTCGCATTTGTAGGTGTTATGTAAGAACATTTGTTCGGGTGCTATGTCAAATATTGCGTTTACAGGATTGGCCTCATAACAAAAGTAGCTATAATTTTTTAAGAAATTCCTACGGTAATATTATTCTTTGACTTTTTATTTTTTCTAAAATTGACTTTATCAATCAACTAACAATCAAAATTAATGAATCGATAAAAAAATATAATTGTGCTTAAAGGCCTTTTTCACGTAAATACTTACAAAATCAGAGACATTTATCAAAATCTACTCATTATATATCTTCTCTATTGCCACATAGAGACAATTTGTATGTCAATTATTACACACAATCATGGCTCAGGACTTTAGGAGCGCCAATATGTTAAGTCAATGTGCAGTTAATGTATTTTGGTTCTAAAACTGCTTTGGCAATTACGTTATCTTTAGTTAGATAGATGGATTTTTTATATCACCTGTGAGGTATAGCGGCCGCTGAGAAGATGTACTCGCTCATGAAAGCCGACATGATGATGGGGATGGCCACCAGCAGCATGTTGTAGAACTGGAAACGGCCGAGCTGCCCCAGCTCGTGTATCAACACGTGATCCAAGTCGATGGGCTTCTCGAACACGCTGCCCTTCCGGCTGCCTTTTCTGCTCATTCTCGGCCCCGGCATGCTGGGTTTCCTATCGCCTGACCCATTCGGCAGGTGACTAACGTCTATGCTAACTTTTCTGTCTGGTACATTGGGTTTTTCTTTGGCTGTGCTGCCATTACCACTGCTGTGTATGGGAGGTATATCTTTTATACTGGGTTTTCTTTCTTTTCTTACAGCACCCTCTTCAGGTGCACCAGCAAAACTTCCTTTTCGACTGTCTGACATTTTTTTAAGGTTTAATATAATTAGTGGGCACGGCGGTACGAGCCGGGAGCCCAGGCTGATTGCCGCGTTTCGGTTCACATGCGTTCAATAGCTAATCAATTAATGTGACAGACTGATATGAGGATTATGAGTCGATAATTTATCTGTATTCAAATAAATAATTATTTGTTTATCCATGTTACGTATAATCGGTTTTCAATTCATAAGTACCTACAAGAAATCTTTATTGCCAAAAACTGACCCGTTCTTGTAGATACTACGGCTGGCTTAATTATTAAGCCAGTGATAATGTGCTGCAGCCGAGTGCTTTATGTTTCCCGAATTTCATAAGTATATTTGATTTTACCACCGGGCTATGCCGATTTGCCAGCCTAAATAAGTGGGTAACAAACCTTAAACTATATTTCCACTTAATGGCTCTGTGAGCTGAAGACTATTGAAGTTTATCGAATAATAAGTTTACTTGCCAGGCGAAATAAAAATCCCGAAAAAAAAAAAATGTGTAGCGGAACTATCATCATTTTAGCCGCATAACGTCCACTGCTAGATATAGGCCTCTCCCAAGGATTTCCAAAATGACCAATCAAGAGTGGCCTGCATCCAGCGCTTTTCAGCGACCTTGGTCAGGTCGTCTGACCACCTTGTGGGTGTCCTACGCGTCGCTTGCCAGTACACGGTCGCCATTCGAGAACCTTTTTACCCCATCGGCCATCGGTTCTTCGCGCTATGCGTCCCACCCACTGCCACTTCAACGAGCTAATCTGCTACAATACATCGGAACTACATTTTCCAATTGATTTCTGTAGCGCCATCTATTATTTGCTTTGCTACGAGTGAATTTTAAGCGTTAACCCTTAATAATTTTTAATTGGCTAACCCAATTTTCGTCAAATATAGTTTTAAACCACAGCAAGGGAACATGCGTAAAAAACCGCATCGAATCAGTCCATCCGTTCAAGGGGAGAGGAGAAGAGGTCAAACTTATAAGAACCCTCTTTTTTAATGGCGGTTAATAAAGTTTGTTAAGACAAAAAGTTGCGTCTATTGGGTAATAAAAGGATGACTTTTGAAAAAAAAAATATTAATCTACTTTTTTTTAATTTTAAATGGTGGCTCGATAATATAATTCTACATAATTTATCGAATCTGCTCGAAAATATTCACGAAAATCAGTTGAGATATGCGACCTGTAGGCGAGAACACCAAAAAAACTGGACACTCGGACACACGAAAGAATTTTTGCTGAAGCTGAAACGGAGACCTTCGTTCGCTTCGTTCACTCGGTTAACAAATAGGTACATCCCATAAGCAATTCTAGAAAACACAACATCCAAACTATGCTTCGAGATCCTCACTGACATTAAACAGACCATCAGACATCACGCGCGTTACTAAATCAGATAAAACTGCATTCCTTATGGACATATGTAGTGATCCCAAACACTCTTAACGAATACAATAGTCAAAAACTCTCAGAATAGACAAAACAACAAAACTCTGGCACCTACACAAAGTTATAATAATCCCCATAGTAATTTCAACCACGGGAGTTATTCCAAAACAACTAACACTAAATATTTCTCGTCTTTTGAGAAAAAAAATCTGCTAACAGATTCCAACTCTGGTCCACCCAAACATACAACTAAACCATCCAGCATTCTTCACATACCAATCATCAAATCGACTACCTTAAGAATCCCCTTACCCTAGACTTTCCATACAAAGGTAGTACAGCTGTTATTTGTAATGTCATATGAGATTTCGGCAGTATTTTGTAATTTTAAAGAAATTGCATATAATTAGGCATTTATCTAGTCTTCGATAGTCATATGAACTTGCAAGAAAATATGAAAGTGTAGAAGTTTTCCGTACTGATGGTCAAATATGATATCATACACTATATTCCTATAGAAATTCAATATACGATGGAAAAAAAAAACAAAATAAAAATTCGTTGTATATAAATGTATTTACAATGTCTTAAACACTTATGTATAGACTTATTAAACTAAAATCAAATATTATTAATAAAGCACGGGTTACTCACGTAGAGAGTCAGCTACTGGCCGACATGTTTCGACCTCAGCCGGAGGTCTTCATCAGGGCGAATGTGACGCGCTCGTGCACAAGTTCTTCCAGAGACGCATAATAGATGCTATGCACAGCCGACAGTCTCTGACACAGTGAGCTTTTTTCACACACGGGCATCATCACCAGCAGCCGACGATGAAGAAGATGATATTGAGGCTCCCAGTACATGCGCGGGAGTCGTCGACGCAGAAAACCAGCAATCCCCACCACTGTCGCTACGAGCGAAGCGAACGATCGCTCGCGCCGCCCGCGCGACCCACCATTAACATCAGTGTGTCGGGCGGCGGCTTTGTGCACGAGCGCGTCACATTCGCCCTGATGAAGACCTCCGGATGAGGTCGAAACATGTCGGCCAGTAGCTGACTCTCTACGTGAGTAACCCGTGCTTTATTAATAATAAAATCAAATAACATTCTAGTAACAGATTGGGCGAAGAGAGCAGTATATACTCGTAAGATTGTTCGAGAGTCATGTATGTAAGTGATATATTACTCTTTGTGAAGGAACTTAAAGAAATAATTCTGATCTTAGATCTCATGTAACTCTTTGTGTGTGACGTTCTCCAGACTGAATCCATTTTACTAGTGAGACTACTACATTTAACAATTACACTAATGAGAGATCGTCACGTATTACGGTTTATCTTGGACTCTGGTGTGCCTAGCGCTTCGGCCTCGGCCAGGGTGTCGGGCAAGCGCGTGCCCAGCGTCTCCGGCTGCGTCAGCACCAGCACCCCAGAGATCAGCCCCATGGTGCCAAACATCATTGTGGGGATGCCGCTCCAGTAGTTCGCCTGGAAAGTGCAAACAAATAATTGGTATATACGAACACATTTAAGTTAAAACTAGGTAACATCTCAAAGGATGATAGTGTGCTGGACTACATAAATGAAGCTGTCAGTTACCAAAAATACCAGTAAAAGGATATATGATAACTGGACTCTCTTAGCTTTATTATAAAACGCAAACATATGAGAATCTAAATGAAGTTGGAAATGACGAAAGATAACGTGACATATTTCAAGATGATGATAATTGTTTAAATCAACTACACTACTAGGACTACATCATCATCATCCGAGCGTATTCCCGGTTGCATCCTCAGCAGTAACGCTTCAGAGCCCGGGGTCCGCTACCTAACCAAGGAGATTTGACGAGGTTACTGGTTTTTACACAGAGCGACTGCCGTCTGACCTCGGCAACCCAAAGGGTATACTAAAACGAATCCTTGGATAGTTTGATGATCAAACGTGCCTTCCGAAACACAGAATCTTTCTTTTCGGATAGTCAAGTAATTAAAGCCCGCAATATCCTTACCAGACTGGAAACAACTTTTCACAAAGTATGCTTCCCAGTGGGATTCGAACCCACGAACTCAGGGTCACGCGGCAAACGCCTTGACCATTGGACCACAAAGGTAGTCCACTACACACTATCACGTCTTAATCGCTAGTGGGACAGTATACAAAAAACAACAATGGAGCAGATATAGTATTGGGTTTTCCGGCTCTAATCAGACAGAGCACAGCCCAGGGCCTCAAGAAGTGGGCGAAAAGGTAGAAACAGGAATCACAATAATGATGGGTTTGCTAGCCGCATTGCCTATTAATATGATTTGTATTTTCGCACATTACATTGTTTGGATTGTTGTTATCTAAATTGTGTCAGATGATTCATAAAAAGGTACATTACAAGAACAGGCGTGAGAGGCGCAGTGATGGATCCTATGCGCCCAATCATAGAGGAGAAGCCGAGCAACGAGTGGCGGAACTGCGTCGGGTACAGCTCTGTCGTGAAAAGATACAACGACGTCATCACGATGGAGATGCCGAACTTGCCCAGCAGAAAGATGCACAGACTAAGCGTTGCCAAATCTGAAATTAAAATAACAATTACAATAACCAAGCCTTACAGATACCTGATCAAGTCTAGATCCCTCAATATTTATAAGTTTTCTAAATTCTTAACATGGAGACAGGAAAATATCTTTACATTTTATTACTATATAAATCGTCTTTTACATACGCTCTTAACCAATTAAAACGTGTTACCGACTTCAAAACATCACTCGCAGCCTACTATGCGTACGCCCACTCCAGGTTGTCTTACAGCATTGGGGTAATTGCTGTGAAGTGGACTATATATTCTCGCTACAAAAAAAATGCATACGAATACTCGTAAATATAGATCAAAGGGAATCATGTAGACCTTATTTTGTAAAACATCAAATTTTAACTATCACATCGATCTTTATCCTGTAATCATGTAAATTTGTAAGAAAACACGGACACCTGTACAAAAAAATGGAAAATAACAATAAAAGAAACGATACAAATTTAAATAAGTTAGAGATACCACCCACTAAAATGCAATTAATTTCCTCTAGTCCCCATCATATGGTGATGAAAATATATAACCATTTTCCTAATCACATAAAAAATATTATAGAAAATGCTACATTCAACACAACCCTTAAACTGTTTCTCGTTAAAAAATGCTATTATAGTGTATCCGCATTCCTCAATGACAAATTGTAGCTTACTCTCTGTCTGCATGCATATATATGTAAGTGTACGTTTGATGACATAATTATTTGATTGAAAAATATAAATGTTTATGATGAAATTTAATTTAATATATTTAAGTAAAATGGCATCTAGCTGCCCTTATTGTTTGCAGTGCCCTAGCAGGGCGTCACTTGTACCTATTTAATTTATGAAACACCTTAAAAACTGTGACTTGCAATAAAACTCTGAATCTGAATCTGAAAATACGATATATAATAAGAGAGATCTACTTACTATCAGGTATAAAAGAAAATGCAATGTTGCAAGCGGCGCTAAAGAAGAACCCAATTGAAAGCGTGGCCTTCCTGCCGATGCGGTCCAAAAACAGGATTGCAGTAAAGTTGCCAGGTATCTCGATGGCACAGGTCAGGATGTAGTTGAGGTACATGTTGGTGGATGACAAACTGGTGGAGTTGATTGAAAGTCCGTAGTACACGAAGGTGGCGGTGATCCACCAGATGGGCGTGGTGCAGACGCGGCGTAGCAGCACGGGCGACCGTATGATGGTTGCAAATAGCCCCGGGCTAGCGTCACCCTGAAATTGAAAGTGCTGTATCAACCAATATTTAAGATACAACAATCAATATAAAAATCATCGCTAATCGTATGGAAAAAGCAAATTAGAATGAGAAGAACAAATATTCTTATTTTCTTAAAAAAATCCATCTGCGGATTTTGACAGAACTTAGCAAATCTTCGACATTGTTTCATGAGGCAATTAGGCCTTAAATATGGATATGACATATTTACCGTTTCCGTCGGCGGTGGCGTAGGGGGATTCATCAAAGCTTGATAAGATTTCTCACTGATTTGCTTCTTGTTTATTCTTGCTACTTTCTCCAACACTGCTCTCGCCTCGGCATACTTTTCTTTCGACAGCAGCCAACGGACGCTCTCATTGAGCACCCAATAATAGATAATGATGAGGAAGCACGGGACGTGAAGTGCTATGATCATGTACCGCCATGGCTGGACGGCCCATGCCACAGATCCTAACACGATCTGTCCCACCGCAAACATCGATGCACTGATGGCAGTTGATAGCACACGATACTTGGGACCAACAAATTCCGTCACTGAAAATGAAAATTGGAATACAATATTCTTGCATGAACATAGAATCATGGACTTAAAATTACATCTCTAAAAATCCTTTTGATAATCTTTTAGATAGCAGAATTAAAATGTTAGCTCGAAGAGGAGGAATGGGAGGACAAAAAAGGAGAAGACAAATATTTTACACACACCGATGATGTAAGAAGAACTGTAGGTTCCCGCTCCTAGAGTAGTCTGAAGTATCTGCAAGGCGAGGTACATGGGGTAGTTGACGGAAAAGGCACGGATGAGGCCGACAAGGCCGAGATTGAAGACGCTGATGATGAGCGCCACACGACGGCCGAAGTTGTCCGACACGTAGCCAGTAACGGGCAGTACCAGTAGCGTGCCAACGCTGTTCAGTGTGCCGGCAAGCGCGCGCAGCCAGTCCTGGCAGCCCAGGTCGAACTGGAAGCAACAACACATATTTAATATTTCTATTACTCTTTTGCGTCGTACCAAGCAAGGGCATCGGCGTCTTGTTTACAAAGACTTTATACCATCTACTGTGATCACCAAACTGCCTGCCTTGTATGGTGATTATAATTAAATACTTCCTTTATTGGAAGGGGTATTTAGCCCAGCAATAAACTGGTATGGTTGTAAAGTATGTACTTCAAATACGCTTATGTATCGTGAACCATGCACAACACTACTAAATTGAATAGACTTTTCAGAATCGAAATATAAGTCCTTACGTCATAAACAACGGAGTTCGTCCTATCGTACACGAAGCCATCACAGTCGACTGTGCTGCTCTGGTCGAAGAGCGAGCTAGGGCAAGAGTTCAGGGTTCCGTTGGCAAGTGGCACGTAGCGTTCACAACTCTCGTCCGCGGGAAAGGCAGCGGCGACGCTCGGGTTGTCATAGATAGCGTTTGCGCTCGTCTCCCCACATTCAGGGATAAGGCATCTGGAAAGTTAGAGATGTATATCTGAATTCTGAAAAACTTATTTATCTTAGATTTGAAAACATTTAAAGCAATAAAAAAAATATTTGATGATTGATCTGGTTAATCATGGAGATAGTAATATATCATACACTTTTTTTTATAGAGTCATATTAACTAATTGTAAAACTGTAGTTATTTTGCTATTCTGATTTTAAAATTGCTCTAACAATAACGTAATTATCCTTACTGACATTTTCTTCTCCAAAAAGATATACTATGGGTCATTAAATTATTAGAAACATCGCACTTAGTAAGTAAACTTAATCTTATTATCAGAGAGAGTATCTTTTTTCATGAATATCATTAAATCATTTCTCATAAAATATATCACCTGTGAGGTATAGCGGCCGCTGAGAAGATGTACTCGCTCATGAAAGCCGACATGATGATGGGGATGGCCACCAGCAGCATATTGTAGAACTGGAAGCGGCCGTACTGACCTAGCTCGTTCACTAAAACGTCATCCAAGTCGATGGGTTTCTCGAACACGCTGCCTTTCCGACTGCCTTTTCTGCTCATTCTCGGCCCAGGCATGCTGGGCTTCTTGACGTCTGATCCATTATGCAGGTCTATGCTAACTTTTCTGTTCGGTACATTGGGCTTTACTTCGATATTGCTACCATTCCTACTGCTATGTACAGGAGGAACATCTTTTATACTGGATTTCCGTTTTTCAGTCGCGAAACCCTCATCAGGCACACCGGCTGTACTTCCTATCTGACTGTCTGACATTTTTGCAGATATTATTTACGGGCGCGGCGATACGAGCCAATTAGCCCAGGCCGAGTGTCTGCTTTTCGCACAGGCTTTTTGGTTCACGTGCTTACATTAGCTAATCAACCAATGTGACAGACCGATATGAGGATTAGCTTTCGATAGATATCTGTTGATAAATAATTACATATACAAAACGTAAGTAGCAAACTATCGCCAATGTTTTTTAGTTCTGTTTGTTTAGAACAGCGTCACAAATATATTTAAAACTTTCATACGTTTTTCAGTTGTTTTTTCTTATAGTATACTAATTCTGAATGGTGATGTAATGTAATTCATTATTATACCTTAGTGATCTAGTATAGCATGTGGTTCGATTTATTACGGGTATGTCCTTCCACATTGTATACCTATTAAATCGGCTTCACTTTAATTATTTAATGTGATTATTGATTTTAATTTTGATTTCATTACCTATATCTTCCAAGATTGAGAGCTAAACTTCTACTAAACTAAGTATTTATTAATTTTTTTGATTACTACTTTGTAACCTATGTTGTAAGCGTAGCTGTTGGTCATCCGAATATATAAAAAAATAAATAAAAGACAATAATAATATGACAAAGCCCTTCAGGCGACCAATACTGTGAAAATTAGTTTCTTTCGGCGTTTCTTCTCAGCAGTGGTCGTTACAAAGCGCTGGTATCGATAGATTTTCTTTTAAAATAAATTAAATTTTAATATACTTTACACGTAACGTAAATTATACCTATTGACATTTAAAAGTGCCTTTAACGGTCTAATTACTTAATAAATATTTGAATCTTGGAAAAACCTGTCAATGTAAAAGGTTTAAGGATAGATGTGCGAGTGTGTATGTATGTATATTTGTTCCACTTTCAAACCAAACGAGCTGGAGAAGTAGGTAGCTTATAATACACTTGAATTAACACACTCGTATTTTTGTACCGAGGCAATGTAAGATTTCCGTGGGATTTTCAAACACTCCTTAAACATGCAACAGCTTGTTTTAAGGTAAAATTGGCCAAGTACGAGTGAAACTCGCATGGAAGGGGTACAATGCGAAAGATTTTAAATTAATACAAAATATCACATTTGAAATCTTCACAGTAAGACGCGAGTTAACTACCACTAGCGCTATCTAGTGGTGTTTTAGTGAACTATTTCCGTAAGTGAACGTATAATACTTTGAATTATATAAACCTACATTACCACTGACTTACTCACTGATTGACATAGTTGTTTGGTTTGTTCCCGGGTGACAGGGGTAATAAATGGTGTACCATCGTATAGCGGGTGCTCCAATGAGTACCAGAAAAATCTGACATTTCAAGATTTGCGGAAGCCTCATGTGGAAGGTGTACGGCCTGCAAAAACGGTTGGGGTTAGGGGCGTGATTTTTTTTCCAAAATGTAGGGGGTTGTGAGCAATTTGACGAATGTCATTTGTTTTTTGATTTTTTTCAATATCCAAGATGGCCGCCATACATGGTCAATTTTCCTCCATACTAATTTCATACAAAAGTCCCCCCTAAGTATCTAGGCGCAGCCAGAGGCCTATTTCCGAAGGCGCAGGCCTCCGCGAGGCCGTAGGCCGAGCTTCGTGGCGAGGCCGAAGGCCGAGCTCCTCCCCCCCTTCCCCTACTCACCCCCCTCCCCTAAGTAATTTACACGAGGCCGCAGGCCGAGTGATGCGAGCCCGCAGGGCGAGCTGCGTGTCGAGGCCGTAGGCCGAGCCACTCCAACTAAGCGCTGTGGTTTTTTTTTTAATTTTTGGAAATCCAAGATGGCCGCCGAAAGTCGACTGCTTCCGATTTGGCTAAAAATCGAAATCTATATGTATTGTGAGCCGAAAAATCCAAATTTGACATTTTTTTTGGAATCCAAGATGGCGTCTACATTAAAAAAAATTAAATCGTCGTAGGGGTCTGAAATTTTGTATCCTAGGGTAAAGCACCCCGCGAAACTCGAAACTGCAATCAGATTTTGGATCCAAGATGGCCGCCCACACATTTTTTCATGTTTTCTCAACTAACTGCAGATTTACGCATTTCTCAACTGGACATGTGATTTAGCTTACCTCAACAGCTGCACGAAAAACCGCGGGCTGCTTGCAGCCCGCGCAACGCCCGAAAAGCTAGTAATACTTTGAATTTACCACTTTACTTTCAATTGATAGAACTCTTATAGATTTTCCGCAATCTACAAGAAATAAACTACTTTCTGTATGTTTTTTCTTTTTTTAAATTTTTGGTTAGTTTAAGTTAGTTATAGATAGTTTCAGAGATCAGGTGGTCAATTTTTGTCTTCTTTCATGAATAAAATCAATACTTTTTATTTTACAATAATAACAAAAATATACTTGAAGTCCTTATGACGATCCCGTTCATTTGACATATGACACAGTAAGGTTTGCAATACTGTTTTAATTTCTTAATTTTTCTCTGGAACTTATATTAAAAAAAATATATACTTGGCACATCTGTGTTTGAGTTATAGGATTACACCATCTTACCAAATTTCACCTGATTTGCGGAGCAAATTGGCTGTGACAAACGGACGGACAGACAGACGCACAAGTGATCCTATAAGGGTACCGTTTTTTTTTCATTTTTTGTACGGAACCCTAAAAAAGCTCACAAAAATATGTGCATAATTATCTAATTGGCATATTAATTATGCACCGCTTCCCCTATATAGCTTTTGACACACTCAAAAGAGTCTTAGGGCCGTAACAGACGCGGCGCAAGAGCCGCGTAACAGCTAGTGATGGGCGATGCATAAATATTCAATCAACCCATTTGAGTATTTACTCAGTAGATTGAGTAAATACCCGGTAAATATCATTATTTATCCATTTGGTGAGTAGATTGATTTATATGACTTGCGACTCATATTTATATTCATATTCATTATTTCATGTTTTCATGACAATTTTGAAACTTAAATCTAGTATACACTTGCAATTCTTGTCGGAAATATGCTTAAAATGTAGGTAAACGTTAAATGTGACGCTAAATTATATGAAAATATCATACTAATCACTAATCATACACTGAAAGTAGACTTCTTTGATTAATTATCATTTTTTGGTGGGTGGTGTGCATAGACGTAATTTTACGTAAAAATAGGTAAACAGATATCAAATGCGATGTCAATACTTAAGCACGCTCTATTTACTCTATTTATTAAATCTAGTGAGTAAATACTCAAATGGTTAGATTGAGTACTATCCACTGCCCATCTCTAGCTGTTACGCGACGCAACTAGCGCCCTGTCTGTTGCGGCACTTAAGGAACATTGTATACTTACATCACGCACATTCAGCGAGTCACTCACTATCTTTGGGCGAGCGTATCTTTTTATCTTTTTTGGGGTCAGAAAAGGCTATTTGCGTCGTAATAAATGCCCGATCTCACAGGAAACTCTTTAACAAGTGGTAGGAACGCAAGTGCCCTGTCTGCCGACGTGACGCGTCCTCTTTATTTTCCACTGACTCTTAGGCTCTGTTTCCAAGTATTATATCATATCCACGGCTCTTTGAACCTGTGCTTCCTCCGCAGCAAGGTATTGAGCATCGCACAAGCGTAGGGCTGTATATATCAAAGTCCGTGGAATCCAGGCTACGTAAGCTGGTGGTGCTGAGAGTCAGCCGTAGCCCTGGATATTAAATATTCATGATGAATTTATCTCATGTAAGTTTTGATAATAGATAATAATTTTATTACATGATAAATAATTTTATAATATACCTATCATGTAATTAATTGTTTACAATCTTTACTGTATGAATCCTATTTATAATACAAAATGTCCTTCAAACTTGTGAATATTATTATCGATTCGATATTATCATTTTGGGAATTTAAATGGCACGTGAGTTGATATGCAGGTGGAACTTTGACGTATGTCTTTATCTCTTGAATGAGCTACGAAATATTTCGGCTTTGTTTGCTATTAAAACTTCTTGAATTTTGCAACGCTAAATATCATCAATTTATTTAAGAACTATGTTCTTGTCGGTGGAGTATTTTCCATGCCTCCCTATCTTCAGCTAAATGCTTGACCTCCCTATGCGACACGACTTTTGCCTTTTCCTTTACTTCATCCATGAATATCCTTCTTGGCCTTCCCTTTCCTCTCCTTGCCTCTATCTTTCCTTCCATGATGTTTTTGATAAAGTTATCGTGTGGTATAAGGTATCCAAATTTTTTTCCTCTTCTTACATCGATTGTCTTCAGCAACGTTCTTTTCTCTTTGATACATCCCAACTACTATATTTTTTTTTTTCTCCTTCCAACTTTCATACACATTTCAAAAGTCTCCAACTCTAAACAAGCATCGTTAAATGGTAGTTTTGGATAAAAGGAAAATCAGAATGCAAACTTATAGAATTTGGAACTTTCCAAATAAAAGACATCACTCAATAAATATTATTTAATGATATGTTACATAATTATGGTAATTTACCTATTCTTATTTATTCAATACAGGAAGACTTTTTTCCAGTGTGAACAATGTGAGACCATGTTCAGTTTACGACGCTCTGATAGCCTCAAGAAAAGAATACGAAATAAAATATTTTCTCCATACAAACGTGTCGACTGCGGAACGCCGTGACTTTTTTTCGTTATTTCTCTTTCAGCTTTTAATTTCATCCAGGAAACCCCGTAATAATTATTATGTTGGTACGCTTTTCAACCACGGGTCCATGTGAACTCGGTCCTTTAGCGTTGTCAACATTTTTGATCCAAATATAGAACATTTCAGAAAAAGGGTCCATATATATAGAATTTTTCATGAAAATACAGCATTTTTGGTAAAATGTTAAGTAAATATTTAAAATTTCGTCAAAAGATAACATTGATTTTTTTTACAAATTAAAATATAATAAAAATTACAAATAAAAAAGAGATTCCAACGCATCACCGCGAGGCAGAGTACCCATAAGGCTGGCAGCATTGCCTCTCTGCACCGCAATAGAAATTCTTGGTGCAAAGAATTTCTATTGCGGTCTCTTTTCATGAGGAATAGAATAATGAACTTTCCATAATTCGCACACTTAAATATCTCATATACTATTTTTAATGTCTTCTATCGCTTACCAAGATAAGGGATAAAATAAATTCGTAATATCATTACATTGGCATCGTTATAAAATAAGGAAACGTGATAAAATATCTAAATCCTAATTGAGATTATCGTAAAGTATGGCTACAAAATCACAGATACAAAAACCGTTAGGCCGATGCTCCACTAGAAGTGAGAGGAAATATGTCTTAATAGTAGTTTAACTGGTAGGTCCATTGAGACAAAAAACTATTAGAACTACTGGTAGCATTAGCAAAATCTGATGACTTGCCCATCCCCACAGCTCACGCATCTTCATCCCGTGGAACCGATCCAACCAGAAATATGCTAAGATGAGTAGAAGTTATTCTATTTTCAGCGGAACCCGGATCCGGAGCAGCTAGGGTTCCAATTGTTGCAACCGAAAACGTAATAAAAATAAAAAGTGACAATTATTCAGCCTTCATGGCTCTAATTTTAATGAACTAATCTATTCACTTTATCTTCTTGAAAGTAAAAATTAAAATTGAAAATAAAGTGAAATGCGCACGATTTTTTCAATGCGTTTTAATTTGACTATTATACAAAACTGATGCAATTTTCATTTATCACCACGAAGTCTACCAAGATACCAACCAAGGCAGCTTTAGCTGAATGTGAAACTTGAAATCCATCTATCCAAACACATTATCTCCGTTCACTTTACTAAAATAGACTTCCGGTCAAATCTATTGTATTTTGAGATCGTCACCATTTCCTATCACATTAAAATGTTAGAACATATGTTAGATACGCATTTTTTTCCGATTTCTTACGTTCAAGGGTCATCGCTGGGTCTCTTCATCTTTGGTATGTGTAGTGCAGTGTTTGCTATCAGTATCCCTATTGCTAGTGGATGTGTAGGGGGTTTGCTGCGTTTGTTCGACACCTGCTTCCTCATCTTTGCAGCCATTGTGCGGTGGGACTTGAGTTTCTTCGCAATTCTCTTCACCAACCTTCTCAGCGTCTTCCACGTGATCAGGCAATGTGGCACGACTGGTGTCGGGCAGCAATAAAGTCAGCACAGCTGAGAAAAGCGACATCACGCCGAACACAATGCTTGGCAAACCCGATAGGTACTGCTCCTGTGTACAAGAGTTTAGGCATATGTAGGTAATTCATGTTCGAAGAAATATCGCTATATTTTACTCCTATTCAACGCTCGATCTCATCAAAGAAAATAAATGTTCACTTTGGAGCTATTTTGTCCTGTAATTTGTCCGTATATATTTATTTATTTTAATTTGACACTAGCATTAATTGAGCCCATAAAGTAACCAAAATGTATGTATGAAGAGGAAAAGACGAAGGAGATCTGTTACAATGTCACAACCGTAGTAAAGGGAGGTTCATATTCTGCTTAGTGTTTTAAGGTTACGGAGTGAGGTCAATACCCTCATCATTAAATAATATGGGAATAATAATTCTCACCAGCAGTGGTACTTGCGGTGCCAGCACAGAACCTAACCTGCCAACGGTATTGGCAATGTTGGTGAGGGAGTTGCGCGACGTGGTGGGAAACACTTCCATGGCCACCACGCAGATGGAAAACAGACCGTAGTTGGTGCACATCTTGCCGAACACGTATAGCGTCACCGACGCCCATGCCCACGCTGGAAAGCAGAAAAGAGTATTTTCATATATCAGAATTTTCAAATTAGGTACCTAAGAAATCTGACAAGATAGTTTGAAAACAGCCGGAACCAACGGTTGGCCAGAAAAAAATAATGAAGATGTGAAATTGTATCTACAATTCTACATCCTTATTTTTTAAAACTGAACCTGATTTTACTTACATTTAGGAACAACAGCTGACAAAATAAAGCAGACTGCACACAAGCAGTAGGACACACAGATGGGCGCCTTCCTGCCGAACCTCGTGAGGGTGAGCGCGGTGACGACCCTGGTGGGGATGGCCACGAGCATTAGCACGGATAGGTTGAGGTACTTGTCGCCAGAGATGCTGGTGCTGTTGACGATGGCGCCGTTGTACACGAACATGCCGCAGAAGAAGCACGCCGCGATCAGCGACACGCGCAGCACCATCTTCTTGGAGCGCAGCACTAAAGACAATTGCGGCTTCTCGGGTGCAGACTGATTAGCCTAGAATAAAACATTTAAGTTATAAGCTTATCATCATCAAATCATCTTGGCTGATACTAAATCTGGAAAAATGAACAAAGCGTGGGTTATAACCACAGAAATGTTGGAAAAGTGGGCTAACATGCTATTAGCTAGCATCAATTCTAATATTTGCTGGAAAATAATAAATATTTAACCTTTGACCATGCTTCCTGTCGCAAATTATATAAAGCATAGCAAGACATTACGCCTGCAAAGTTAAATACAGCAAAAATTGCTCTGAGTATTGGCTTAGGTACAAAAACTGCTTTATTGGTTTAACTGTTAGCATTGACCATTTGAAGAGTTTGTTATATTCTAGTGACCAGATTACAATAGGTTTCAATTGGAATTCATTATAATTCCCGTTCTAACTTATGAGCAAACACCTTAAAAAATTACATTCGCAAACGTTTGCCTACAATACCCTATTAGTACCTATGTACATTGTACCAACTACCGCTTTGTACATACATATTCTAACTAACTGTATGTATTCTTTACCTTTCAAGTAAGTGTGTTCTATGAAAATTCTGACTGTGCAACAGTTTTCCTACGCAAAATTTTTCACCGAATCTTTCACCTAATAAACGTTTGTCTTTTCCACGACTTACCAACAGTACGCTTTGTTTCCGTAAGAATTTCCAACAAATCGTTTTGACTTTCGTCGTTGTTGTATAAGAAGTATGGTGCGATTTTATTAATTGATCATTTTGTTATTTCTAGTTAGTTACCTCGTTCCATATACTGACTGTTCCATTCTGCTTGTAGTAGGACTAAGCCTACTTACTAACAGTATCGTAAAGAAAGATCATTTACTTCGTCAGCTTTGCTCCTCTCGTCCGTGATGCTGGTGAGCATCTCCTTGGCCTTGCTGGACAGCGTAATCTTGTTGATCTTCGCCACCTTGTTCAGCACCCGCACTGCCTCGTGCTTCCTGTTGTGAGCTAGCAGCCACCGTACGCCTTCGTCCACCAGGAATATGTAGAATACCACCACAAGTAGTGGAGCGTAGATGGCTCGAATCAGGTGGCGCCAGTAAGGGACCTAGACAGTTATATAAGTCAATCACACTGAAGAGATCCCTTCACTGGAGTGACGAAATGTATTAGCATAAAGTAGCAGGGTCTAAGAGGCTTGAAGTTTATTGTTAAAATCAAATTATCATAACGGTGCTTAGAAATCTTATTAAACCCTTTCTTTATTGGAAGATGCAAAGCCCAGTCGTGAATTGTTATATATGAAATAGAACAATGTACGAACCTTCCAAGCTATGAGACCAAAGAACGCGCCTCCGAAGTTGGACAGCATGTCGGATATGCACGAGAATATCACGCGCCGCTTCTGGCTAACGGTCTCTAACGCTGTAATAATAAACTATCTGAATTAGGAAGCTTTAGAATCTGAATTATTCTTCAGTTGCAGAAAACAAACATATAAATTTCTCCGTCTAATACTTGATTCTTACATACGTCACATCGTGATATAAATTTTTCATCACTCTTTCACTTTCCTATCTCACGGGTACCTATCGTAATTGTTATTAACGTTCATGCTACCTTTACAATGAAGGTATGAATTAAACTTTTAAAGGTTTTATTTGTTAATTTTCAAGTGTACCAATTAAATAAATAAATAAATGAAATTAATAAACAGCTAGAGATATACTAGATTCAGAACAAGAAATGACAAATTAAGTTTAATATTCATTCTCAATAATATTTGACTCCACTCATGCGCGCACACACATACAAGGAGACTCCAACACTCAGTTATATAAGATCATTACTGGTAACGTAAATAAAAAAAAATTGTTAACAACGTTAACGACTCTCTATCATTTGCGTCAATCACCGAACCGTCTGCCTAGCGTGGTGGTTATGAGAAAATCTTCTCTTTATTTAGAAAGTCCTTCAGTCCGGGCCACTGCTGGACTGAGATAGGCTGGTAAAGCTAGGTAAAGTTTATAGCAACGTGACGCTATTACATCGCTGAAAATTACATTTGAGTGCTCTAAGATGATTGGTGTTGACTTCAAAAGAACTTACAGAGCACAAGCGAAGCGTTCCCGTAGCCGAGCGCCGTCTCCAGGAACTCGAACACGAGCAGCATCCAGTAGTTGACAGAAAAGGACTTCACCAGGCCGGCCACGCCCACCGCCAGCGGCGTCGCCACGATGATCACCTTGCGGCCGTACCTGAAACGATACGTTGATTTTGTCTTTACAAATATCTTAAATTTATGAAGGTTTTGGTGTTGTTGACACACCTTGGCTTTTGGTCATCTTCTCTATGTCAAGTAACTAACTTTAATGACATTATCAGTTGCTACTGACTGACTTCAACTTTAGTGACATTTTCATTTTTTATCAGGCTTTTGAACGACTATTGTCAAAAATTTTTTTGCTCTTTGATTTTTGTGCTCACAGTGCAAAGAAGCCATTTTTTTTTCAATGTTATTTGATTGAAGATTGAAATATAAAAACTGATCCTTTTAATAAGTACTTCGATATAATAACTATTATGCGTGACAGCTTGTACAGTATAACTTAAAAAGAAAAAGGCTCAAACAGGATTTCTATTTAATGATTTCTATAAAGAAGATGTTCTCTCATATATAGGTTTACTCAAAAAAGCAACACCTCTATGAACAATTATTTATGTCAGCGCTTACTTATTTGTGAAAATGTTTAAAGAAGCAAGAGCATAAGTATACTCCTTGACATATAATGAGATGTTTGTGGTGCCATTGAGCACGCGGAAAGAGCATTCATTACAGAACGTAACAGCGTTACGCCCAGCCACTGATCAACGCACAATTACTAGCTTAATGATGACCAGCAAATTGGCACTCAACTAGCTACGTAAATATTTTATATTTTATTCACAGTTACAAATAAGGTTGACAAAGACAAAAAAATCACACTAATAGGTATTATAAAGGTGAAAGTTTGTGAGTGTGTGTGTATTTTGTTACTTCTTCACGCGCACATGGCTAGACCAATTTTGATAAAATTTGGTATGCAGGAAGCTGACACCATGGATTAACACATAGGCTACTTTTTCCGAGGGTAAAATCGCGGGACGCAGCTAGTTATAAATAAATTGAGTGTAACTGATCGATCGACTGGTGTAGTGACTGCAACCTTTAATCTCTAGCTGCCCATTTCTGTAGGTTCAACTGTCAAGGAGTAGTATACATCTTTAAATTTATTAGAAACACTGGTGTTTCTATTGACAAATTCTGAAGATGAAGATCGTAGGTCTGGACCTACGATCTTCCTGCAAAGCTGCCTGCAGGCTCTTCTTTCGGCAAAATCTGACACTGCCCCTAGCACATTGCTAATATCTTATACTTGATTCTACAGGCTGCACTCCAAAATCCTCCCAAACATACAGACAATATGTTGCTCTAAAAGCATTCCAAGTTGAGTGTTAGTTAAGTACCTGTCAGATATGAAACCAGAGAGCAGGAAAGAGAACACCAGGCCCAGGTTGTGAACAGTGCCGATCATCGTCCTCTTCCACGGCTGACAGCCCAGGTCGAACTGAAATCGCAAGCAAATGACGCGTTAAAACTAATAGTGGGTGTTCATTCGATAATATTGAAAGAGTACTCATAATAATATTTTCTATAAGACTAGTAAATTATAAGACAATTTCAAAACCCGGACAGAAAACTTGATTAACCAGTTTCAGATATAGTATTTGAATTGTTTTTAAAATGTGCCAGTAGTTTGGCATCTATGACGTTACCTACGGTGTCAGAATTAACTGTTTAAATGAAACACTCTTGAAAAAGCCACATATTTTTTGAAAATATGTGACTTGAATGAATGTTGCTAATCCATGACTCAAGCCTAGCAGTGGAAATTATACAGCTATGAGCTGTTAATAATGTCTTATAGTCAATCAATCAAAGTTGATGTAGTATCTAGTGGTCAGGGGCGTAGCTACCGCCGTATCAATTATACGGGGCCCCCTGGCCACGGAGGCCTACTAATTTTTTTTTTCAGAAATGACAAAGTCAATAGCGCAATTTTTTTTCCCGCGTAAAGCGTGCGTTCAAAAGTTGGCAAAACTCTAAATTGGTTATTACGGGCTGCGGGATTGCGTTTAAGTCATTTACTTCAACGGGGAATTTTGGGAATTTTCAAAATTTCCAAAAAAATTACAGGTGGATAATTATGATGAAAAAATATTTCTTATAGTTTTATACAAACATTTCTTTGCCCTTCCTAAGGGTCCCCAAACAAATTTTTATACGGGGCCCTGCCAAAGCACGCTACGCCACTGCTAGTGGTAGAATGACAGTTTACATCCTTTGAGTCGTTATATACCCACTTTTCTTGTAAACCAAATGTCTTTGCTTTTTCTAATCATCTCTAAATCATGCCTAACTAAGGTATATTGTCATTGTGCAACTATGACACAGCTGGTTCGTCACATTGCAACCACGTGGAATGCAACGTTTCGCTGAACATAGTCATTATCGAGGAATACCGTCTGCCGGTAGCTCTGCCAACAATGGGAGTGACGACACGACAACAACAAACACAGATCAAGTTAGTGATAGGATAGCTATCAGCTAGATGCCACGAAAGATGCTAGACGTTGATAGAAATAAGTAATTGACATGTCATGACAACTTTACCTGAGTCTAACAGCTGTTAATTAGTCCTATTTACAAACTATGGGGACATATGAGGACTAAACAATATCATCTAAGTTTTCCTTTACGCGGCTGTTGTATTTAATACTGTTGATTAGCGACCACTGGCTCCTAGAGTATGAAGGCATAACAACGTACGTAGAGATTTTAAATTTTGTAGCACTTGACTAGAATCTTAATTTACTGAGTCTATATCTTAATAAGGTTGATGGTTAGATAGCTGACTAAGTACATGAGCTAAGTAATCCATAATTTTTTTATGTCCTTATATCACGTTCGTTTTAAACATAAAGGTGTATACAACATCACTTCTTATTCTCTAATGGGTCAGACAGAACCCCATACCATAAAACCTGCCACGTTAAAAGCATTGGCGGGCGTGAAGATGTTACAAACGAATCATAATAGTGATGATGGGTATCAAAATAGTAGCCGTATCGCCTATTGATATGATTTAGAATCTCCCCTATTCCCTCGTTTTGATAAAATTATTTCCATTTCCACATTTATATTACTGGTTCCCAGTAATCATGACCAAGTTTATAGTAGGCACTTCATGGAAGAGGAGTATCATTTATGGCTACTACTACAACAAACCAAACTATACATCCCTGCACACGTCAATGTGAGTGTTCGCCCCTCAACATATTCCACAAGGTGAGAACTGGGGAGAGGTACGGGGAACGGGGACGCATATTACGCGGGACCTTAGGAGTTTCCGTTCTTTATGTAATACTTTTATTAGCTAAATTAAAACATGTGATGAAAAATTTCGTCATGAATGGGATTCGAACCCGCGTCCCTCACGTTAACGCCGTGAGTGCACTACCAATTGTGCTACCGTGGCTTCGAATCTTCCTGACGAAATTTTTCAGATTTTTCCTGATAATAATCCGAGCATCGTAATGCTGTTAAAAACCAATAATTTAATACATTCCGTGCCAAGTTATTAGCAGCGATGTTGCTTGTACAGCCAGGCCCACCAAATAATCACGGGCACGTGTGGCCATTAGAAGTGTGGTCGTCATGGTCTCATGGTGCAAGTTCAAGGATCACAGAATGTCGGCTGTGACCGGCGCGGCGGATGTGCGAATTACAGCGCCAACAACCAAATCGCGGTTTGTTTACTTAAACCATTCAAACATTTAATAGCTTAACTGCCTAGTTACACCAGTTGATTTACTTTTTATATTATTTAAAATCTAGTTGTGATCAGAAGCGGTGGTAGCCAAGCAGTTTAGGCCTCAGATGTGGGTTAAGGTACTAGCTGTGCGTCTGTAAGGCACGAGTCCAATCCTCACTAGGCGCGACTTGTACGGTACCCTTCAAAAATGGATTCATAATTTCTCATACAACTAACTATATCCATTTTTAAAGCCTGACTGTACCTCGAGGTGTGTGCTAATGTACGGTCATTTTAAACAACTTCCAGTGAAGGAAAGCATTGCTAGCAAACCTAACACTAACGAATATTAAATTTACTAGCGTGTGAAATGGAAAAAGAAATGAGAAGTGGAGGAACCATTCCATTATCTCTGCCTACAATCGTCATTGTGTGCGTATATTTCCATACAATGAAACCGACTACAGCTGGGCTCTTGAATATAGGAAAAGAGTGGTCGGAATTGTTTAGTAGCAAAGAGAAAGAATAACCAACCATTTCTCTCTTGCAGGTCATAAAAGTTTGTCTAGAGAATGGGCCTTAAAATAATCATTTCCGTTTTCTATTTTGTGCACATCATTTCGATTATCATGATAAACTGATAAGCGAAATGATGTGCTACCTTTCGATTTGCGATCTAAGAACGTGTTCCCCATAAGAAATAAAGAAGTGTTAGTACGTAAGGTTCTTAGACGTTCAGGGCCGGATCTATCATATGGCTTTTTGGGCTTCAGCCCAGGGCCCCGTGGATTCCAGGGGCCCCCAGCTAAGCTAAGTCAATGTCAAAAATAGAAGATAATGCGAAATCTATAATTTTATTAAATTAAACAGATCGTTTAGGTTGGCAGCCCTGCGAATCCTGTGATTAATCAAACCCATTCAATTCATTTAATTCAAGTTTACGTTCAGGTGTTGGTACCTCGACCTGACAGTTAAAATGTTCGGCAGCCATTCGCCATTCATTCGAACTCGATCGTGCTAAGCTGTTTCCCTTTGAGACTCTGTCTCTTTTTATTTTGCGTCAATTAACATCAACAAAACCGGTTCTATAAAACCGAGAAAATAAAATATAAACATAATAATAATAATAATATAATAATAAAAACTTTAATAAGTATTTTTAATTTATTTATAACTAGTAGGATAGAATGAAACAGAATTTAGGAGGAATTTAGCCGATCTTGATTAAGATTGAATGTGTAATGGCCGCCTACGGAGTGGCGGGTTGCCACTCCGTAGGCGGTTGAACCCCCAGTATGAGCGAGTCTTTTACTTATTATAATATATTAACAAACACTAGAAGTAATATATAAAAATATATATCAAATATTTTAATATCTTATTTGTCTTCTATACTTTAAGTAATTAGGTGGGCCCCTAAGTAGTATAAGCCCAGGGCCCCCTAAACTCACGGTCCCGCCCTGTAGACGTTGCAAAGTTAGAAATGAACTAGGTAGAATTGAAAATGGAAAATGTAACTCTAATTATGTGTGAGACGATAACAGAGTTCCATGTCCTCGGATACCTACACAGGCTGACATGATGGAAGGTGACAAGTCCTTGGTTCTAGTGTTGCAAAACAGTCGATAGTTTCAATCGAAAAATACCAAATTATCGATAGGCTTATCGATAGTGCTTTTCATAAACTTTCGATACTAGCGATACTACTAATAGTTGTATAAATATAAATATACTGGACAAAGTACACTGATTGAGCTAGCCCCAAAGTAAGTTCAAGACTTGTGTTATGTTATTAGATACTAACTCAACGATACTCAACGATAATATACTTGTAGTTTATAGTATCGATAGTATCGATGGTTTATGCATCATGAAAAGCAATACTATCGATAGTTTCGCTTACCAACCGTTACTATCGATAAATAAATAAATAAATAAACAGGGACAAATTACACTGATTGAACTAGTCTCAAAGCCAAAAAATATATATTTTTTTTATTTATTTTGGCTTTGGGACTATAGATTGACTATCGATATTATCGGTTTTGTTTAAAATACCGATAATCTATCGGTAAGCTAACGATAGTGAACTATCAGCGGCAACACTAATAGTTCGTGCTTCCAATATAACACATTTCACGTTTAGGTACTCACTACTACATCTATACGTATGAATGGGATAATAGAGAATATGCGTGAAAAAATATGTATTATCTAACTAGTTTATACATAAATATTCAAAAGTAAAATACTAACAGTGAAAACAGAATAAAAATTGGTTGAAAAACGAACGAGATATAACGATTTTACGAAAATATGTTCGTGTATATGTAAATCTCACTCGCAAAAACGCAATTTTCTATGGCAAATGTATATTAGATGATATGGACTTTGACGTCACCAGTCCATATTGGACTTCTCTTTCTAACTGAAACTTTGAAGTATCACATGTTCGTCGCTAATTAAGACGAAGTGGTAGCTAAAGTGGCGCCCTCATTTGAAATAAATTGTTTAAAACTAAATATGGTGATAATTAAAAATTTGATTTGTATCACTGTCTAGAGAGACCTTTAAACTATTTTATGAATAACCTTTGAAATTATAACTAATAGTCCGTCTAGTTTTAAAACGGGTTTTCGCCAAAAGTGGCCACTTTTGGCAAAAACCCGTTTTAAAACTAGACGGACTACCAATATTACTTTCAAAGGTTATTCATAAAATAGTTTAAAGGTGTGACTAGACAGTGATACAAATCAACCACTTTAGCTACCACTTCGTCTTAAGATATTTTATAAATTCTTTCATATTTGTTTACTGTTCATAATAAGAATGTTAATAAGCAAATAAAAAAACGTGCATAATTCCTAGTTATGTAAGTAAGAAGGCAAATAAGTAAATAAGTACTAACGATTCAACGTACTGACTTTGTACTACCTGATAAGTAATGATCTATTCTACACTTTAAAATGACCATTGTTAAACGTTATGTAACATAAGATTTACTTACAAATTCTCCACAATTACATGACAAACGATAATTTCTATCAATTTCACTCCACGTGCCCGCACTCGCCACACACTGTCACGTTATGTTGACAAGTAAACGACGCTGTTGTTCAAACCAAACAACAATTGTTGAATTAACTTTAAGTACATAAATTACTAGGTTTGTAGGTAATCGCTTCCAGTAACAATACTTACTTGCCATTTCATTTGTAAATAATATACTGAAAAACAAAACTGTTTACCTAACCATATTAATTTATCGTTTCATGGTTGAGGAATGAGCTCTCTGCGACGGTTTTCTTTGGAGACTACAAGATGAGGTGAAAGAAAGGGTATGAATAATATGTAGATATCTTTAGCCCACCCTGAAGAATTGCCTTATGGTTGACTGGTAGATAAGGCTAAAGGCTTTATACTTGTATTTGTGTATGAAGTAAATAAATAAGATACAAGGATAAGGCGGCTGTATGCCTAGGCTGTTTATGTAATTCGTTCTATAATAATAAACAGCCAAGTGCGAGTGGGACTCGCGGACCTACAAAAAATCAAGTTTGTTGTATAGGAACCCCACTTAAATATTTGCTTTATTTTGTTTTTAGTATTTGTTGTTATAGCGGCAACAGAAATACGTCATTTGTGATATTTCATTTCTCTAGCTATCGCGGTTCATGAGATACAGCCTGTTGACAGACAGACCAACGGACGGACGGATAACGGAGTCTTAGTAATAGGGTCCCATTTTTACTCTTAAAATTGAATTCAAAAATATTAGGTTTTTATCAGAGCAAATACGAACCTCGGCTACAATACTGTTGTAGTTTTCATAGATGATGTTATCGCAAGCGACCGAAGTGTTGTGATCGAATCGCTGCGGCGCGCAGGACTCGCCGGCCTCGAGTGCGTCCTGGATGGAGTTGTTCATCAGCTCGAGCGGCGCGGGCCGCCGGCAGCTCCCGGGCTGGCTGCCGAGGACGTAGCCCGTCCAACTTGCGTTGAACCGCGCGTCCACCGCCTCGCACTCCGGCACGAGGCATCTGCAAATCATCCGGTTATTGTTTCAAATTGCTCGATTGTTTAAAGCTTCGAGTTAGCTAACATTCACATAACTCTTCAGTTTTATGCATATTTTTCCCACATAACTTATTTAGGCGATTATCTCATACGTTGATTAAGTATGTAATTGTTTATTGATGTTTGAAGTATGATGACGACTTTATTATTGTTTATGAGTAAAACTTATAAATTAACAGTCAGTCTGCATCCATGTCTGTATGAGTAAAACTTATAAAATTGACAGTGCGCGTCCCTGTCTGATTGTGAACTACTTAATTCGCGCCACTGTCGATTTTTTCAAAATGTTATCATAACAGTGTTGTTTCTCTGCTTTCCGAATTTTAGGAATTTGAGACAAGTACAAGGGAAAAGAGAAGATCATGAAGGGATCATATTTTAGAGGCCAAAGAATGGCTGAGACGCCCTTTTCTCAGCCATTCTTTGGCCATTGACCTCTATTTCAATTATGTTCGGTCCACAAGAACGTAGTTCTTAAATGGTAAAGGTTAGAGTTTTGGCGGTTAGATACTCTCTTCTCATTTCAAATTATTTAAAATGTTGTTTTAATTATTTTGTTGATGTTATCAGGATGTTGTAATGAAAATGTGACAAGGAAATCGTACTCTCCGTTGATATGCCAATTTTATTATCTACTCATTCACCTCTTAGCAAGTCGTGATTTCTTACCTACCTACATCTACTAGCAATATTATCATCGATAGAATTATGTTATTTACGTTTTGTATTATAATACTAGCTGATGCCCGCGACTTCGTTCGCGTGGACTTTATGACTCCGGCGTATTAATATAAATAACAACTAATGAGAGAGAAAGATAGAGAGAGATAAGAAAGTACTTGTAACAGTGTCAGGAGTTAAAAGTCAATATTATTTAAATTCTTTCCTTTGGGAGCCAATATGAAAAGAGCTGAAGTGTTACTAACCCTGGAGAAAGCCACATTAAGTTGGCGGAATAAATACAGTTTCACTGGCACCACTCACAGTAAACTTTAAGTGTCTCAGCAGACTATGCCGAAGTTTAGCGGCTAAAGTTCAGTGTCTAAAGTTCGGTGGGGATGACACACTAAATAAGCTGAAGTTCAGCCGCTGAAGTTCGGTGGAAACGCCGGACTGTAGTGATGTGCCGATATGAGAATTTAATCTTCCGTCTTTGGCGCGTCTGCGGCGAACGGACACGGGAGCGGAAGAGGGAACGGAAGTGGAAAAGGGAACGGAAGCGGAAGCGGGAGCGGGAGCGGGAGCGGAAGTGGCAGCGGCGGCGGCGGCGGCGGCGGCGGAGGCGTCGGAGACGGCGGCGGCGGCGGAGGCGTCGGCGGCGGCGGAAGCGGCGGCGGCAGTGGCGGCGGCGGCGGCAGCGGCGGTGGCGGCGGCGGCGAGAGCGGGAGCGGCGGCGGCAGTGGCGGCGGCAGTGGCGGCGGCGGCGGCAGCGGTGGTGAAGGCGGCGGCGGGAGCGGCGGCAGCGGCGGCGGCGGGAGCGGCGGCAGCAGCAGCGGCGTCGTCGGCGGTGGCAGCGACAGGAGCGGGAGTGAGAGCGGGAGCAGGAGCGGGAGCAGGAGTGGGAGCGAGAGCGGAACGGGTACGGGAACGGGTACGTGGAAGAGGGAACGGGAGCGGAAGCGGGAGCGGGAGCAGAAACGGCAGCGGCGGCGGCAGCGGCGGTGGCGGCGGAAGCGGCGGCGGCAGTGGCGGCGGCGGTGGCAGCGGCGGTAGCGGCGGCGGCGAGAGCGGGAGCAGCGGCGGCAGCGGCGGCGGCGGCGGCGGTGGGAGCGGTGGCGGCGGCGGCGGCGGCGGCGGCGGCGGCGGTGGCGGCGGCAGCGGCGGGAGCGGCGGCGGGAGCGGAAGAGGGATTACGGGTACAGGTACGGGTACGAATACAGGTACGGGTACGGGTACGAATACAGGTACGGGTACGGGTACGGGTACGGGTACGGGTACGGGTACGGGTCAGATTCAGGCAAAAGCATCGGAAGTTCGGCATTATGTGTTGCTAGTAATGCAAATAACATTGCAGGCATGCATTGGCTGAAATTCAGCCGCTGAACTTCGGCATACAGTGCTGAGACACTAAGTTGGGTTCCGTTACACAGTTTCGGCGGAGTCAAATTGCGCATTCGCATTATTGGCCCTCCGACATTAAGACTTATTTTGTGAGCTGAGAGTCCATTTGCTGCAAGTGAATTAAGAAACTCAACTGGATAATTGGTGGTGTCGTCAACAACTCTATCCAAGAAATTAACAATAATTTGCGTCATAAGTTCTATAATAATTGATTTTTAATTTTTTGGTGTCAATATGGCGCGTTCACATATCCAAGAATTTTTCTGGTGTGTTATGCTCTGAAGGTCCGCAAATTCTGAACTTATAAGTTCTTCTTCGGACGAAACAACTTTTTTTTTGGAAAAATTTTTAATGTACAGTCACATTTTTTTACTCTTTTATTTGCAGTGTAGATTTAGTATGTTTTTGTTCAACGACAACAAAAAAACATCATCTATAAAAATTTCAACTGTCTAGCTATAATGGTTCATGAGATACAGCCTGGTGACAGACAGACAGACAGACTAACAGTCGGACGGTCTAAGTAATAGGGTCCCGTTTCTACCCATTTGGGTAAGAAACCCTAAAAATCGAATAAAATAAGTATTTATGGGGGGCTCCCATACTACAAACGTGATTTTTCATAGATTATGGTACGGAACCCTTCGCGCGCGTCCGACTCGCGCTTGGCCAGTTGTATTATAACTCAACAAAAAGTTCTCATCAGACTTAACAACTTTTGCTAAGGCGGCATTTTAATATTTTTTATAGTTTAGCTGGACCATTATAGTTCTGCATCATGTGTTCCATTTTCCAAAATCAATTATAGCCTATATGTTGCCCAGGCTTCACAGCTATATAACAAAAAAAGTTTCATTCGAATCCGTCCAGTATTTCCGGAGATTAGCGTGTACAAACAGACAAACAGACAAACAGACAAACAGACAGACATTGTTTTTTATTTTCTTACTCTATTACTATATCTCTATCGCCACAAATATTTTTTTTTGAAAAATTTTCAATGTACAGACACATTTTTTTTATTCTTTTATTATAGTATAGATATTGCATTTACTGCTTATTTACATTCGAATTTTCACCAAATAATATTCCTGTTATCAAAAATAAAACTCTTTGTTTATTAATTGTTGAATCATTTCCCGGTAGGTAACAGTTACTTTCACACAGTTTTGTATGGCCAAGAAACAGTTGTCTTTTGCTAACTGCTGTGAACATAAGCCCCCCCCCCCCCCAAGAATTTCCAAATAACCGATCGGAAGCGGCTTGCTTCCTGCGCCTTCCTACAACCTTGCTCAGGTCGTTTGACCATCTAGCGCTACACTTGCCTGTATGTGTCCGCCATTCAAGAACCTTTCTGACCCATCGGCAACCAATTCTTCGCGCTATGTGCCCCACCCACTGCCACTTCGATGGGCTAATCCGCTTGGCTATGACCTTCGTTCTACTACTTATTTCCTAATTTCTGATTCCATCGCGTAGAGAATCACCGAGCATAGTCCTCTCCATAGTCCAATAGTCCATTGAGCACCTTAAACCTTCTTATAAGACCCATAGTAAGGGACCATGTTTCAGAGCCATAAGTCATCACTGGTATGACACATTGATTAAACACTTTCGTCGTGAGGCACTGATATTTTAGACGTATAAAACAACTGATAAAACACTGCGTAATTTCCTAAAAAGCTGCCCAGCCGTATCGGATTCGTAGAAAGACTCTACCCCGAAGCTGGAACTTCCTGCCTGGATCAATTGACTCGGGTAGACATACTAGTCTACAACTTCGAGGGTGGAGCTTCCAACAGAAACAGGTAAAGGCGTAACCTTCATGTTGACATGACCTTCGTCTTGTCAATATTCATTCAAGCTTGGTAATGTCAGATCAGAATACAATTTGTCACCAACCCGCCTGTTTAGCGTGGTTACTACGAGCCATCCTCCCCGTGATCCAGTCCAGTGATACCATTTTTTAAACTTGGAGTCGCTTAACAAACGGTGTTTTGTATGGGAAAACCATTCATTTAGGAGACTTCGCGTTTCAAAAATAGCACTTCGACCATGATTTACCTGTACGGCACTTCAGCAGCGGTGAAGACGTAATTGAAGTTGCACATGGCGAGGAAGGAGTCCCGGAAGGCCAGCAGGAACAGCAGCAGCAGCTGGTACTTGCCGAAGCTGCCCAGCTCGCTCAGGATGCCGTCCAGGTTGAACCCATCTGCACTAGCCCCGCCCGACTTCGCTTCCTCCGTCTGCAATATTACATCGCTGTGAAGCAACATTATCTTTCAAAACAATTTTTAAACGGTTTTACATTTTTAAATTAAATGCCTTTAATATGCGTATGATTGATTTCTTTGTGTAATTTATTAACTTAACATAAAATGTTAAAAGGTAATCAAAATAAAAACAAAATAAAGTTTTCGTAAAAATATAGTAGATTATTAACTAAGGGAATAAAGCAGTGTCTTCTGTCGCGGGTGACAACTTAAATCGCGAGCGCAACGAAGGACTCGAGGTTTACTCCCGAGCGGAGCGAGGGTGTTAAAGGAGAGAGAAAGTTAAGGGAGAGATTTAGGACGAGTCCTGAGTGTAGCGTTGGATTTAAGTTCACCCAAGACTTTATCAATGAGGAAAATTCTTTACTTTTCATACCATTTGCGAAAAAAAAAAAGACAATAATAACAATATATAAGCATTTATTAAAAATAATTTAATTAATTTTTATCCAGTTACATAAAAAATACAAATGTTTTACATTGTGAATAAATATAGGTACGCAGAAAACTTGGCTGTATGTGTGAGACGCAAATGACCCATTGCTTTTTCTTTCTGGAAAACTAGCTGGTGTAAACAAAGAATGACTTGACTTGATTTAGTTTTTTATTTTATGAAATATAAGTGGTTTTGTAAATTTTGCGGATACATGTTGTCGATTCAAAATCGTACTTATTTCTTTTACGCTTTACAGTATAGAAATTATTTCAGTTCAATATAAATTTTTGTAAGTAATAGGTTAGGGAAAAAGTCTTTTCGCATTTTATATGAAAATTCAAAACATTTTTTAATATAGTTTATTTACATTTAACTAAAGTATGTAGGTACCATTTTGTTCGATAACTTTTTGCCATCTTATAAGTAGGGACATGATCCCATTGCTATAGAAATTTTGGGGCTTCTGATCAAAAAACTGCGTCAAGTAGTTTTGCTGCCTAAAAAATTCTGAAGAGACCGAAACAGGTGGAAATCTGAAGGTGCCAGGTCAGGACTATACGGCGGATGCATTAACACCTCCCAGCCTAACTCTCTTAATTTTTGCTGAGTGGTTAAAGATGTGTGAGGTCTAGCGTTATCATGATGAAAAACCACACCCGTTCTGTTGATTAATTCCGGCCGCTTTCTTTCAACTTCTTGCTTTAATCTTATCAGTTGTTCGCAGCAGAGTTCTGAATCGATGGTCCTGCCTGGTGGTAACAGTTCATAATGAATAATGCCCTTCCAATCCCACCACACACATTGCATCACCTTGTTGCGAGTTAACCCGGGTTTCGCCACAGTCTGTGAAGCCTGACCGGCCTTGGACCATGACCTTTTTTGCACGTTCTTGTCGTACGTGATCCACTTTTCATCACCAGTTATCAATTTCTTCAAAAATGGTTCGGTCTCATTACTTCGTAATAAAGAATCACAAATGAGTACACGGTTCATTAGGTTTCTTTCAGAGAGCTCGTGAGGTACCCAAATATCGAGCTTTTTTGTGTACCCATTTTTTTTCAAATGCGCCAAAACTGTTTTGTGGTCAATTCCCAGTTCTTCAGCTACGTCGTAACTACTGATATGCCGATCTTGCTCCACTTTTTCAAAAATAGCATCCATTTTATCCGTGACAGGGCGACCAGAGCGACGGGCATCTTTGACATCAAAATTTCCGGATTAAAAAACGCTTAAACCAAATTTGTGCTACTGTCACAGACACTGCACTAGGTCCATAAACATCGCAATTTTTTTTCGCGGCTTGCGTTGCATTTTTACCTTTTTGGTAGTAAAATTTTAAAATGTATCTAATTTCTTCATTAGATTCATTCATCTTGACGGTAAGAAAAACAAATGAAAATCACGCATTTTCCTAATTTGAATTTGGAATTATCTTCTTTAAAATTTAAACTTTTAAATGATACCAAAACCAGCCAGGTAAAAATAGTATAGCTAAAGTGGTTTTATATCAAGTTCATACATACTATATGCGAAAAGACTTTTTCCCCAACCTAATATTCCAAACTTAAACCACATTCTACCTCTAGAGAATGAATGAAATTCAGTACATTTTTCTTTCCCTGTTTTTAACAGATTAAAAATTACTATGGTTATGTTCGCTTTTTGTGCCATAGAATGTGACTTTTTTGAGCAAGTGGTACGAAAAAAATATTTTCGTACAAGCTTTTAGTTAGGCCTAATATTCTTATCAAGATAAATTCAATAAGCCCAAACTCGATAGGGTTACGAAGACGTTTTACACGGCCCCATGGCCACCTTCTGACGCCATCATCCGATCAGCTCTCACAAAAATGTCATCTCAATCGTAAAGTAGGACAAATTTAACTTGCAAGATTGACAAACAGACAGACAGACAACGGGACAGGTGAAGCTGAATAAAAAAAAACTGCAAACCTTTTCCCTGTCCTTCGCCATCTTCTCCGCTGTGGCTGGCGTCTGCACTCGCGGTACCGCTGCAACAAACCAACAAAGCATTGTTTTTACAACAATTAATAAACGACGAGACGAGAGGGCTGGCTCATATCTCGCGCAGAGGACTGCAGTTGCTATTCAGCGCGGGAATGCAGCTAGTGTTCTTGGCACCATGCCACATGAACCACATTTAGATTTTTAATTTAGATCAATATTTTACTTTAAACTTTAATGTAGATTTTTATTTAAGTTTAGTTTTTAATTTTGGTGTTTATTTAATTTTTAGCTTAATTGGTTGATTTTTGTACGCAACGAACGGTTTTCTTAGATCTTTTCGATTAATTTTGGTGAAAATTTCAAAAACAAATGTACTTACTAGTTACATAGATTTATGAAGTATCTATATATTATTTTTACTTTTGTAAGGTTTAATTTGTTTGTAAATTTACAAGTGTACATGAACCAATAAAATAAAATAAATAGATATTAATAAAGAAATACTATAAAAAGTAGAACTAAGCACGTAATAGCGGCTGAAGAATAATCTTGGTCATCACTGTGACGTTTACCAACAACACAAGCAAAGTAATAGCTCATTCATTATATATTCTCATATTATATCGTTATTACAGTGATTTCACACACGCTTGCGTTCGGATTTACAAAGTAACTAGCTTTTTCCCGCGGCTTCGCTCGCGTAGGGGTGTTATTGATCAAAATCCTTTCTTAGGGGATGCCTACGTCATAGTAGCTTTATGCATGCAAAGTTTTAGCCCGATCGGTTTAAAATTGATAAAGTTTCATACAAACTTTCATCCCCTATTTTATCCCCTTGGGGGTAGAATTGATCAAAATCCTTTCTTAGCGGGTGCCTACGTCATAACATCTACCTGCATGCCAAATTTCAGCCCGATCCGTCCAGTGTTTTGGGCTGTACGTTGATAGATCACTATGTCAGTCAGTCAGTCACCTTTGAGTTATATATATTTAGATATATATAGTAGGTAAATCAGAAAGAAGTTTTTTCTAAATGTACAATTTGTGACACTCTTGATTTTAAGCATACTTAAAATAAGTTTTTTTTTTAAATATCCATTTAGGTACCATAGTTGGGCAAAAGCCTCCTCTTGTTGTTTCCTGCTATTTCGATCTTTAGCTACTTCCATCCAATCCTTGTCAAAAGCAGACAAGTCGTTACTCCATCTCACTTTAGGCCTTCTTCTTAATCTTTGCCCGTCTCCTGAAACCCACATGGACCCATCCAGTCCCATTTCAATCTCGCACTCTTCCTCCCCACGTTGACTACTTGGACCAAAAAATTTACAAAAATTACCAAAGCATAATAAAAAAAGCCTTCTAAAAAAAAGGAGGGCCCTTTTCTCTTTTTTAGGGTCGAAACACTAGCTTTGTAAAGCACAAGAGCGAAAAGGGAGATTTCCCTTTTTTCTAGAAGTGGACGGCATGTATGTGATAACAATGTTAATGAATTGCTACAAACCATTTTTAAAGATTCTCAATTGAGAATTTAACAATGTGAATCGGATCCCAAGATCATTGGGATTCGATTCACATTGTTAAATTCAAGCTGAGTACAGTTTGTTTGACCGATAAAATTTGCATAAAAAATCGTACAAACTTCGTCAACAAAAACTGCATGGACGGCATTATGCAAATGTCCCAACATAATGGTGTTCGGAGAAGCTGTGGAAAGCTTTGTGAGGGCCGCACGTCCGGAGCCGCGGCGCGCATCACAATCAACTGGTGCAAGGGACGCCGACAAAGGTCCCGTTGCTGGAACTCTTGCCCTAAATAATTCTTATGTTTTTAAATGTAGTGAAAAATATAATTTTAAGAACTCCTACTTTGTTTTTGATTTGCTGCTCGGGATCCCAGGGTGCGCGTTAACTGGCCTGTATCCTCTCCAAAAATGAAAAGGCCGGTACTACTAAAGCGATTTTTTTTTTGGAACGAAGTTCCTTACGGCAGGCTTGGAGGAGATAGGGATTTTGCTGCGCGACCGAACTGAAAAAAATGTGATAGTAAAACCGTAAGGATGACCTCGTTAAATAAAACCGTTAAATGAGACGTGCGCAGGCGCGACAGTCGTATACACAAGAACTTTTGAACTTCGTTCCTACCTGGTGACCCACGACACCACATTTCTTTTTTTATTTAAATTAGATACACATAACAAATTGTCACCAAAGTAAAACATTATATACATTTATGTTAAAACTTAATAGCAGGGCAACAATTCAAAACATGTGCATACAGTAAGTTTAAGTAATAAAACAGTTGAGAACTTAGTTTGAAACAAAAAAAAATATATTAGGGAAGTCAATTGCTGCCAAAGTATTAAAACATATAAAAGTAGTTAGTAGTCAAACATATAAAAAAGTTAGTAAGCACATATAAAAGTTTAGAAATGGAGAAGTCGATAGCAACCTCTCCATAAACACTACCAAGAAAGTCACAGTGCAATTTTACACAGCGACACAAACAATAGCACAGTACAAGTAAAAATAAACAGTCAGATATCTAAAATCTGACGAATTTTGTTTTTGAAGGAGTGCAAAGTGACTCCAAGAATATCAATGGATTTGTGGTTAAGAACAAGATCATTATATGCTCTGCTCAAGCGAACCAGAGGATTATAGTATGAAGTGTTATTTTTATATACCTCGAGAGCGAACAACATATGCGTGGGATTACGTGGCCTGTGTCTAGTATTGAAACTGATAAGGGACAAAAGTGAGGGAGCGTCAATAAGAGCATTAACTATTTTATATAAGCATATTAAATCATAACAGCTGCGTCGAGTAGCCAAAGAAGATATGTCAAATTGTTTAAGTCTGTCAGTATACGTAGTCAACTTGCGATGTTTACCTATTCTAAATGCAACTATTTTTAGGCATCTATTTTGAACTTGTTCGATACGATCAATGTGAACCTTATAATATGGAGACCAGATAACTGAGTTGTACTCGAGGGTACTACGAACAAGTGCAAAATATAGGTATATGAAACAACGAATATTTTTAAAGTCTTTAGTGCTACGAGAAATTAAACCCAACAATCTGTTGCTTTTTGCAACAATATAATCATAGTGATTTCGAAATGAAAGTTCACTGTCAAAGATTTGATTTGGTTTTACGATTATAGGTAGATAGAAATGAAACATATCAAAGTAACCCATGCAATGTTTGGTTTTACTTGTGTAGGTTTTACAAATATGCAACTTTATGACTCAACATTTGGAGTAAGTTAAATGATTAACATAATCTGGCGTTATCCGAATGTTATGTTTCAGCGCTGTCGATGCAGAGAGGTATTGTAGAGCGGAACGTAAACTCTCCGAGTGACGCACAGTTGATGCGATTACATTGAACTAATTCCTAAAAATGTGTACTTTCAGTTCAGGACACATAACCTACATAAAGAGTTACTTTTTAACACCAAATACATTTTTATAATAATAATAATAAATGTATATTATAATTTTTGTGGAGGAAAATAAATATACATTTTATTATTACATTTTTGAGCAGAGCTGGTACTAAACTACAAATAAATTTTCATCTTCACTGAGGCTTTTCACAGAAGGAATGCAATTCATCTGCATTTTGGCTGCCAATTTGCAAACCAACTGCACAACGTCTGCAATACCTTTGCAGTCCGATTGCAGTCAGTGTGCAATTTCATTTCAATCTTGCCAACTTCAACCAAAATGTGAAATGCGCTGTCTAGAGTCAGAGAATCCGTTCATTTGATCGCTTGAAATTTTTCCCTCCTATAATGTATAAGAAAATTTTGACCGCGTTTCTGTATTTTTCGAAACTTTTTAAATTATTGAATACACATTTTTTTCCCTAAGAAATTATTTATTAACATAAAATAATAGGTACATAAAGTAGAAAACTCTAAGTACAATACAATACAAGTTGTAGTGTATTCAACTTGTATTGTATTTTACTTAGAGTTTTCTAACTAAATCTTCTCTTTATATCTCTCTCTTTATATTATATCTCTTTATATTATGTTTCCTAAGGGATAAATATATTAAAATGGAAAATCGACATAACCTTATTAAGCTTTCTTATGAGTGATAGTGACGACCTCCGTGGCGTAATGGTCAACACGCTATACCGCCAATCTGGAGGTTTTGGGTTCGATCCCCAGCCAGGGCAAGTTGAAAAATAGCCTTTTTCAAATTGTCCTGGGTCTTGGGTGTTTATATTGATAAACACCCAAGACCCAGGACAATTTGAAAAAGGTATTGACATAAATACATGTATTGACATGTATTTATCATAAAATATAGTACCTTTGGGTTAGTATCTCATAACACAAACTTAAGCTTACTTTGGGGCTAGCTCAATCTGTGTGATTTGTCCGTATATATTTATTTATTTATTTTATTAGTAATGGCTGTCCGGAGCGCGGCGGTCGGCCGCCGGACCACCTCGCTAAGCTGAACACTATCATCGCCGGGAAGCTGACACTAAAATTACTTTTCCTACGCTTCCGAAGCTGAGGTAGATTAAGTATCATTGGCTCCCTTCGTTCTAACTTCCATAGAACTCAAATAACGAATATTTAAAATAACTTTCTCAAAATTGTTAAATTGTCCTTTGGGCTGAACAATAATCTGAGGCACACTTTGACACAATAGGTGGGTAATTTAGTAAAACTATCGTGCCATAAATTCATTATGTATATTATTTTTTTCCATGAATCCTATTTATGAAAGAAATTAAAGGTGTATTTAAAATATATTTCAGGTATTTCCCGATATGCGTAAAACTGTAGTTATAACAATTTAAATAAATGTACCGTTTTGGTTAGTAAAACCTAGATTTAGGATCTAGGAGGATAGATGTAAGTATGTAAGTATAATGTAAGTATAATATTACTTTTAATTACTTTGCCACCTTCGCTGACAATTCTTAATACTTATGACTTTTGCACTAAGTTCGTAGGAGTAGCGTATTTTTAGTGTTTTAATCTTTAAAGCAGTGTTGCTGATATGTAACATACTTTTTTATTTGTAAATATTAGAGCGTAGTGTATTGTAGTGAGAAGTATTTTTTAATTTAGTTTTTAAGAAAACTAAGTATGTATATACTTTTTTCGTTTAGTTAAATCCTTTCTCTTTTTGAATAATTAACACTGATAAGATAAATAATTTGAAATAAGTATGAAGACAAAAAAAACTAAAAAGATCTATAGTTGGCAAGAACGCCGGTTGCCTTTCCTTGCTGTAACGTGCTACTTTTTTGAAAATGACATAATGTTTCCTGTTATAATAAAATTTTGTTAAAATTTCAAGGGAAAACAATTATGTTTCAAACGAAAATATATTTTATACACATTGTGACAAGCTCAAAAAATTTGAGCTTTTTTTTCAGTCAAATCCGATCTGAAAATTTTGTCCATGCAATTAGGTATAATGAACTTACGTATAGAAAAAGATTAATAAAGTTTATAAAGTTTTTTCTTATGTCAGCTCATTTATAATGGCATAGACGAAAAATTTCATCCATTGCAGATATGGTAATGATCATAATTGGTATTATAGTAAGTGTCAGTATTTTAGTAAAGTTAATTTAAATTGATAAAAATTTAGTTTAAGCTTTAAAAGCTAAATTATATTTCATACGTCTGAAATTTATTCATACCAAGAATAGATCGTGAACGGCTCCTCGCCCCTGCGACTGATGATACAGAAGAACAGATATCTTCAATTTAACTTTATCGAAATCCAAAGAAAACTTCAGTCACTTCATACACTAAGACACATTCACTTGGTAGCTAATAGATAACTCTTGTACAACAAAAGAAAAATGTAACACCAAGAAATAATTTAAAATTAAACGAGTACAATGGGCGGTCTTATCGCTTAAAGCGATCTCTTCCAAATATATTATTCCAGATATATAGCTAATATTAGTGTGGTTTGCTAGTACACTGCTGGGCGGGCACTGTCCGCGGCGAGCGTGGGGCGGGCTTATAAGAGTTCGTAACGGAGTTTCAGCCGCGCAACAATACCACATAATGGTTACACAATCTGTATGGGCATTGTATGAACTGCATCATACCTCGTAACAACGTACGGTGGTGCTGACGGGAACCTCGAGGGCCAACGTGCTGTGACTAAGTATGATGATTCCAGGTTTCCCCAAAAACACGCATCACGCGCGTAATCGTTTGAGAACTATTGTCTGGTAATAGTTGGTTGACTAGAAGCAAATAATTTCTATTAAGTGTGTTTTTATTTTGTTGTTTTAACTTGACGATCTCTGTGGCGTAGTGGTCACCATGCTAGTCCGCCACCCAGAGGTCCCGGGTTCGGTCCCCGGTCAGGGCAAGTTGGAAAATGGCTTTTTTCAGGTTGTCCTGGGTCTTGGATGTTTATCTATATATGTATTTATTATAAAATATAGTATCGTTGAGTTAGTATCCCAAAACACAAGTTTCGAACTTACTTTACGGCTAGCTCAATCAGTGTTATAAGATTTTAGAACAATTAAGTGTTAATAATTTTTTTTTCAGGACTGGAGGTCCATAGTCTCTGCTTACCCCTGTGGGAAGCAGGCGTGATAATATGTATGTATGTATGTATTTCAGGACTCGATTTATGCCGGCCAGCGAGCGTATTGTAGTGACACCTATGCAATTTTTGAGGGCGACTGACGCACCAACACCTTGACTCGCCAGTCGTCTCTAGATCGTCATACATACATACATACATGCATACAAATTATCACGCCTGTTTCCCACAAGGGTAGGCAGAGACTAAGGACCTCCACTTGCTACGATCCTAACAAACCTCTTTCGCTTCATCTACACTCATCACTCTCTTCATGCATCTAGATCGTCATGACTTACGAGTATTCAATATGTAACAAAAACCCTGTCCGATCCTTATTGGAGCAACTCAGACCGTCATAATGAACAACTTTTCCTATGGGACTAATGGTTAAAACTCGAAAAAAATAGACATTTTCATACAAAAGTGTTCGGCCGACCCGGCAATTTGTATGAAAATTACGATTTTGTCCTCGAGTTTCAAGCATTGGTCCCTAAGGAAAAGATGTCCATAATGACGGTCTGAGTTGGTCCAACAAGAATCGGACAGGGTTTTTGTCCCATATTGTATATATGATTCACTTTTGTAGGTGGGTAATTCTTAGGTAATTTCTTATGACGGCCATCTTTTCTTCTACTATGAGTTAATGAAGTCAACATTTCCGTGACAATATCATGGGTAAATCTGGTAGAAGTGTCTTCATCGCTCTTGAAAATGAGGTAATAGCAATACGTAACTGTTGAGTTACAATACGCCGTAGAAGTGCTAGCTTTAAATCTGTCTTAAAACTCTTAAATAATCAATATGTTAATTAGTAAACTAAAGTTAAATACCTACTGAAAATAAACAGATTTTCATTTATGTGCTTACGAAAGTACAGAGTGGATATGGCCAAAGAAACAAAAACCACTATAGGCTGATACTTTAAGGTGTCCGAGAGTCACCTTTAAAATACCTTAATACTTTTAAGGTAACTCTCGGACACGGTGTGACGCCACTTTGGCTGCGCTCAGAGCAGCAGAAAACATTATGGTGGAAATCCAAACATGCTCTTAAAGCTATTCGATACGGTCACGCGAACAAATTATTAAATTATGACTCACTTAATACATATTTCGTAGCTTTAGTATAGATTATTCTCGTACATTTTTTTATCATCATTATCTTCAAATTCCAATGTTTATCCAGTAATAAATTTGGTACCACGGAAGACCAGCGGCATGATGTAAAAGCACATCAGTGGTGCCATTTCGGTGTAAAACTAATTTTAGTTATTTAGTAATGCTACTGATGTATACTAATTTACACTGAATAAAATATTTTTCTTTCTTTCTTCTTTCTTTCTAATAATAAGACCTTTACAGGCACTTTTACACGTCAATAAGTATAATTTGCATTATATACTCTTAATAACAAAAAGTGAATATGCCAAATAAACGGAAAACTACTGTTCAAGAGGTTGGAATTTATACAAAGCACTCGATCTTATCAATTTTAGAATTTAACAAATAATACAATTATGGAACAAATACTAATAAAATGTAAGTACTTATAAACTAAACTGTATGTATAGCGATCAAATTTAGTATGTTATGTACACAATAAATACTATTTAATTATGAAAAAAGGAAAACCTATGAACTTTATAAACTTATGAATATTTTATTTACATAATCACTGAGATCAGATAACATTTATAGGAGTGGAAAAAGACTCTTTTTGTATGGACGAGTGCATGCTAATTATCCCTCTTAAACAAGTCAAAACTTCTGTCACCTCTTTAAGTCAGATGGACCTTTGTAATACCAGTAGATGTGACGCACGAAGGTAATAGATTGTAGAGTTGTTTATTGAAGTCGCGTCAGTACTAGGTACGCAAATACTAGGTAACGCATTGTAGAGCAGGAGACAATGCGTATTGTCGGCCTCTACGTACGTAGAGATGAATTATTTCCTTCTTGAACGATACATGAAAATAATATCAACTCTTTTGTGCACTTTATTTTATTTATCTATACTCCTACTTGTTGTCAATCAGCATAGCGCCCGTACCTATATCTCTATCTGACCTCAAACGTGGATTTATGAGAACTAAAAAACTCAAAGATTTAGAATATACAAGTAGTGAAAGAACTAGATAATACTCTATATCCCACCAAAAACATAAATGTGAAAATGGGAGCCAAGTTCAAACTCCGACAAAAGAATTGAGATCCAAATGGCCGCCAAGTTCTTTAGATGCTGCGTCGCCAGTTCCATTTTTTTGAACTTGGCTCTGACACGCTGCCGCGTGTCTAGACCTGCTGATTCCTTTTTATCAGTTTATTGAATCAATAATGAAGAAAAGGATACTAAATTAACTTTTCCAAAGCCTTGAAAGTGACCTGGTGACCGATAATTCAATTTAAAAAAAAAACAACCGACTTCATTTTCTTTCAGGAGTTTTTTCCATATCTCCAAAGTTCTTCATCATGTCTTCACTAAATTAATATGGCACCAACTTGGTAGTAAAGGCTTTCAAATAAAAAAGAATCATCAAAAGCGGTCCACGGATGACTAAGATCTCGCGTAACATACATACAAAAAATAACATATGGGTCGAATTAATACATAAACTAGAATTTTTAAGGAATTCCTAACAAAAAGCATAATTTGGACAAGTAGTCTCCATCTCTGTCCACTGTACGATTGATTGAATGCTCAAAGACCCTATAACTGTCGACTTCATGCTCCTGATACAATTTTGTCGACTTTCGTGGCGTAGTGGTCACCATGCTAGTCCGCCACTCAGAGGCCCCGGGTTCGATCCCCGATCAGGGCAAATTTGTAAATGGCCTTTTTCAAATTATCCTGGGTCTGGGATGTTTGTCTATATATATATATATATATATATCTGTTATAAAATATAGTATCGTTGAATTAGTATCCCATAACACAATTCTTGCATTTGCTTTGGAGCTAGCTCAATCAGTGTAATTTGTCCCTATTTATTTATGATAAACAGTACTTATCACACTGTTCTGGGTCTACAAAGAGGCGTTGACATATAGGTATGAATAAGAATTAATCGTAGTTAACATGGTCACGTGCCCTGTGGCCAGGATCTCACGTCTCCCCCTTATCAAGCCGTGGGCTACTGACCCACTGATATAGCAAATAAAAGACTGAGTTCGGTCGGCAATCGTAGAAATAATTATTGATTGTATTCCCATTTTTGTAGAAACTTTGCTCTTTCTTTCGCGCCTTTTTTACTATATAAAGGACACAACTTTAAACAGTATATACTTTAAACAAACTACGAATCATATTGTTTTTGTTTAGCACAAGTTTTCATCAGTTTTACTTTTTGAGGATCGAATCAACACAAATTTTCCGAGAAAACCGAATCCTCGTGAAATAATAAAGAACACCATATAAAAGTACTTATACATTAGGTCGATGTGCAATAAATGCTAAATGGAAAATGCAACGGCCTAAGTATACCACTCGATATTATACTGCTACTTCAGTTACTTACCGCAAACAGCCGTGGACAAGATGCTCGTTTGAACATTTGCCGAGCTGTTAGCATGGACTTGGCAATGTGAAAAAAGTCCTTGGTCTTGTAGATATGCTCTCGTGGCTTCTTTACTGTCCTGTACTGTTGTACAGCTTCTTCCTGTCATCACAGACAGTTAGACTTTTACTACTTTATCACGAACCGCGAACTAACTTTAGTACATAAATTCAAATAAACTATTTGACAGTCGTTCTATAATAAGCTCTAATCTAAGTTTAGCAAAAGACCCGGTGTTTTAACAACCTGTAATAACTTAATAAGATTAGTTTTTAAAACCTTATGGAAAACCGGATTGCGATATTGTAATCTGCGATATACTCGTATAATTACCAATATTTTGGCATTTTGCTATAATCCTGTTTCCTCAAGGTCATATCGTTATGCAATCCTTTTTACCTACATTATTACTATAAAACAATTTTTCAAACTAAAAACCGACTTCAACCCCAAACTACGCAACCGATTTTGATAACATTTATATGGGACTACCTGACAAATATACCCTTTCAAACAAAAATATATTTTTTTAATAGGTCTAGGCGTCTTCGAATAATGTGAACATACATAACAAAAGATCGAGACAAATAGATAACCTATTCCTTTTTGAAAGTCGGTTAATAAACAAATTAAACTAGCAAGTAAAAAAGAGTTGCTTAGATTTTCTAAATTAGCCTGTGGTTGTGGCCCACTGCTGGGCAAAAGCTTTCCTTTATTACTCCATCCATCTCTATCCCAAGTAATCGGCTGCCATCTACTCAAGAAACCCTTGATATCATCCCTCCATATCTTCTTTGGAACTTATTTCTATAATAGCAAAGACTCACAACACAACTCCATCATGAATTATATTTCCAATGTCATACTCTAATCCAATATCTCTAATACAGATTATTAGATACATTGATTTATGAAGGTGAAAGTTGTCAGAAGTGACAAAAATATTGGTTACTACAACTGTTTTTCCAATGCGCGGGTACCGGCCGACGATACCTTCGACCGGAGATCGTACAGCCCAATCGATTCAACAACTCTTAATTTTTCTTCCCACTTGAATAGAAACATCCAGAAAGCGGATCCTATGCATTCGTATTCAGCTTAGAATCTGTTCTACAAATACATATATTAATATTCAAATTCAAAAGTCAATAACCTGTGGGCTTAACGGCTGGACTTTTTTTAGTTTTATCATTCTCTTATTTTAGAAGTTACAGGGGGGGGGGATACATTTTACCACTTTGAAAGTGTATCTCGCGCAAACTATTAAGTTAAGAAAAAAAAATGATATTAGAAACCTCAATCTCATTTTAAAAATCTATCCACACGTATAGGTTTGATGAAAAAAAATTTTTCATCAAACCCATGTGGGGTATCTAACCCCACACGTATGGTTTTGAAACCCCCAAAATATTTTTTTTTTTCTATATTTGTGTGTTACATTTATTTATCTTTGTCCGTTCCATTTCCATCCATTCTCAGCCCACATCAACCCACTGCTGGGCCGCCTCTTTTTTTGCGCCATTTTAGACGGTCCTGTGCCATTCTCATCCACTGTTTACCAGTCAACCTTACAATATCATCTGACCAACGGGCCGGTGGTTTCCCTACTGGTCTGTTCCCCTGTCTCGGCTACCAGTCGGTTACTGCTTTGGTCCATCGGCTGTCTTTTCTCCTAGCCAAGTGTCCCGCCCATTCCCACTTCAACTGCGTGATCCGTCTACCTACGTCTTCGACCTTAGTTCTGGGGCGAATCTCTACGTTTGATACACGGTCCATCAGCGTGATCTTTGTATCTCTATATATTTTCCTGAGTCGAAAATAAATTATTTTGTACTGATAAGAAAATAAACCATCGCAAAATAATGTCACTTTTCTTTGAACATATCCATTTGAATGTGGGACTTAAATTTATTATTGCAGAAAAACTGATAATAAGAGCGCTATTTGACTCCAAGAATCTATGACGTCATCTGCCTGAATTTCATACAAAATCCCGTAAAAAAGTTTGTTTTGACGTTTAGAAAAAAGTATCTGATTTGGCTTGTTGGAAAATAGCGGATTGTCAAATTTTCTTTTATTTGTTGTTGACATCAACTTCGTATTATTCATGATCCAAAAAAACAGGTCTGCTATTCCGGAAGTGACACGAGGCTACGTCACCACAGAGTTGTTACTTAGCTTACCGTCGGTAGTGGCGATGACGTAGGCTTGTGTCACCCACGTGACCACTATATGTCGGAGTGCCATACCTGGCGCAGTATATTATTGTACCATGGTATTATTCAACTCTAATACATACTGGAAAGAAAGTGTTGGCATTGATAATAAAGATGTGTATGTATTGTACAGAAATGGCGTTGTGATCTATGACAGTGGAAGTCGCAAACAAACATATACGTTACCTTGTATTGGTTCACCTTTCCTTTCAATGCTCCACGTGTTTAGGAATGTGTTGTTTGTGGCTTCCACAGCAATACATCGCTAGTTCTGTTTCAATTGACGGTAAATTTGATACAAACGTGTAATGTTTTTACATGCATAAATATTATCACGCCTGTTTCCCACAGGGGTAGGCAGAGACTAAGGACCTCCACTTGCTACGATCCTGACAGACCTCTTTTGCTTCATCTACACTCTATATATATATTTTTAGCATCTAAATTTTAGGTTCCACATAAATAATTTTCAACGAACTTCCGAAAAGGAGGAGGTAAACAATTCGACGCGATCTTTTTTTAAATTTAAAACTTATTATTCAAAGTTCGAAGACGCCTAGACTTGTCAGGTGGTTCCATAGAAGTTTTATCAAAATCGGTTGTGAAATTTGGGCGTGAAGTCGGTTTTTAGTTGTGAAAAATTATAACATTCCGTAAACTATAAGTAGCTTAATTGTTTAGATATAATCTAGCGACTTCAGAATGAGTTGCTTTCGGATCTGTTCGTAGGAAGATGCAACTTAATCAGAGTTATTGTTCTATTACGACGACCTCCTTGGCGTAGTGGTCACCATGCTAGTCCGCCACCCAGAGGTCCCGGGTTCGATCCCCGGTCAGGACAAGTTGGAAAATGGTCTTTTTCAAATTGTCCTGGGTCTTGGATGTTTATCTATATATGTATATGTTATAAAATATAGTATCGTTGAGTTAGTATCCCATAGCACAGGTCTCGAACTTACTTTGGGGCTAGCTCAATCAGTGTTATTTGTCCCTATGTATTATTATTACCCCATTTGTTCATGGGTGATAGAGTTGTGACAGTTATTGTATAATGGCTGCATCCACCATTTGCGTCGTTATAAAAAGCGCAGTCAATTGGTGAATTTATTGTAGGATAGTCCATATTGCTATTCAATACATTGTAATTGTTATGTGAAGAAAACTATATTTTATTGCATATTGTTGAGCAAATGAGGAAAAATAGTTATTGAAGAATATTATCATTAACCCTATTATAACAACAGAAAATATGTAGTTGCTTTGTATATATCCAACTCGCTTACTAAAACAGTTTTGTAATATCGTCCCCTTATGTCAATGTTTTAGTAATGATAGAGGAAAAAGAATATTGAGATCTAAAGGCCGCGAATCCTGAAATGTATTTATAAGAACCTTAACATTTGAACTATTACGCGTATAATTTCAAATATCAAAATAGCTGGAAAAAAACTTTTTCAGCTATTTTGAAATTTAAAAGTATACGTGTAGTAGTCTTCCTAGATGCCTAATATCTACTTTCCGGGTCATATAGAAGCAGGTTATAACTTTAATCATGGATAAGTGAATCAATGACATTTTTCCGGTTTTTAAAACGTTATTGTATCAATAACTGTTTGAGCTACATTATTGTATATAATATTATTGTATATAATTTTTAAGATAATCATGACAATTAAAATGTATTTGCTAAATTTCATGTCGTTAGGTTAAATATATTTTGAGTTGTGAAAGGGTCAAAAGTAGCTCGAAATGTTCGTGTAAATATACACACGGCTGCTTTCTTTGAAATTGGCTCTGACATGCTGCTGCCGTGTGTCTAGAAAGAACAAGTCTATTTTAACATATAATGGTACATTGCAATAACCCTATAAAAATGTACCTTAGACTATAGTACTTTAATTTAAAACATAAATACTACTAGATAGTAATTGTACGCTCATCCCATGCAGACGTATAATAGTTATTTGTGTGATATGTCTCTAATGTCGACAAGCGCTCATTTCTCCCGCTATCACCGGCTTATCACTGGTACAAATTGCTATGATATCAGCCTGACACAGGTCACCACAGGGTTGCTGTGACGAACGTCAACTTGCCACTGAGAGATGGTTATTCGATACATGTCATCAAGGTAACTATTCTGTCCAAAGTTTCACATAGGCGTGATAGCTGCAAAGGTGACGTTTTATTTGCAAAAGCTCATCTTAAAACCGCGCTATGAGTCACCCTTATAATAATATATTCGCTATAATTATGCCGAATACATATAGTTGCTATGTTTATGTCCGGCTTATTAACTTAAATAATGTTGTTAATCCTTGTTAATGTTTTATTAATAAAGTGGTCAATATCGCGTCGATCCCAAAATCTTGAATATTTATTTGTCTTCTCTCTTAATTCTTCGTGTGCTACCAGTTGCTTCATTATCTTCACTTTTCTTCTTTATTTTGACTAGCTTCGTGGTTATGAGATAATTGCTCTTTGTCGTCGTGAAACCAGCCAGTGTTTCTGTAGTCTTCGATATTACCGTGTTTTCGTCTTCTGAGTGATCTTTGCCTATTACATTCTACCCATCAGTTATCAAAGTCCTTAATATTCACGGGGAATTAGGGGTACACCAGTGTTTGTACACGTAAACCATGTACATAGCTATTAGATACTTCGGGCAAGCAAGTTCAGTAAAGGTAGCAGCCCTAAGTTTGTGCTTAGAGTTCAAACAAGCATGTGTCGCAAACAATATCATTATCTCCCCCATTGCAGTCACATGGTTCAAATAAAAAATAAATGCCCACTAGAAGCCAGGTATTGATAGATATTTCCGTCGGCTGCACTTGTCAAATAAAAACAATTGATATAACAACGGTTCTTGTTATTGAAATCTCTTGATGAGGTGTGGAAGCTCTTTTCACAATTTCCACAAAACTGGCTTGGGAACCGAGATGAGAGGAATGATAAGAACGTCCATAACTAAACGTAAAACACAACATATCAGTTCGTGATTCGTCGGTGATTGATATGGAATTGTTTTTTTGTTACTTGATTAGTTTTTATTAGAGTAAGCGATTGATGGATCTTCTTGGATCTCATAATTTTGGACTACCAGCGAGTAGAATCCCGAAGTAATGCTCTGTTTGTTAGTTTAGTGATTAATACACTGGATCCATTCCAGTACCGCATTTACATTTTTCCAGTTGTAATCCAGCGCTGGATTTAACCGCTGGACTGGAAAAACATCATGTGTACACCAGTCTATCAGTGTATGAATTGTTAGTTAGAAAATACTTCGTAACATTATGGCAGTCAATAAATACTGGCCTCTAACAATAATTTGCAGAAAATAAAGTTTTAGTGACAGAGGATTCAAAGATTCAAAGATTCAAATGTGTATTCAGTAATTAGACCTTTACAGGCATTTTTACTCGTCAATAAGTATAATTTACGTTACGTGTAAAGTATATTAAAATATAATTTATTTAAAAAAAAAAGCTACCGATACCAGCGCTTCGTTACGACCACTGCTGCGAAGAAACGCCGAAAGAAACTCATTTTTACAGTATTGGTCGCCTACTCGCCAGAACGGCTTTGTCATATTATTATTATTGTTGTATATTGAGGACAAAAGTAAATTGCATTTCATTGGTTTTATTTGAAATTTTTTTATTTATATATCACCGCCTCGTTTTGTTCATCAGGCTTATAGCTTCGATGCAGTAAGTAAGTAAGCAATAATCTAGCATAACTTCTGTGTGAAATTCCTTAATAATTACAAGGAAGAGATTACGTTGGAGACACAAGATAACATTTACTATTTCATCAAAGAAAGAAACAATGCGACAATTGTGACATATCGTCCGAAGCATTTAGAACAACGAAAGGAGGAAAGAAAGCGCCACAAATGCGCGCTGGTCCGGCTATATATAGGCTGCTCATCTCCCAGATGTTTCATGATTACAGGAATGCTCTTTGTTCGCCCTGTTTGTTTGGCAAATTCACTTTAAATAGCGTTTTATTGCGGCCATACTCGGTAGAAGCTAAATGCATAAATATCGGCGCAAACTCTGATGTCTCTTTCCGGAGCACATCTGATGATAGACATAAATCAAGTGTTATTTTTATCGTGACAGGACAATTTTCAGCAATGGAATTCCTGAGGCTGATATGAATTGTGCCAAAATCTGTCAGGTAAGTTGGGTATCCCAACTCGCGTCTGCATGCACTGTCTGCAACGAGTAAGGCGCAGGTTGGGCTAATCTCGGTTTAATTTAACGGTGAGTGGAGATGGAGAGATTAGGAAATATTATGTGGCCGCCCGCACGTGAGTTTATATTGGAAAACCTTTCTTGCATCACCGAGAGTAGCAACACGCTTACATATTCATGTTTTCAGTAGCAGGTGAAGTGCATATCGTCACAATTATTATAAGTATAGATACTATTTATTACTTGCGGCGTTTCCGGCGTGGATATAGGGGCAGGGATTTAAAAATCCCAAGAGAACTTTTTTATTGGAACGTGTATTCCACTTATGTTATCATTATTTCAGCCGCATTACGTCCACTTTAGGACATAGGTCTCTCTCAAGAATTTCCAAAATGACCGATCTAGAGCGGCCTGCATCCAGCGCTTTCCAGCGACCTTAGTCAGATCGTCAGACCACCTTGTGGGTGGGTGTCTTACGCTTCGCTTGCCAGTACGTGGTCGGCAATGTCAGTGTCTTTTATTCTCCTACGAATTTCTCATTTCTGATTCGATCACGTAGGGAAACACCGAGCATAGCCCTCTCCATAGCGCGGTGAGTGACCTTGAGCCTTCTTGTAAGACCCATAGTAAGGGACCACGTTTTAGAGCCATAAGTCATCACTGGTAACACATATGATTAAACCCTTTCGTCTTGAGGCACTGAGGTATTTTGGAAGACACTGCGTAGCTTCAAGAACGCTGCCTGATTTTGTGATATTTTGCTTTAATTAGTGCGTACCGATGTCTTTGACCCTCGTGATAGATACGATATTAAATAATAATATCGCCGGCTGCCAGCGCACGGCATAATATAAATACAGAACAGAAGTTACTTAGAATATTATTGTCAAAACACATATCATTATTGTTAAAACGCACAAAATAACAAGAAGGGCATTTATTCAATTCAAATATTCAAATATATCTTTATTATCATAGGATATTTATAATATCTCTTAATAATCGTCACTATGTTTTGTTGCACAATAATTGTTGACGTCAAAAAGGTACTTAGAGCTAAGTTTACTGCCGCCTCCAAAGCGCTAGAAGAAGCGGTAACAAACTGCACTACAGCATTTTCTCCAAGAACGTCAACTCACAATGAAATGAATATTTGTAGTTGATATGTGGAAAGAGTATACATTGTTTGTTGTCATAATTTAAATTATTTTTTTAATGTAATTTTAAAATAATGTCAAATCAAATTGTAGATTCAGTATGTACCCAATGTACCAAATTATGACCATTTCTGAGTATACAAGCCTTTAAGAGGGACCCGCGCCAAGCTCAAGCCAGACTTTGTTGTCTTTAAGATAGTCATCGGTCCTATAATAAGCCTTCTCACAGAGTACCTTTTTTACATAAGCTTTAAACTTTTTGTCTGGCATATCAAGGGCTTTATTTAAAACTTGCTATATACTAAAACTCAAATCAGACTTTTTTTCTCAACGTCAAAAAACAAACATTTCCTATGGAATTTGTATTAAAATACAGACTAATGACGTCATGATTTCTTGGAGTCAAATATCACTCTTAATATCAGTATTGCTGCAAGATTAAATCTAAAATCACATTAAATAAATAAATATATAGGGACAAATTACACTGATTGAGCTAGCCCTAAAGTAAGTTCGAAACTTGTGTTATGGGATACTAACTCAACGATCCTATATTTTATAATATATAGATAAACATCAAAGACCCAGGACAATTTGAAATAGACCATTTTGTAATTGCCCTGACCGGAGATCGAACCCGAGACCTCTGGGTGGCAGACTAGCATGATGACCACTACGCCACAGAGGTCATCATGAAACACTGAAAATACACCGACCGGGACATAGCTGTACATTTGATCAATGACAAGTGACATTATTTTGTGACATAATTTTTTTTTCAACGACAAATTTTGTTGACAATTTAATAATACTCACTTAAATAATATAAACAAAACAAAAAAGAAAATTACTTACTTATAAATAAAAAAGCCCTGGCAAATCGTTGCCCCGTGGTAACGTGCCCAGAAGGCTGGCAGCATTGCCACGTTGTATGGCAATGCTTATCTTTTGAGCCAGATAAAGGCCAGCCCTCTGGTCACGCGTAATTTCAGTCAATTTTCGGGCGACAGTGTTATATAATTTATGCGCCGATGGTCCCCACGGCCCCAAAGTTTCAACCCCAAACGGCTCAAATAAGTAATTATTGCCGAGGCTACTATATTTGCGCCGTTTGAGGTTTTCTGCAGCAGCTGCGGCTGTCCCAGCTTTAGACCTTGCGACCGGGAGATGAGACGGCGCGAGAGTGTCGACACAAGTAGCGTCCCACACAAGGGGCCGTCCCAATCTCAAAGACACAAGGGTCATCCCATCCGGTCTCTTGCCGTCTTCCCTAACCAGGCCGCTAGGTTCTAGAACGGCTGGTATGTGGATGCTAGCAAGAGCCCGGTGGATTAAATTATTTAGGGCAGCATGACGCCCTAAACGCCCAGCGCTTTTACGACAAGAGAGGCCGTGGTGACCCAAGTCATCAACACTGTCGCCGCAGGAGCAGCGATGTGCCATATATATTTATTTATTTTCTTAATTGTACCAAATCATTTATTTTTCCCAGGAAAGTAACCAATTGTATGGTGGAAGGTCTTACTGTGGTTTTGCAGCCACCGGTTCATATCCAAGTAAGTTAGTAAAAGCGGTGGTAGTCAATAGCTTGAGGCAATGCCTATGCGTCTTTCAGACAATCCACTATGCTTACAGGCACGCGTTGCGACCTGTGAGTGCGACTGTATCTTTGGGTCTTTACTCGTGTACGTATCGTTTCAACTACCACAACTTGCTCCCTGGGTCCTGTTTAACCATTTCATACCTGGGTCATGTTCTACGACATCAGCGATACGATTGGAAGGAGAAAGAAATCCTGGCTACGAAACATCCGAGAGTGATCCAGGATAGCGAGCGCTGCTGAACTATTCTGCCGAGCTAAGAACAAAGAAGACTACACTAAGCTGATTGCCAACCTCCACTAGTTGGAGAGTCACCTTAAGACGAAGAAGAACTTGCTCCAGGTGAAGGAAATGTCGTGAGGAGGTTTCCTTCTTTCAAACAAGTTCTCTAGTTTAAGTATAAGTTGTCACTACAGTGACAGTCTTGGAGCTACTTAATAAGCGTTTAGGCAGCTCGAAAAGATACCAGAGCTCACACACTCTATAAAAGAAAGAGTTTCAAGTTTAGTATGTGATGCTGTAAGTGAGCCATCTATGCCTTCGTTATTTTGTGGCATTCAGCACTCACGTGACGTGTGTGAGTTACAGTTATTCATTTGTTTCCCAGTTGCTCTGTGTTCTGAAGTATGACACTTACCGTTGACTTGACCCACTTCAGGAAACAACGACTTACAGGAGACGTCTTTCTTTACGATAGCTTCAACAGTCACTCTAAGTATAAACTTTTGTGTGTTGCAAAAACCAGACACAATAGTAAAACAATTGATTTTTACCGGAATCCGGTAAAGCCACACACAAAAAGTTAAGTGCAAATGACAATATACACCTACATACACTTTTAAGTCTTCATCCCTTACAGAATAGACAGCACTTACGTGCGAAATACGCAAATGCAACACTTAGGATTAATGCCATAGGAGAATAAGAAAATAGTGAGCCCATCGCCGATTTGTATAGAATAGATTCTCAGATACGAGCATAGAGCAGATGCGCTGGATGACAAGCAGCTGGTTTATCTACTTTACTTACAGGACCTCTATGATTGTCTAGGATACTAAATGACTTTGACCAAATGGCGTTACTTTCACAATCTTATTGGTATCGGTGCCACAATAATAAAACCAATTTTCATGTTTTGATTCCTTCCTTTTCTTTGTGTTTTAAACAATACTATAACTTAATCACATGTAAGTAATGGGCAGTGGGCTATTTGCCCTACATTACGCATAATTTACTAGGAAATACACTTAATACAAATGAACAATGCGGCAGGTAGACGAGCACGTCATCGTGCGGTGTGCAAACCCAGCACAAAGCAGGTGCGTAGAAATGTTAGTGACAAAAAACTACTGAAAACAAACAATAGACTTACTCTAATAAAGAATAAAAATTATAAACGAGATTTTCAAAATACTTCCTTAATATCGAACTTACTTTGGGGCTAGCTCAATCTGTGTGATTTATTCGTAAATATTTATTTTTTTATTAAACTAGAAGTTGTGGCGACCTCTACCCCAATTCGAGAAACAATATAGTTGACAAGAAGCAACTTGACATATACACAACCACCGACGTGGTACATAGGGCGCACTATAAGTTTCCGGAACTGGCCACTTACATAAACAATATTTAAAAATTTATTGCAACATTTGAAAATAGAACTCTTTGGCTGTAGAATGCAGTTTGTTTCATCTGACTGTCTTTTGTTTTAACCTTGTGGCGCCATTTAAAAAATTGTGTGTCTGCATCAACATGGATTTAACTCGGGAAAATTTTCGTAGTATGATTTTCTACGATTTTAAGTGTAATTTGACAGCTCAACAGAGCATCGCTCGGCTTGAAACAGCTTTTGGCAATGAAGCACCATGCAAGACAACTGTTTATAGCTGGTTTGCAGAATTCAAGCGTGGTCGTATCAATCTCAGTGACGAATCTCGCGATGGTCGGCCGTCCACCGCTGTGACCAACAAAAACATCGATGCTCTGCGCCGTATGATTGAAACAGACAGGCATGTGACCTACCATGAAATTCGCGCATCCTTAGAAATAGGCATGAGTCAAATACAATTAATCCTACACAAACATTTGGGTGTGAGAAAGCTGTGCTCGCGGTGGATCCCACACAACTTGACCGAGGCTCAAAAAACGGACCGCGTCACTTGGTGCAGTGCCATGCTTACCAGATTCAACGAAGGTGCGTCAAATTTGGTGTGGGACATAGTAACAGGTGACGAAACATGGATTTATTGCTACGATCCCAAAACAAAGCAGCAATCGAGCGTATGGGTCTTTCAAGATGAGCCGAAACCAACCAAAGTGGCGCGCGTGAAAAGTGCATCTAAGCGGATGATTGCTTCTTTTTTTAATAAAACTGGACACGTGGCTACTGTTGCTTTAGAGAATCGTCGTACAGTGAATAGTGACCGGTACACGACCATTTGTTTGCCGGAAGTTATTGACGAACTCCGTAAAAATAACCGTAAACGCCGTATCATCCTGCACCACGACAATGCTAGTTCTCACACGGCCAGACAGACAAACGATTTTTTGAAGGCGAAAAATGTAGAACTCATGAGTCATCCTGCATACAGTCCCGACCTGGCACCTTGTGACTTTTTTCTGTTCCCAAAAATTAAGAACCAATTACGCGGTCAACGATTTTCATCACCAGAAGAGGCTGTCGAGGAGTATGAAAAACACGTTTCAGAGGTCACCACAGAGAAGCGGCACAAAAGTTTTCAAAACTGGTTTCATCGAATGAAAAAGTGCATAGACGCCAAGGGAGATTATTTTGAAAAACAATAAATTAATTTTGTACCTTTAATAGTATTTTTTCATATTCATTCCGGAAACTTATAGTGCGCCCCACGTATCATGGACTGAATTATATTTCTGTATAGGTAAGTAATTCAAAACATTCAAGCATATTCAGCAAGACTCGGGCAAACCAGCGTACCCACCCGCAAAGAAACACCTATAACTCCTGAAGTATTGACGCACTTCGCATTTAGGGCTACGTACCCAGAGGGTAAAAACGGGACCCTACTACTAAAACTCCACTATCCGTCCGTCTGTCTGTCTGTCACCAGGCTGTATCTCATGAACCGTGATAGTGACAGTTGAAATTTTCACAGATGATGTATTTCTGTTGCCGCTATAAAAATAAATACTAAAAACAGAATAAAATAAATATTTAAGTGGGGCCCCATACAACAAACGAGATTTTTTATAGATCGAGACTCACACTTGGCCGTTTTTATTTCATGAATGCTCAGGGCTTAAACTGCACCTCGGTCCTGAATTTCAGTGTGGATACGTAATTAACTATTAGCTTCAGTAATAACATGTAAATTTTAATTTGCAAAAGGGTAAATATCTAGTAGTGATTAGGTTTTCTTAGGCAAACATGCATCGCGTTTACATCGCGAAGTATTTTGTTGCACAAAATAGTTATTCTATATGACACAGTACAATGTATTTGTTAATCCTGTGTTTGTAATAATGGAATATATTAATTTTAAGCTTGCTTATCTAACAATTATTTCTAACTCCGGATCGTCTCATAAGGAGACGGACGAGAGTCTGAATCAACAATCAATATGCGTGTAAGTGTAGCAACAATGCACTATTTTGAGTCTATGTTTCCATGTGCAGGCCCACCTTCTCGCTATTGGGTCTTATAATCCTAGCACTGTCTTCCGTATCAGTGATAAATACGTCATAATATGTCAGTTCAACTCCTGATTGTTAAGTAGGTTACCCTGGCACCAGCATTTTTTCTGCATATTTTTGAGACGCACCTTTACGCCAAAAGTAGAGTTTGAGGCCCTGAGCATTGTGTGTCCCGTCGTAAAGACGTGCTAGTATATTTTAAATCCCTACGTCACTAGTACAAGCGTGTGTATTTTGCTGTCTTTAAAACTTGTTGCAATGTGCGACTGAAAAACGTGTGTTTACATACGAGCGACGCGGCGGCTCTTCACTTCCGCCAAATCAAGGAAATGCTGCGCATAATTAATGTGAAAATCGCGACACTCGTCGCGATCAAGACGAGTAATAAAGAAAATGTCGCGACACATTGTGCGCGTGATTCACAATGAATAAAAAGTTCGCCGAGTAAGAACCGATAAACCTTGTTGCTCTGCTGGAAGTCGGTGGAACACCGGATCCTAATTCATTGCATTTTCGGTTATTATAATACAGAAACAATAATTTGATATCTCTTTATGCTAATCACGTTATGTAGATTGATTTAATACGTTTTAAGGTAGAAAGAGCCGTGGAAGTATATCTGAACAAATAAAGCTGTTCATTATTGACTGTGTGGACATAGCCTTCTTCAGGTGGTTAAATATTTGATTATTCCAAAGATTCACAGTCGGTAACGTCACAAACTATTAAATAAAAGTAGTCGTACGTCGACTACTTTTATTTGATAGTTTTTGATTTTACCACCTGTGAATCTAGTAATAATCAAATTTTTTACTACCTGAAGAAAGCTGTGTCTTTTGGATAAGAACAGGCAGTTTTTTTGTAAAATGTAACCTGTTGAATTAGGGGCTTCTAGAAAAAAAAAAAACAGAAAAAGTATACACGAATAAAATCATTAAGTAAAAATTTAAAAACTCACCTAGATTAATTTATATAAAAAGTTACCAATTGTTCATCACTGCACTGGCCGAAAACCAAAACAAACCACTACTCATAAAAAAAAGTTGGAATTTAGTTAGAAGATTTAGAAATGTGAAATTGTAAGACGCGTTAGTAGGGTCGCGGTGCGGACGCCGCACAGCGCGTCTCGGCGGGCACGGACGACGCACGTGGCGGGCGCCGTGTGGTGCTGGCGCAGGGCTCGTGCACACTGGCCTGCTGAAACTGCTCATCATAACATTCAGCGGTTTTTAGGACAACAAACTTGGATTAGGGCCAACTAATTTCTTTGCGAAAAACAGGGACACTAACATTGATATATTCCTTCTGAATGATAGTACTCATGGTTCTATTCACACCTAATGTTTATATAGATTAATAAATATATTTCAATTCTTGACAATTTTAGTCTGTCATTTCAAATCTGCTCTAAATCAACAAAGTTGTCGATCCAGTTTGTCTAAATAACAACCGCATTAAAAGTCGAAAATTCTAATTCAAAGTCATAGTTAAAGTCAAAATCAATTTTAAAAAGGTGGAGCTTTTCAATTCAATAATATATATGTATAATAATAACATCTTTGATAAGCAGGTTCCTCAATATTTTCTCCGTTTCATAACCGATATAGATAATATATGTTTTTTATTTAAAGGGTCATGCAAGTTCGTTCCATTGTCACCTGACGATGGAATCCATGAAAAATCGAGGGAACCTCTTAAATATTCTAAGCACGCATAGTGATTTTTATGCTTTTTCAATAAATCAAGCATTTGTGCTTAAAAATTTACAGTCAAATATTTCCAAGAATTTTATTATAGATAAATTGATACATTTACAGGAAAATACGCCTTTTTAATAATTTGTTTTAATGGCACTCTGAAACGTGTTTAGAATTTTATTATTGAGCTGCAATCCAAGACCCCCGGAATATTTTACATTTTCTCTAACTGAATAGATGAGGAATTTATTTTTAGACTTTTAGATTTTTACACTGAATTTAATAGTACGTAATGTAACGTACGTAATAATGTGTCTCATCCATATGTAGGTAAAATCTGTGATACTTATGTAAGTATCACATGTGACAACAATGTGGTCACCCTACATTTCGTCGGTGAAGAAAATTAAAATAGTCACTCCACTCTGCATGCAACACTATCTTTGTTTACACTTACCCTACCTACCATTGTGATAAGGGGTAAGTAACTAGGACACTAGTTTATAAAGCATTATGACTTACTATAGCTATAACAAACGCTGTGCTTGGAAATTCACATCACATTTTTTCCCGAGTGCAAGCATTCTATATTGTGAGAAATTGAAAACATTATAAATATTTAACAGTAGTACTCGTTTTAAGGATAAAAAAAACTGTATGTGAAGTGCAAATGAACAGTTCAACAGATGTGGAATCCCACAGGGCAGTATCCTTGGTCCTCCCTGTTCTGTGTCGATAAAAGATTAGTTCTATCTATTTTTGGTACTTTTATGCTGGTCTGGGTGCCAAGAACAACATTGATTATACTTACCTACTAGCTACTTCATCTCTTGTAAAGCAAAAATCGTTTTCCTGACCTGCACCCGAACCTAAGAGTCAAGCAGAGCGTAGCCACTGCGCCACAGAGCTTGTCATAATACTTTACACGATGGTTAATTGATGGTTACTTCCTTGGCATGGAATTAATATAAGTCCTTGCTAAGCTGCATGATGCTGATATTTTATGTTTTCAAAATTTTTAGAGTCTGCTCTCTGATACATTCACACAAACACGCGATACAATGAAACATCATCTTTTTTGGAACAGCTGAGCTAAGAGAGGTATTGATTTGGAATCAATAGAAGTGGTTGACGTGTATAAAACAGCCTCTTCCTAAAAATACAGCTCGTCCCGTAATTAATACATTACGCTAAGTTTGCACACGCACAGTATGTGTGCAATTCAATGTCATTGAAACTAGATGGTGTGTTTAATTTTCATGTTTGTAAGTGGCTAACTCTGGAAGGCATCTTATAAAGCTTGATGAATGTACGATGATGATAACCGAAACCAATCTGAAGCACCAAAAAGCTCGATTGTTTTTATAGCGTCGGTACCCATCCAAATAGGACTATGCTCGGGGTAGCTTAACTTGCGAAAAAGCAAGTTATGCGTGCTTCCATAACCATGAGAATCTTGGCATGAGGTAAAATTTTAATACCGACCGACATCCTCGCATGCTTAAGGCATGTAATTGGATGGATTGCTTTCAAGAAATGTCCCAATATTGTTTAAATTTCCTACATAAATAAAAATAAGATTATCAAGTTTTCTTTGTGTACCTAATACTTACCGCTCATGATTGCCAGTGCCGCTGTTTTGCCTGTACATTTGTCAAGGCGAATTCTGCCAAGTGTTACATAAGTCTGCAGGAAGGTAATTGTAGATTATTTATATGTGTGGGCGAACCGTACTCCCAAGGAATTTGTAAATGACCCACCAGTCACCGTGTATATTTTTGAATTGGACTTCTATGTGAATCTATTGGCTCCATCTACAGGAATCACTTCTTGTCTACTTCCGCTTTGCCAAGGAAGCGGCACTATCTTTACCATAATTAAATGATAGATAATGCCAACTAATAATAATAAAATTAACAAATAATTATTATATGTCATCGAAGCGAAGATACCAAGAAGTTCCAACGTTGTAGTAGGTGTTTTTGGATATGATTAAGTTCCAATGATGAAGCAGGTGTTTTTGGATTTGATTAAGTTCCAATGATGAAGTAGGTGTTTTTTTTTATTTGAAAAACGTCAACAGTTAGTTGTACACCTATTTATTTTAACTGTCTTTTTTTTTACTTAATATAAATTAAGATTTAAGACATTCTAAAAATACACATTGCTATTACAGTCTCACAGGCGTACTATGTACAAACAAATAATTCAATGTAGGTAGGAATATACCTACCTACTAAAGTATATACTCAATCTCTCAGTAAATAATAAATTCCACACTTATCGCCCATACATTCAATAAACATAAGTATATGTGAAATAACATATGTATGTGTGAAAATTATTAATAGGTAGCGTTTCACCGCAAGAATAAATTTAATCCGTCCTACTAAAACACGAGGACTAACTTTAGTGTTAGTTTAAGCCATTATCCGCCCATGATAAAAAGACCTCCCTCAACACGTCACTTGCTCGTTACTCGCTATCAACATCATTTGGTTGAATACTGGTTTAAACCAAGACCTTAAATTAGTTTGCGTTATGTAACCAGCAGTTCGCCTCGAACTGTGAACTCGCTAACCATAACCACTTAACGGATTTGGCTCATGTTCAAACTTAAAAATTTATATTGAAAACATTTACACACCTACCACATTTCATAAAGCGAATAAAATTATGTAGAATGATATATGCAAATAATCCTCATATTGTTAATAGTGGTAATATATGTAAACTACAGTCTATTGACTGTGCATGTCAAATAAAATTCAGTTCTATTTGAATCTTGAAACTGGCGTTTTCATTTTAAATTACTTAAGTCATTATCGAACAAACATACATACTTACGAACGCCGGGTTGTTCAAATAGACTTGGAGAGCTTCGCTCGCTCGTTCAATAAGAGGGAATGGATAAGTACTCTGTATATAAGCCTTGCTATGTCCAACAGTAGATTTTCTGTGTCTGTAATGATTACTTTGCCTTAAATATTAGATCACAGAATGGTGCCGAAAAGACAGGCTCACATAACGACCGTGTGGATTCCAGTAGACGGAAAACGATCAAGAGGAAGGCCTTAATTGAGATGGAGTAACGACCGGTCTGCTTTTGATGAGGATTGGAAAGAAGTAGCTAAAGATCAAAATAACTGGAAACAACAAGGGAAGGCCTTTGCTTAACTAAGGGACCTGAATGGCTAGACAAAGTGTATTAGATCTTTACGGATTTCTTCTGAGTGCCGAGATCGGCGGCCTGCTCGAAGGTGTCCGGCAGGGCCGTGCCCAGCGTCTCCGGCGTCAGGAAGATGAGCGCGCCGGACAGAAGCGCCAGCCCACAGAACAGCGCGAATGGCAGCTTGTCCCAAACTGCAGCGCCCTGGAAATTAATGACGGCGGAAATAAGCCTTTTGGAGTATGGTAGCCAAGTGGCTTAGGCTGGCCGCATATTATAACTAGTGGCTCTGTGAGCTGTAAACCACGAGAGTCACTCCGACCCGTTGAAGTTTATTGGACAAATAAAGTTCTTCAGAAAAAAATATGCGTCATTAATGCATTATACGGGTAACAAAAAAATTTTTGACATTTATTCGAAATCGCTAAAATATGATATTTTTAAAGCATAAGGTCATTTCGAAAATAAAAAATCTATAGATATAATTTTCAAAACTTCTCACAAAATTTCACGAGAATCGGTTGAGAAATGCGACAGACTGCTGGACAAAAGCATTTTCGCTCGCTCTTTCAATTAGGTATTAATATATTTTCTGTCAGAATATTTCGAATTTGCGCGAATATATGACGCCCCTCGGAAGGTTACTCTATCCATAGGTATGTTTTGGACCTATACCAATTTAGTTACACTTACCAGAGCAGGCGTGAGAGGTGCGAGTATGGAGCCAACGCGGCCCATCATGGAAGAGAACGCGAACAGCGAGTGCCTGTACCGTGTCGGGTACAGCTCCAGCGTGTACACGTACACGGCCGTCATCGTCATGGCGCTGGTGAAGGTGCCGATCAGGTACACGGCCAAAGACGCACCAGGCATGTCTGAAAATATGGTACGCAAATAATTGTACAACCTATGAAACACATGAATAGATTCTGGTACTTATATGAAAATTGTCTAAGTAAATAAATAATAAGCATTTATTGACTTCTCCTTTGACTGCCTCCTTGGTCCAGTGGTCTAGGCGTTCACCTTGTGACTCGGAGGTCATGGGTTCGAATCCCACTGGGAAGCATACTTTGTGAAAAGTTGTTTTAAGTCTGGTTAAGATATGACGGGCTTGAATCGCCTGATTATCCGATAAGATATCCGTTTCGGAAAGCACGTATAAACTGTGGGTCCCGAATGCCATCTAGCGTTTGATCATCAAACTATCCAAGGATTGATTCTGGTTTACTCTTTGGGTTGCGGAGGTCAGACGGCAGTCGCTCTGTGTAAGCCATTAGCCTCGTCAAATCTCCTTGGTTAGGTAGCGCACCCCGGGCTCTGAAGCGTTACTGCTGAGGATGCAACCGGGAAAATACCTATGCTCGTATGATGATGAAGTAATAAGCATTTGAATAATTATCGAACTACTTTAACTCTCGATTAAAATTAGATAGATACCCTTTTTCAGTTGGTTAAAATAGATAATTTAATTTGTCGAATATCGTAGGCACCTTATCATGATCGAATAATACCTGTAGGTATAAACCCATAAAACCCAAATCATATAAACTTGTAAGAAAAGTAAAAGTATGTACAGGCTTTCCATCATTTCGCATTGAAGATTAAGCATGCTTTGGTTGACCGACGCGCTCAGTATCACACACAATATGTAGCATAGTATATAAATTTAAATTAATTTTGCAATCGGGGGATCCGCGTCAGGAACAAGAAATTCGGTACTTTTTGGCGAAATGCGACCGTAGCGCTGGCCGGTGGCGCATTTCTTTTTTGTTTATTTTTTTTCAATCGGAATCCGGGAAGTGAGTCAAATTAAACTTGTAAGATTTGATTATAGATAGACTACGGGACGTGTGAATCTAAATAAAACCTTGTAAATAAACAAGATGCGCCTTATAGGTACCCAAGCAAAGGCACATTGTCATATTAATTCCATAATATGCACAACATAGGATACAAAAAGCACACTAGATAATCTATCCAACAGAGGACCAGCAACAAGAGGCCCGCCCACCAGTCAAAAACATTGGCCCAGAAGCATTCCTGATGTGTTGGTAGATGGGATCCAGTTTGCAATTCAACATATGAAAAACAGGAAATCACCAGGAGAAGACACAATTTTGCCTGAGATGCTTAAAATGGGACCAGATAGTCTTTGGAACGCTCTTGCCATCCTGATTGCTATGTGCGGGAATCATGGAACAATGCCAGATAAATGGACGAAAAATAAGCATCACGCAGGCTGCAACTGGATGCAGGTGGCAAGAGAGAGACAAAGATGGAAAGATATGGAGAAGGCTTATAACCTGAAAGGATAACATAAAGGCTGCCATGAATGGATGGATGGGTGGACGCACAACATATCAGGCAATAGATTGATTAGCTTTTATCAACGATGCATTGAATGACCTTCGTTAGCAAACATTTGCTACAATAAAGTAATAAATTATTGATTATACCAGGATTAAAGTCGTAAATAAGTTTAAAATAAGGAACTATAATAATAAAGCTATTAATGTTTAAAGTGAAACCCTTGACCCGTCCAGTAAAAAAAAAGAAGAATTCAAAGGAGGCAGCACAAAAGATAACTATTCCATCCAATCTAAAGTAGGTAATCAAAAAACTAAAAAAGTAAATATTTCGCCAGCACTAAGTCAGCCTTTGGTTATACACCTACTACCTCAAAGAGCAAGACCTTAAAACACTTGCTTTTAAGGTTTGGGGTGGGTATAAGTAATATCCTTAAGTCAAGAAATAGGAATAATTCATCAAGAGGTCAGGAATGCTGGAATTATGCATGTTGAAAGTTGTAAAAAAAATCTACAATGAAAAAGACTTGGTTGCAAAGAAGTGCTGATGAATTATTTTGACCATCTCAGTTGCTACCCTTACCTTCAGGCATGAAGATGTAGGCGCACTGGCACGCGGCGCCGATCCAGAAGGCCATGATGAGCACCGGCCGCCTCCCCAAGCGGTCAAGCAGCAGCATGGACGCAAAGTAGCCGGGGATCTGCGCCGCGGACACCGCCATGTAGTTCAGGTATCGGTTCCCGGACATATTCACGGAGTTGATCGACATGCCGTAGTAGATGAACAGGTTTGTGATCCACCACACCGGGGAGATGCAGCAGCGCAGCAAAATCTTCTTGTTCCTGAACACCTGCACGACCAGCCAAGGCTCCTTGTCCTCCTGTCTTGCCGCAGCGCTCTGCTTCTCCCGCTCTGCCGTCACCCGCAACGCTTCCAGCGACTTCTCAGACAGTTGCTTCTTGTTGACTCTGGCTATGTTTTTCAGTACTTTTTCGGCTTCATCATAACGACCTGTGGAAAGGCAACAATCCTAAGTAAAGCTTGGGTGGTTATAGAATTTTCACAGGGTTGGTATAATAGTAGATTGTGTGATTGTTAGGTAATATTTTGAAGGCGAGGGCGCTATTTTGAATCCTGAATAAAGCGTGGGATTCATGTATATCGCTCGAGATAAAAATATTACCGTATCCGAATGTGCTATTCGGATACGGTAATATTTTTATCTCGATTCTACTTTTCATCTCCATCTATGAGAAAAACTAGCAAATATAAAACTAGAACACCCACAATACCACCTAATCAGACTTCAACCGACAATTTAATGCTAACCTTTGTTAGGTATAGTTTTCATACAATAAATACGAAGAAATAATTTTTCAAAGACCACCAACTTACTATACAATGTTCACTCATAACTTTGTTTGTGAGGTCCTTCATATCTTTTTATTTTTACAAGTAAACTTGATATATGTTCGCTATCGGCTTAAACTTACGAAAAAGTATTCACATTTACACAAATAATTAAATGTCATTACAAATAACCTAAAACTTCTGTAATAACTTGATTCAAAGAGAAAAATTGAGCTTTTTTTTAAATATATTTTTTCTTTTTCCGAAGCGAAGAACATAAAAATGTTTACTACATTCATTCATGTCGACGACGATATTCAGTTTTCAAATTGGTTTTAATCCCTAGAGATTTCCTTTTTCACTTTTTAATCCCGAGAGGATAAACCGTAACTTTAGCTTCTAATGTTTTGGGATGCAAAACATCGTTTTCCGAGTAGGTAGATGAGATGAAAAATATATAAGAAACTTTGTACTATCTACAGTTGACTGTAAAATTTATTTAAAAATCATAAGAGTACTCGGAGGTGGACTGTACATTTTAACAAAGGGAGATATTTTAAGGGTAAGGTTTGTAGAGTTGTATATTCTGAGTCTTTTTTTAAGTTAACCTTAAGTGAAAACTAATCAAATTGATGTTTAATTTGTTTATTTTACAGACCTTTGCTCAGGTACCAGCGGACAGACTCGGAGATGACCCAAAGGTATGCGAAGGCCAACAGCTGCGGCAGGTACAGTGTCAACGTGAGGTTCTTCCAGTCAGGCACGCCCCACGCAATTAGCCCCATGGTGATCTGTCCCACGGAGAAAATAGCGTTCATGGTCGCGCCGGTGGCTACGCGGAACTTGGGGCCCACCGCTTCGGTAACTGTAAGCCATAGGCATTGACTGCTTGATACACTGCTAGTAACGAAGGACGAGTTTATTTGCTAAGCAAATTAAAAAAAGCCTTAATTTCAAGCGTTCGCCCCCCATAATTTATGATTCTGCAAACTGTGCTCAAAAAACCTAACCTAAATAAAAATAATAGAAGGAAAGGAACTGTCTGTCAGATGCAGTTTCTCAAAAAGGCTACCAAGCATCGTTTCTTTTGTTTCCTCGGACCTTATATTTATAACGATCTAAAAAACCAATTAAACATCTACCCACAAATTCATAAAAAATATAAACGTTTGCTAAACCTTTTTTAGTTAAAACATGTTTCGTCCCTTTCCCTCTTTTGCATATTTGAAGTTGAAAGAACGAGACAAAACATATTTTAACTAAAATAGGTTTAGCAAACGTTTATATTTTTTATGAATAAGGGGGCTATGGTTTAACAAAATATAAATGTAAAGTTGTTGTTATGGACTATCTTAAAAAGCTAGACTACGATGAAATTGAAAATTTTCTCTTCTTAGCTCTACACATTCGCGAAATCTCCGCTCTTCTAATCTTTTAACTTTATCTGTACCTGCTTATCATACTGATTTCATGAACAAATCCTTTCAAATTAAAGCCATTCTCCTCTAAAATGCTCTTCCGGAATCCATTAGGCGTGCACCTAGTCGTTTAGCCTTCAAACGGGCGGTTTATAAACGTTTTCTCCGAGAAGTCTCTTCTCATGATGTCCCTGTGCAGTAACTAGTAGCCATCCATATGTTAATTATTTAAGCGTATATATTATTTTAGGTATTTATGTATTATTTGATATTTATTATATGTTTATTCTATCTATAGTAATTGTATTGGTATACATATATGTGTATATATATGTAATAATTTTATTGTATTCTTTTAGATATTTAATTTATGCTTTTCTATTTAGTTTACACATTCTGTCGCACCACCCAAATTATTTTCCACTTGGTCCAATGGTTGACTGGCAGAGAACGCCATTTGGCGTTAAGTCCGCCATTTGTACACTTTTTTTTTGTGCAATAAAGTTTAAATAAAAATTTACTAACCCCTCTCGAATAACAGCAAATACACAACTATCTGTCCCTGTTCTTACACACACTACTTTTGACTCCGCTACATATGTTTTGCTATGCGCATTGACTCATACACACACACCATATTCACACAATATACACATCTCACTCACTATTCCCATTTGAGGGTCGTGGCTCTGCAATTCTCATGTTAATTTATAAATACTTATTTACTTATTTTTTTTAAGATAACTTCACTTCTAGACTGCAGGGTTATATAAATCATTATTAGATAGTTACCCTTCTCAGTCACCTTTAAAGTTCTGTTGACGACCGCGATTGGGGACCTGGTGAACTGTGTAGCAGGTATTTTACCTACTTCAGGCACCAGCCCTCTGCAAAGACGGCTTTTACAAGGAACAGAAACAATATCTTAATATTAATAATACATTTTTTTTTTTTGTGTAAACATTATATTCATTTGTAATGTTGTGGAGGGAAATAAACGTGATTTTTATTATATTATTATTTATATTTAGCAACCGCTGGAACGTATTATGAAAAAACTTTAAAGCACGTTTTACTTTCATATGTAAAAAAATCGAAATCGGTCTATACGTTCGAGCGCTACGATGCCACTAACAGACACACAGACATATAGACGACATTGTAGCGTCAAATTAACTACACCCCTCTTTTTGTCGTGGGTTAAAAATAAGGAATTCCTTTGTCTTCTTGCGAATTAATTTGTTACATTTAATGGAGTAAACTGAAAATCTTACATTTTTATGGTAAGAAAGAAGAATATTATTTCTAACAACAGAAAAATATTTAAGCGTGTTCAAAATGTTTATACCTACTTCCAGAATATCAGACACAATATTAAAGCAATGCATTTTGGCCGGGAGCCGGTATGACCGCACTTAAAGAGTTATCACATTGACACCTTCACCATCATGACAATACAACAGTTCAAAAAGCTGCTCCACCTGTCACTCTCTGAGCAAGACTCTTCCTAGTATATTATTTTCAGTATTTTATTTACATATTTTTTTCTTATTACCATATTTATTGTTTTTCTTCTAGTAATCAATTTGTATCACTCATTTTGTAATTTGTAATTAATATCGTATTTGATTTAGAACAACTTCTGTTTTATATATATTTTAATTTTTTTCCCTCTAGTAGCAAATGTTTTACTAATATCTTACTGTACAATCTGTGAATAACGTAGTTGGTTACAGAATTATTTATAAGTACTTGAAAAAGTCTGTTTAGTATATAAGACTGTATTTTGTAGCTGTTTGTTGTTCCGTTATAAATAAATAAATGACACATCACCTTTGGCGCTGGCTGGATGAATGTTGAACAATAGCAACACTCACCCTCAAGTACCTGGCCTGACCAGCTGCCCGCTCTTATCATCTTCATTATCCGAGCGTATTCCCGGTTGCATCCTCAGCTGTAACGCTTCAGAGCCCGGGGTCCGCTACCTAACCAAGGTGATTTGACGGGGTTTCTGGTTTTCACAGAGCGACTGATGTTTGACCTCCGCAACCTAAAGGGCAGACCAGAACCAATCCTTGGATAGGTTTGATAAGCAAATGCTAGATGTCGTTCAGGATCCACAGTTTATACGTGCCTTAAGGAATCAACTTTATTATCGGATAATCAGGGGAGGGACTGGTAAGCTCGGCTTCGCTTTTTTTTTACTACTTAATATTTTTTATTACGCAATTTATGTTTGTTTATTTGTTCGCAAGCATTACATGTTATAATGTGTCAACATTGTATTATATTATAAGTATTTATTAATTAAAAGACAATTACAATAATATGACAAAGCCCTTCTGGCGAGTAGGCGACCAATACTGTGAAAATGAGTTTCTTTCGGCGTTTCTTCTCAGCAGTGGTCGTTACGAAGCGCTGGTATCGGTAACTTTTCTTTAAAAATAAATTAAATTTTAATATACTTTACACGTAACATAAATTATTCTTATTGACGTGTAAAAGTGCCTGTAAAGGTCTAATTACTGGATAAACATTTGAATCTTTGAATCAGGTGATTCAAGCCTGCAATATCCTAACCAGACTTGAAACAGCTTTCACAAAAATGCTTCCCAGTGGGATTCAAACCCATTACATCCGGATCACAAGGAACACCTTGACCACTGGGCCACGGAGAACGTCACCTGTCCGCTCTCATATTAACATTTAACTAAATAAACAAATGTATCAGTCTAGACATGAGGCCAAGTCATTCCGATAAACGAATATATATAGATAATGTTAGTCAAATTATCCATGCGTTTGCTACGCACGGATAAGAACGACGATCCTTGGTATTTCCTTACGTGTCATCGTGCCGTGACATTTACTAAAGTCGGAAGATAATTTTTATCGATGAATTTATAGCATTATTTTATCATATAAGTAAACTAATAAAACACATATCATTGCAATCAGTACCTGCAAAATATTTTTTTTATGATTTTTCGGTAACTTCAAAACATATCTAAAACAATTCAAGGAAGTAAGAGAAAAAAATAAATTGCTGCAATCTGTACCTACTTTTACTATATTAATTTTGCCTTTATGATAATAGCGATGTTTAACCCCCGACAAAAAAGGATTGTTTGACGATAATGTCTGTTTGTCTGTCTGTCCGTGGCATTGTACGGACGGACCGATTTCGAAGCTGTGTTTTTTTGCTATGTCTGATGTAAATCGATGCAGCCTTTAAAAAGTTATTGGGGGTTAAAGCTTGAATGTCAGGGTTTTCCCTAGTAAATAATAGATGGCGCTACAAATATGAATTGTAATATGTAGTTCCGCTATTCATCACTAGGCGGCGTTTTTTTTGCAAATATTCACACGTAGTTGCCGGTGATGGAAAATACAAAAAGCCTAATGGAAAGAACTGTAATAATAATACTTAAAGTTACGTTTCTATTGCAATATCCCAGCATCAGTCCATCCCAATCTCATTCCATAACCCATAGACCTTTACTTGCAATAGATCTTTCTCCTGTCAAAAGCTATTCAAGGGTACACCTCTCATATATGTATATCCAGGAATGGAATTTGACGGGAGCACCACATTACACAAACTTCTCCAAACGGCCTCTACGTCTTGGATCTGTATCCCCACGCAAGCCTCTCAAAGGACCTGGTGAAAAGACGAGTGATTCACAAAGGAAATACTTTGAAACACTTACCGATAATATAAGCACACGAAAAGCCACCGGATCCAAAGGTAGCCTCTGCAAACTCGGAGATGACGAACCCGGCATAGGTGCCAGCGACGTAGCGCAGCGCGCCGAGCCAGGCCGTGTTGATGGCGTTGAAGACCAGAGCCACGCGGCGCCCGAAGCGGTCCGAGATGAAACCCGTGATAGGCAGCGCCGTCAGCGTGCCCAACGTGCGCAGCGAGCCGATTAACGAGCGGCGCCACTCGTCACAGCCGAGGTCATACTGCAACATAATATAACATATTAGCAAGAATTAAACGGGTTACTGACGTGCGTCTCGGGACGACATCGTGTTCGCGCGTCCCCTAATCACATTCACCCTGATGAAGACCTCCGGATGAGGTCGAACCATGTCGGCCAGTAGATTCTCTTCGTCAGTTGAGAGAACCCGTATAATTCATGCTTACAATGTCTGTGTCTCACGTTAGTTTTAAATCTAAAAAATATATTAATTTGCCAGCGGGCTTCGCTCTCTAAATTTCGGAATAATGTTATGTACTTGTAGTTTGGTATTGTTCATAATCTTTTTTGTAACATATTTAAGGTAATACGGTAAAATTGTAGTATGGTCTCTTAATATACATATAATTGTGTTAACTCCACCCTTGAGTTTGTGTGTTTCACTTATTTTGTTTTATTTTTATTGAGTTAACCGAGACTTACGTCGTAAACTACGGAGAGTGTGTTCTCATAGACTCGTTCCTCGCACTCCACGAGCACGCTGGCGTCGAACCATTCTGCTGGGCAGCTGGCATCTTCGCTGGAAGCGTTGGCGACGCTGGGATAGCGCTCGCAGCCCGAGGCGCTTGGAGCGCTGTTCAGGATCCAGGCCGGAGAGAACTCAGGGCTCGGCTCGTCGCATTCTGGGACTAGACATCTATGGAAGACAGAAAACCGGCTAAGTGCAAATCAGACTCGCGCACGAAAGGTTTTCTTACCATTATCTACGTATTCTATATTATCATCATTATATACGCATTCTACGTAGGGATGTTGCATTATTGTGCATTTGAAGAATTGTTCGACTGCAAAATTTCACCATTAAACCACCCGCCTGCAGTTGAAATTTCATCCACATCACTTGGATAGTAGGCAATCAACCACCGAACGTTTTAAAAGAAACTTTTTACCACGTAGACCGAACTGTGGAATCCACTTCCTGCAGCAGTGCTTCCCGGACCGATACGACATTGAAACCTTCAATAAACAAGTCTTTATCTTCCTGAAAGGCCCGCAACGCTTCTGTTACACCCCTGGTATTGCAGTTGTCCATGGGCAGCGGTGATCACTTACCATCTGGTGACCCGCTTGTTCGTTTGCCGCCCTATAACAAGAAAAAAGAAAAAAAAATCTACCTATACAAACATCACGTTTGTTGTGAGCGATGGGAGTCCCACTTAAATATTTTCTGTTTTTAGTATTTGTTGTTATAGGGCAACAAAAATACATCATTTGTGAAAAAAGTCAACTGTCTAGCTATCGCAGTTTATAAGATATAGCCTAGTGACGAACGGACGGACGAACATTGGAGTCTGAGTAATAGGGGTACCCTATTACTCTATGCCTAATATGTTTATCCCTTTGGGTACGGAATCCTAAAAATCACTTCTGTTATGAAATGATTCAGCTGCAATGACGACAAAGGCGTAGAAAAGTAGAGTATAAATAATGACACTAAATACAAAGATTGTTATGTTTATAAATAATTTATTTGTAGTACATATTTAAGTTTATTTTAGTTAGTTTATTTATGTATTTAAAAAATCCAACGAACCGATCAGCGACGCCACCACCAGATTGGACATTTTAGTGAGCATGAAAAACCCGATCTCGCAGATCTTGTCAAGAGGAAATATAAGTTATAATTATGTTAGTCACCTATTGATCGCAGAGCATTTATATGTTTTTACAGTAAGCTTACTGTGGTAACAGAAAAAACAGCTATCTTATGTTACATGTGTGGCGTGTAATGGAAAAAATTTAGGAAGTGTCCAAGCGTTTTTGTGTCTAATCTGTCTAGTCATACAAATAATAATTATACGAGACTCCAAAAAATTCTCTGTTTTTGGGTAGTTTCCTTAACGGAATGAATAGTACCTATATTTATATTAAGGAACCTATATATTAGTTTACGTTATGTATTGTATAATAAGTATGATTATGTTTAAATATTAAGATTAGTATCTACTTAGTTTATTTCGTACACGCCTACTACAACCTGTTTTCTCTCTTTTCCTCACTCGGGTCTGCTGGAAGAGATATTTTTATGAAATAAACAGTATCTACATATGTACTCAATGTTCTTACTTTGTTTGTTCCTGTGTTTGCATAAGATACACAAGAATTTTGTAAAAAAAAAAACAGGAAGCTTGCCCATCGCATTTAAAAAAAAATCTGTCTATTCTCTTGTTCGACTGGTACGAGAGAAGCCGACATTCTATGTATTTTTTAGAACGGCATAAGCGGTCTCCAGATAGTACCTGGTGCTGATCCTTGCGGTGGTGAACACGTACTCGTTGGCGGCCCACGACATGAACAGCACGATCACCACGGACAGCAGCACCGTCCGCAGCTGAAACCGCCCGAACTGCCCCAGCTCCTCCTTGAGGATATCATCCAAGTCCACGCGTTTCTCTTTCGACTCCACATGTTTCTCGTCCATTTTATTTTTAAGTAATATCTACTAAAATTTATAAATGTTTGTATTACGTAAAAAATATTCTGATTTCGTTTCTGCTTGTATTGAGTTGTAAAAAGTCCACCACTATCGAACGTGGAATGATTTCTAACATTGTCATATCTTTATAACTCTGTGAATAATAAACCAATAAATAGAGGTAAAAGCGCATTTACACGAGGCTAATGCGTGTGGCGAGCTACTAAGATAGGTACTCTTGATAGCAGCAAAGATCAAAGCGAAGTTGAAGCACAACACAACATACAAACAGTAAGTACATAAATGGATTAGAATGAAATTTGGCAAGTGGATAGCTTATTCCTTGGATTAACACAGGTTACTATTTATCCTCAAAAATGTGAAGTTTCCTTAAAATTGACAATCTTAAGGGAACTTCACAATGTATAGTTGGGAAATGTAAGTAACAAAAAACCAACTTGTTGAAGCATTTCTTACAAACATTGTCTAAGTACTTGAATTGTTTAAAGTAAGAATCATTTTACTGTTACATTACGTAAAATAAGTTTGATGGAATTACTTGCATAAAAGCTAGCCGCCTATCTTCGCGTAAACTGGGCGTAAATGATACCTTGTCAGCAGGTGCAGACGTGGGAAGTTTCATTGCGTCGCATATATCTTCGCTGCATTTAACATAGATTCGTAAATTATCTGTGAATGGCTTCATTGCACTATAAATTTCCATCCTTCTTTTAAATTAAAAACCACTATCGTTATGTACTACACAAACCATCATACAAAAAGTAGGTAGTGTGTTACATAACCTTATTTTTTTTTAGTTTCACGGGACTTTTCAACCCGGTCCTTTGAGAGGCTTGCGTGGGGATACAAATCAAACACGTAGAGGCCCTTTGGAGAAGTTGATGTTATGTGGCGCTCCCGCCAAAACTCATTGCTGAATATACCTATGAAAGGTGTACCGTTGAATAGGTTTCGGCTGGAGAAAGGTCTATTGCAAGAAAAAGGAAAAGGTCTATGGTTATTAAGATTGGGATGGACTGATGCTGGGATATTGCAATAGGAACGTCACCTGCCATAATCATGATTACTGACTATTGTAGGCATATTATTACGTGTTTGTCTTAGGTAGGTATAATATTTTATAACTTAATAAAATATCTTTCAAGCAGTCCTAGGAGAAAAGTAAAATCTAAGAATATACTTACTTGCTACTTCTTTTCGTAAAAGCCCATCTAAGGAATGGGCAAAATGCGAATCTGAACGGACATACATTTATAGATACGGTTCTTTTTTCCACCTTCTCGCCGACCATCACGGCAAAAGTGATATTTTGGGTCTTGCGGCCCTGGACTATGTCTTAGAGCCATACGAAAAAAAAAACCATTCGATTTTCTCTTCCCAATGTGAGACAAGCCTGCGAGGACATACTAATAGATGGTGAAAAACTCGATCTTGTTGAAAATACTACCTTCATAGTGTTGATTTATATTATTTTATTTGCAAAAATCAATCTTTATTTTTGTACTATGGCTGGCAATACTTTTGTTTGCTTGCAACCCCCAATTATGTCATTTTTTTCTTTATGCTATGGCTACGTGTCAGATGTATAGGTATACTTCCAAGAGATCAAAGTAAAAGTGAAAATAATATAATTTCATACTTCATCATATAAATAGTATTTTAATTTAGCCCATGCCGAACAGATATTCTAACACTAAGGAATTATAATCGACTCGGATATGGTACTCATAATATCTAAATTTTGTAAAAGGCTTAACTATGCGGTTAGGAGAATAAGACAATTGACAAGATGTAGCAACTGCTAGCTAGTATTCCGTAAATACATTCAAAGTCTAATGTCTTACGGCATGATGTAATGACGACCTCCGTGGCGTAGTGGTCACCATGCTCCACCAGAGGTCCCCACCCAGAGGTCCCGGGTTCGATCCCCGGTCAGGGCAAGTTGGAAAATGGCCTTTTTCAAATTGTCCTGGGTCTTGGATGTTTATCTATATATGTATTTGTTATAAAATATAGTATCGTTGAGTTAGTATCCCATAACACAAGTCTATAACTTACTTTGGGGCTAGCTCAATCAGTGTTATTTGTCCCTATATATTTATTTATATTTATATTTACCTACTGCTATGGGGGAGTGCACCCGATATTCAGACTATTTTCATTCTATGAAAAGCCCAATTCGTGCAAATAGCGGCTTAGAACCTAGAGACTCACTCAGATAACTATTCAAGGAAATATGTATACTTGCCTCAGCATCACAGTATATTTTTGAATCCTATGTAAGGAAAAATATTTCCTCGTACAATAAAGTAAGTGATTTTACCGATAGAAACTTACGCAATAAGAATGACTCAGTTGCCTCGTATCATATACTGAAGACAGTAAGACGTTTACGGGGGACTGTAAAACCGGAACCATTACCAAGACTCCGCTGTCCGTCCGTCTGTCTGTCACCAGGCTGATTCTCATGAACCGTGTTCGCTAGACAGTTGAAATTTATATTATACATGATGTATTTCTTTTGCCACTATACTATCAAATACTAAAAACAAAATAAAATAAATTTTAAATGGGGGCTCCCATACAACAAACGTGTTTTTTTTTTTGCCGTTTTTTGCTCGATATTAATAACGGCAACAAGTATACGCTTGAAATATTGACATAATATTTCGTTGCACATTCACCAAATCGTGACTTTTTATAGATTAATGGTATGGAACGCTTCGTGCGCGAGTCCGACTAGCACTTGGCGGGTTACTATAATTAATTGCCTAAATCGGTCCTTGATATGCCGGGCACAAAATTAAAACCTTATGTGGAGAAAGTACTCTGTCAGAAGGCTTGTTTGTTTGTTTGATTGTTTGTAATAACTTTATTGTACCAAAAAACAAAATAAAATTCAAAATAATTGAAAGAGCAAAAATGCATACTGTTCACGCGTTTTATTTTAGTTCACAAAAATTCCGATAGATGGCGTTGTGCAATCCACTAAGAATGTGAAACGCGCTATTAGGATTTTTTCACGGCAGTTCTTTCGGGACCAATAAAGCGGTTCACTGTACTAGTGACTTATTTGGACCCTCCTTATTCCGTATACACATTCAATTGCGGACGGATCTGTTATTAGTATTTTGTAAATTAATTCAAAATCGAATCCCGATTCTCAATGCCTAAATAGGCAATTTTGTAAATAATAAATTAAAAACACTAATTGTAAAGTGCATGACAATTAATGCGTATCTAATTGTTTACAAAATGGTGAATAAAGGAAATAAGAAATAAGAAATTGAGACTTATCCCATATAGAGATCTTTTCCTTAGAAGGCTTATATACGACCGATGACTACCGTATGTCTAGCATGAGCTTGGCGCAGGTGCGTTTTGAAAGGGTTTGTACATACTCAGAAATGTCTTAATTTGGTAAAAATTTAATTTAAAACTTGACATTAAGTATTTAAAAATTTTGACATTCTTAAAATGAAGTTAAATTTGAATGATGACAATAATGATATTGATACATAACAATGATATCAACTTTAACTATTTATTCAATTGTGAGTTGTCGTCCATGAAGGAAATGCTGCAGTGCAGTTTGCAGTAGCGCTTAGGAAGCGGCGGCAGTATACTTAGCTGAAAGTAGCCATTTGACGTCAACAATTTGTACTTACAGCAAAACAAACAGACGATTATTAAGAGATATTATAAATATCCTATGATAATAAAGATATATTTGAATCGACCTCATTCAATAATATGAGGTATTCCACTTAGAGCACCCGTCTGAATAGCACCTGGCGAATAGCACCTTACCTATTCCACGAAGAGCACCAAATACTCGCAGGTGCTGTTCGTGGACTTAAATTTATTTTTACATTTTTGTCCACGAAGAGCACCCATGATTTAGCAGCTAGTGCTGGGATTTATATTTTTTACTTTTTATTATGAATAAAAGATATCGATACAAAATCACTATAACGTTTATTAATTACGCCATATGCGTATTTTTTACATACGAAATCGGTCTAGCTAGACGATGCGACATTAGAAAATAAAATATTAACAAAATTATTAGTACAATAATAACACTAGCTTTTATGATATAATATCACAATTAGTCTTCTCGAAGTCAAGTCCAAAAAAGTATCCACTATTTTAGAAATTCCTAATTTCACCCGAGTATCTTGCGCACACACAGGTCTTATATTAGGACTGTTTATCGCGTAGCTGCGCTCACTCGCCGCGGTGGACTACATGAATGTATAACGAATTTAACCGAACGCTTCCGGAACTTGTTTATTTATTATATATTCAGACAATTCTCGGAATGGTTAAACTTTTGTTTTATCATTACGATTGCCCTTTCTCGTTGTTGGAGTTAAAATTTAAAACAAATACAGTACAAAAAACATGTTCATTTAATTTGACGATATATTTACATCTAACATTTATAAAAAACACAGTTTTTTTTTGTTGAAATTGAGGACGTACTTCTTCCCTCGTAGAGAGATCACAAAGAGACTTTATTAAATAGCTTGTAAGCGAACCCTGGCCTCCGAAGAAGCAGAGCTACGGATTCAACTGGAGAAATTACTGGTTCGGCTAGCGCTTGTTAAGGTCCTCAGCCTCTTCCATGGTGTCAGGCAGCTTGGTACCTAGCGTCTCCGGCGTCGTGAAGATCAGGACCCCCGAAAGCAGCGCGAAGCTGCCAAACATCACTGTCGGCAGCGGCTCCCACACCTCTTGTGCCTGCCAAAATGTTCCTCGTAAAATTTCCTCGAAGAATATATCGTTGTTTTAGGCGTAAACAAGATTTAAAACTTTTTTTTGCATGTTATTAAATTACATGAACTTATACAGCTATCGCCACGAGTCGGTGGCAGGACGTGTTATCAGAAAACGCCGAATGTCAAAAGCATACCGTGGCTTGCAGCAAGCATGCTGCGTGCGTTAGACTAGAATAGTATATGAGAGGCGATGGCAGTTGGCCTAGCTTCATGATTTATTTATTTTTCTGAACATTTTGAAGATTGTCTTACAGAGACTTACAAGGGAGGGTGTGAGAGGCGCGACGAATGAGCCAATCCTGCCCAGCATGGAAGAAAATGCAAACAGTCTGTGCCGGTGCCGCGTGGGGAACAGCTCCGCCGTGTACACGTACACCGACGTCATCACCATGGAGATGCAGCACTTCCCCACCAGGTACACCGCCATCGACAGACCGAACATGTCTGAAATTAGGTACATCATCATTTTTTATATTACCCATAATCAACACATGAGATGAGCTAGGAAATAAGAAATAAAAAATTACGCACGTCCAGTGCGTTACCCTGCTGCCGTAACTTTCATAAAGTGTTGTATTAGGTTCACTAGATCTGTTTCTAATTACTGATGTGCGTTATTGGGACTATAGGACCTATTTAGAACTTTTTTATAAAACTTTAATTTATCAAAAATCATAGGACTGAACGTTAAATTTATGTTTGAGATGTGTTTATATTGAGTTCTATGTTATAACATTACGTTCGTCCTGGAGTTTGTTTTTATATAAAAAATAAATAAAATAATGTGTAGAGTCTTAAACACCCAATACCAGTACAGAAAAGTAATTATATCGATAAACTTTTAGTGTTCTAAATAAAACAACGATAATGAAAAAAATACTAGTTTATTTTATTTTGAAAATGGAATGAGCTTCATTGTAACAATCACTACGGTAAGTTTTTGAGCACTGGGTGCAATAGGTCATCACATTTTTCACTTTTTTGGATGCCTTTTTGCTACTTAGTGTTTTTCTTAGTTTATTATAACACCCATCGCAATTTCGTTTCTTTTCTGCTTATTCTGAGCGATGTCCATTCCTTTCGCGTTCTTCATTATTAGAGTTTCATTGAATGTTAAGATGTGTTTAGTCCAAAAGTGAAATATTTGTAAATTTCTTTATAACACTTTCTGTGTAATCAAGTTTGGTATTTTTTTTTTCTCATTATTCATAATATAAACTAACTAACATTTACCAAAGCGGTCCCGAATCTCATCTCCATCATCACTTTTCTACACCATTTAAGGCCTTTTGGTCACTGTAATCTATCTCTTTTTTATATTTATTGTAACTAAAGATAAATTCTGGTTTCTTTATATTTTTAATCAGAACCCTTTTTTTTCTTTCAGTATCTTTTACACTTGCGTCGTGATCTCTACATGAGCTTATCATCACAACAGGATGCTTATCAACCCACTTTAGCACCCTCAGGCCTTTGCTGTTCATTTTACCATATATTTGTCCTTTCTTCAATATATGACTCACAACGTTTTTCGGCAAACCTTTTCTGTTAGTTCCTTGTGTACCACAAATAACAGTTTTCTTTGCAATTAACATCTCTGCTAGTCCAATAGATTTGTAATAATTGTCCACTATAAGAGTCTTTCCCTTATTATCGGGTCAATTAATAAGTTTCAACACAACATTTGTGCTTGATTAAGATCACGGCCACTGTCATTATGCCTTATATTATTCCGGTGCACACAACTTGTATGGCTTGACTCCGTAAATGTGTGCTTTATTTTAATATATTGACAAAATCGTAGCCTACCTCGCCATGAAATCATTGACTCATCAATGACTAGAACTTTACCTGGCATTAATATTTTTTTGTATTGTAGTACAATCAGATTATACATTTCTCGTATTTCGCTCTATTTATCACCCTGAGAGCTTGTGCTATCTTCAGAAAAAGGGCAGAATTTTAATAACAATAAAAAATAGTCTCTGCTCATGGTTAATGCCATGTGTTCGTTTCTGTAATTTTTTTTCTTAGAACAATAGCATTTCAGACCTGGAACTTTTACAAGACCCATCACCAGCATAATTCCAAAAAACTTTAATTTCTCCTCTCTAGTGGTTTGTTTCCATAGCTTTAAGCTTTAATTAGAGAATTGGTTTAAAGCTTTTAAGATTCTTTACACTTAGTTGCATAATTGTTCGTTTCAAGAATAATTTTATGAATTATGTCATCAGTTAAGAATAATCTGTAATATTCATCTGGGTTCTTAATATCAGAAGGGACAAATATTTGGCTATTACCAACGTGATCTTCAAGTTTGGGTATATCATCGGAAATATTCTGCCATTCATCTTGCTTCGTCAACACCCATTACCCTTTTCATACATGCTCTCCGGTTATAAGTACTCCTTACTTCACCTTTTTTCAGGTCGTCTGCAATTTTGTCGCAGAACGTTCGTCGAGGTCGACCCGGTCCAGTTTTCAGAATTTGCTTCTCATTAAAAGAGGAATTAAGTAAAACTAAGTTTGAAACTGACAAGTCATTTGGAGATCCACACTTGCTCATTGACATCGTGTAAAATGCATCTTTTTCGGAAGTAGGACTTACACTAGTCGAAGAAAGTTTAGGTATCTAATTGCTTTTTCGAACAGAGAAACAATCTTGCTGAGTTATTTGAATGTTAGTCACAGAATTGCTATTATAATCTTTTGACTAGCTAGGTTTAACAAGGATATCATCAAGCACTTCAAAAAGGTTTATCTTTATTAATGGTTGTTGATGATGAAGAGACAGGCACATTTTCGAGGATTCTCAGGGTATTGCTAGAGGATGGGGTTGTAAAAATTCACAGACTTACATTACTCCGACGCATAAAAATATTTTGCCAGCGTTTTGGCAATTCCTCACCCCTTTCTTCTGTTTTCTTCTTAACTCCATCACCTCTACCATCACACATTTCTAATATTCTCATTGAACGCTTCATTGTCACTTTTGTCCATAATATTCAATTTGTATATAAAATAACGTGTACTTCACGTATTTAAGTAGGTAGTCAACGTCGATACTTTGATACGATTATCGTAGGTATCTATGCTCCATGCAACGACGTCATCGAATATCGGACATCACTGATGGACTGGCATGCAATTCAAGTGCGGCTATAGAATCATCATCAGGTTTCAAACACCTAATACCGCACCTTAGGGAAATAATTTTCTTCCAGGCCGTAACGAGTCTTAACAAACCGGTGCGTTTTAATTGTTTTTATTGGTTACCATTTGATGACACAATACCAACGAATATATTTGTCACTTTCCGACTGCTAAACTTCTATGTTTATCCCACCTGTACCGTAAGATAGCAATAGATTCACGCGCGCGTATAACATGACAGTTACGCATCAGGCTTTTTTAATCTGAATTAAACCGCACCGAACGTGTTGATAGTGACACTATTGACATGGCTAATATATCACCCTTTAACAGACCAAGCCAACGTTTCTTGAGACTAGCTCTGCAGTCAGGGCTCGGAGGAGACACCATAGCCAGGCATTTGCTTCCTACGAAACTTATCAGTTTCTGTAACCCGTACCGTTCATTGAGTCAGAAACAATATCTGACACTGTTCTTATGACCACCACGATTCATCATCATTTTTTTCTTCAAACAGGTTATCTACTAACTATTAAATAAAAATTCGGAGCATATTTACCTTGAGGTATATAATAGAACGCGAACTGACAAAGGGCGCACAGGAAATAGCCTGAGATGAGCAAAGGCTTCCTGCCGACACGGTCCAGCAGCAGGATGGCGAGCCAGAAGCCGGGGATTTCCACGGCGGACACGTACACGTAGTTTAGGAAGCTGTTGCCGGACAGGTTCACCGCGTTCACGCTCAGCCCGTAGTACACCAGCGTGTTGGTGATCCACCACACCGGCGTCACCACGCAGCGGGACAGGATCACGCGCGACTTCAACACCAGCAGCAGCAACAGTGGTTCTTAAAACGAAATAATAGTTATACATTTATTCTTTTAAAGCATTGGGAATCTTTAAAAAGATGACAATGGGCTACACTCAGCAACCTTCCTCATTTGTCGATTCCCATTTCAATCTAGAGGCCCACAAATTTGCCAAGCATGGCATAAGGGTCTAATGACCACTGTATCTAACTAGTGCTTTTTAGTTATTAGTCGTTTTTTTAGCCAGATTTCACTGATCGGCATTTACCACATTTATTTATCCCGTTCAATCTGATGCCATCCATTCAAGAAATCCTCCATGTCATCATTATTGTTATCTGTGTTATTTTTGGTCAATACAATGGTTTTTATATGAGGTATGTACAAATAATCATACATAAAATACACACCAAACTTAAAATCGTGCATCAACCAACCTTTAGGTTTGACAACGAATTTCTCGGCTTCTGCAGCGGCGCGCAACATTTCCAGCGACTTGTCCGACAGCTGCTTCTTGTTGACGCTAGCCACTTTCTTGAGAGTCACCTCCGCTTCCTCGTAGCGGCCCTTGCTCATCAGCCAGCGGACTGACTCAGGGAACATCCAGAAGTAAAAGACCGCCACCACCTGTTGTAATATGTATTTAGCATCAGATTCGCCAATTACAAACTTCGCTGCTTTGTTTGTCTCCCAAATTGGAATAAAAGCCAAAGAAGCAATATGACCAAACTTACTCGTATTTGGATTGAAACGACTTATGTTTAGAAATTAAAAGAAGTTACTAATCATAACAAAAAAGTTCAATACATATGTGATGAATGATGTCAAAGATATTTTATTTTTAATCAGCACCAGGATTATGTGTAATGTGCCGCCATTACTTTCTGCCGTATATAACTTGTGTTAAGCCGATGCTGTCGAAGGCCAATGCGGACATTGTCGAGATGGAGGTACTCGCCCACGACGAGCAATGACAGACTGATCATTGGCAACACGCCGTCACCTGCGGCCCGTAGAGCACTCGAGTGAACTGCCGCCAGGGCTGCACACCCCACGCTACCAAGCCGACGATGACGTTGCCCAGCGCAAACATCGTCGAAATAGAGGCACCCGCCATCACGCGGTAGCGGGGTCCCACCAGCTCCGTCACTGAAAACATGGAGTTAGTTTTAAGAGCATGTTATTAAATTAATAAGAAATTCATTTAGCTTTGCACTTCTACATTTTCTTCAAATTCACCTAAAATATAAGCAGTTGAAAATACGCCAGACGCCAAAGCAGTCAGAATCATGGAGAACAGGTACCACTCGTAGGAGTTGATGAAGGAACGCACGATGCCGGTCCAGGCGAGGTGAAGCGCCGTGATGGTAAGCGCCGCGCGCCGGCCCCAGCGGTCCGAGATGTAGCCCGTCAGCGGCAACGACACGAAAGAGCCAATAACGCGGTACGAGCCGATTTGGGATCGCTTCCACTCTTGGCATGCCATCTGGAACTGATCAATCAGAAAATCTACATAAGTATCCTGTCTTTTTTGTGTATTGTTAGTTTTACTGATAAAATACAGGCACATAACAACTAAATGTTTGATAGAAATAGATTTTATCAATCAAGGGACTCTCGATTTTTTTATCCTTACAAGCCAGTTGTTTTTGGCTTAGCTTAAGGAAAGATACTTACATCATACACGACGGTGTTGGTATGTTCGTAAATATATTCCTCGCAATCCACTGCCCTGGTGCGGTCGAACCACTCAGCAGGACAAGTGTCATTGGAAGGAGTTTGTGAGATGTGGTCATCAAAGCGAGCGCAAGCCTCGAAGGAATCCCGGCTTGTACCATTGATGGCGTTTAGAACCCACTCCGGACGAAACTCTGGATGTGGGACGGCGGTGGCAGAGCCGTCACATTGAGGAATTCGGCACCTTAAGTCAAATATTGTACAGATTAGATTGATTGATAGTAGTAACCAAGTCTGTGTTCTACTAGGAATAGCTAGTTTGGTTTTAGTATCTTCCTGAACTGAGTTCACTTTGCAGATTGCAAAGTCAAAAAATAAACATTTATCTTGCATAGTTACATCATACCAAGTTCCGCGAAGAACAATCAAATTCGATAATATACTCGTAATAGATGTGAAAAGCAGGGCCAGAAAAGCATATTCTAATTAGTCCGTATTTTAGATTATCCAAAAATTTTGTATGGCGAATATTTTTTAAATTTATCAAATACTTAAGTAAACCTTAACAAAGATACGCGACTTATACACGCATGCGAGTTCACCGATTCGTAAAAATTGTGCGAAGTCGTGACGTCATACAGAATTTAAAGGCGAAGTATCTTTGTCATTTTTGTTTCTGAAAGGAAAGAAAAAAAAACGTGTACTTTAAATATTTTTGATAATCTAACCGATGGTTCAAACATATTTCCAGTCATCATGCCTATTATGGTATGCGAATAAATGCAAGCGTTCCACAAGGCTTTTCATCGCCAACAAAATAAAAAAAAAAGTGTTCTTTTTAATTTATGATTAAGCCTAATAGTTGTAAAATACTATAATTACCTGGTATTTATTCTGGCCGTGGTGAAAATGTACTCGCTTCCTAAACACGCAACGGATATGATAGGCAGAGCCGCTAGGATCAGCGTGAACACCTGATACCGACCGAACTGCCCCACCTCCTCTATCAGGATCGTGTCCAGTTTCACCACGTTACCCTGCGTCTTCGTGTCATCGCTGGGCGATGTTCCTTTTTCTCCTTCAGAGACTGACATATCTGTAAGTTACACCCACAATATACACACGTATTTCATCATCCACTCTCCACCGCTTTGGCCCCCAATGATATTCGGAAGAATACTAGTTACGCTTCTGATGTATCTACTACAAAATATGCTTGTAGGTACCTGATGATCGCGAGCGCGTGTGAACAAATACGATAACGATAATTAATTTTTATTACTGTTGTTAATATTATGGTAAGTATTTTCAGATTTGTTCCTCATGAACCTCTTAGACCTGCCCCCTTTTATCGACGACACAATCGTTGCTATAAACAAGTTTATTTAAAAATCAAATTAAAAAACCCCGACCATGCCATCTAGTGATGAATAACGGAACTACCGAGTAGATGCGTTATTATAGCACCATCTATAACTTTTAGGGGAGGCCTTGACTTTCAAGCTGTAAATCTCAATAACGGATTTTCCGCAAACATATCTAAGAACCACCGCAAGAGAATTCGCTTGCACGTAAAAAAAAACGCATTGCGAGTCCATCCGTTCGAGCGCCACACAGAGAGAGAGACAGACAGCCATAAATGTCAAACCTATAACACCCCCCTTATTTGTCGGGGTTTAAAAATGACTGATCTCTCCCACAAATCTAGCAATCGATCTGAGCCGAACAGCAGATCTAGTTTCTACTCGATGAGATTTCTTTCCGTGGCAAAGTGTTAAACTGTTTGCACAACAGGCCGAGTTCTTAAAACCATCTGAGACATAGAAAATGGTTTTTAAAATCTATAAAAAGATAATCAAGTCTAGTCAAAGTCGCATTCAGATAAAACTTCTAATAAACGTCACTCGGTTAAAAAAAAAACCCAAAACAATCCCTTCTAGTAATTTTGTAGGGTCTGTACCCAAAGGGTAAAAACAGAATCCTATTATTAATATTTCGCTGTCCGTCCGTCCGTCCGTCTGTCTGTCACCAGGCTGTATCACATAAACCGTGATAGCTACAGTTGAAATTTTCATAGATAATGTATTTCTGTTGCCTCTATAACAACGAATACTAAAAACAGAATAAAATAAATATGAGGCTCTCATACAAAAAACGTGATTTTTTATAGAATTCAGTCGAAATACGTAGTAGCCTGCGGGGTGTCTCGTGGATTGCCCCGCACCTCATCCTCCCGAGCGTTGGACATCCTTATCACATATACTTCCCTTACTTGTTATTCATTCGTGACGGAAAAAAGTGTCGGAAAAATCTTACACTTTTTTATTAGATAATAAATAAAGGATACTTCGTATACATAATAATAAATTAAACAATAGAAAAATGCGTATGCTGGGACTTCAACCGGTGACATTGAGTATACAAGCAATATACCTACTCAATCAACTGAACTAAAGACAAGTTACACCATACTTTCAACTTTGAAATTACCTTTCAATAATGCGCTAGATAGCGCCATCTAGTTGTAAACCATGGTTAAGATGCAGATAAAAAGCTGATATTGTCTAAATAGCTGGATCGATTTTTACCAAACATAGCTAAGAACCACCGCTTTCAAGTAAAAAAAACGCGTCAAAATCGGTGCATCCGTTTGAACGCTAGGATGACAGACAGACAGACTTTAGCAACAAACTTATAACACGCCTCTTTTTCCGTCGGGGGTTAAAAAGACGAGACGCAAAGATTGTAGGCCGTAAAAAGTGTAGAGTGCACTACTTTTTTAGTTTTGTTGCCGCTTTGCCCATTTCCTTCTACGAGCTGCGTAGCAATAAAAGCAGAGCGTGCATTGATTGATTTCAAGAACAATATGGAAAAACACATGTTATTTATTGACATACTACAGTCGTGACCAAGTACAGCCTACCAACAAAGTAACTTAGATATTGTTACATTTTTTTAATTATGTAAATTGTAAGACACATTTGCCCTGCATTGGGACAATTAAGGTTAAAAAAACGAAGGGTTGCACTCCGGGAGTGCCGGCAGAAGTGAAAACTTGAATATTAACGTTTTCATTTCCATGGATGCGCGTGGCACGCTGTAACATAAACACACACGAACATTCGCGCAAGCGCCCTGCGCCGCCTAAACGAAACAGCAAGCGCAGGCATATATTTTCGCCGCGCCGTAGAAAGAGAGGGGGATACTTCCTCTCCTACGCCACGCCGTGTCTACTCTCCATCCGTCTTACGAATTTTCGATCAGTCACGTGTCCTGACGCCCTGACGCTCTGACGCGAGTTTAATATTTTTTACCCTTTACAAAAAAGTGTACAACGCCGCTAAAGAAGTTTTCACTTCAATAATGTTCATTGATTTTGTAGCTTTTTTATGCTTTTTCAATTGCTTGCAAAAAATATATATTATACATATTATTTAAGTTGTAAGGTAATTAATTACTTTACGAAACGATGTTACATTTCAACTGGTCACAAAAGGAATCACCTTGTCTTTTCTAAGATTAAATTTCAGAAGTAGAAAATAATCTTTGTATTAAGTACGTTTTATCCACCATATGATAGACTATCATCAAAATAATCAGCAGCAAATACATCTACTTCTTTGGCTTAAAAAAATATAAGTCAAAGTAAGATAGATAAAACCGTAGTTTTGTCCCTAAGGATATAAATATGTTCCGTTACATAGTTATATTAAAGCGATTCGTTGCTATCATTTTAAGATTATAATTATAATCCGGTCGCAGTTTAGTAATATGCTTATCTGACATAATTAATCTGGTTTAATAGTTATAAGTTTACCAAAGAATCAAATAAAACGGTATATTGGTTTTTAGGGCTTCGTACAAAAATAAAAACGGAACAACTATTATAGGATCACTGTCGGGGGACAAATTGGGAAAATTAAAAAAAAGTTCTACAAACCTTACTGTGTCATATATTAAATGAAAGGGTTTGTTGTGAGGACATCAAATATATTTTACTTAGTATTGTAAAATAAATAAATTTGATTTTATGAAAGATGTAGAAAATTATTATAGAAGAATTATATGAAGGCTGAGTAGTAGAGAATGCATTAACGTTAAATTCACCTTTTGTACCTTTTGGTCAATAACGATTTAATAAATAAATAAAATTGACCATTCTCCCCTGATCACTAAAACCTCTGAGCCTATAAAAAATATAGTTCATCTATAAAAAATTATGGCATTGATTTCAGGAAAACCTATAAAAAAGTCTATCAATTGAAAATAAAGTGGTAAACTCAATATAGTGGAAAATATGTCACTAAAACGCCACTAGACAGCGCTAGTAGTATTTAACTCGCCATTTGCTGTGAGGTGCGCCATTTCAAATGTGATAGATGAATTGAAAACTTTGGCATCGTACGGAATCCTCTCCACGCGAGTTCAACTCTCACTTAGCCGGTTTTTTTATTTTCATTATGTTCTAAATCAATTTGTTTTGACAAGACACAGAAATATATGACATCTAGAATCACATATTTTTAAAACTAAATGCTTCTTACAGGCGCACCTTTTAGTAGAGCACTGGGGTTAGCTTTAGACTAGAGGTTTGGGGGGGGGGGGGGTAGTATATTCCCCCTCTTAAGTGGGGGATGTGGAACTAGTATTTAGGTTATAATTTAATAAACCATACGTTTCCGCGCGGGTCCTACCAAGTATCAAGGGTTTCGTGGGGTTACCCTCTAACCCCCAAATAATTATTAGATTCTTATAATCTTAATCCTAATTTTAATCCTAATCCTAATTTCCTATCCTAACTAATACTATAAATGCGAAAGTGAGTTTGTATCTTTATGCTACTTCTTCACGCTATCTTGTTTATGATAATAATAAGAGATTACCTACTTCAGTTCCGGTCGGCCTGCGAATCTTACTGAACTTGTCTTATTTTAACTAGCTGGTATTAGGTAGTTACTGTACTAAGAGTTAAATCCATTAAAATATTAACCCGCAACTTCATCCGTGTAAAAGTCAAAAATGGTTCTAATAGGATTTTTAATTGGTTTTTACGTTATTAGTTTTGTTGCAACATAATGTTAAAATATAACAATCTTTATTATAATGTATGAATTTTAAAGCCTACCGAACCCGGTGAATTTTGTTCCGCCTTCCCTTTCCCTTTCTCTTTCATCCTATTCAATCCCTCTAGGGGTAGAATTTAGAAAAATCTTAAAACACGTATTTACTAATTTACTGCCAGGAGTACTCTTGCGAAGTTTTGAATTAAATGGATAAACTAATCTTGTTTCTCCATACAAAATTTGGATCCCCGTTTCACCACTTTAGGGGTTGGGTTTTGAAAAATCCTTTCTTACTGCACCCTTAAATCTCATAAGAAACCTATGTGCCAAACTTAGAGTCTCTAGACCCAGCGGTTTGGGCTGTGCGTTGATATGTCAGTCAGACTTTTATATATTAAGATAGATATTATTAAATTATTGTTATACAAATTTATATTATTTTTATTGGATTTGATGCAGAAAGTTTTCCGATAACTACTCCCCCGTCCTGCCACTCGCATATTGACACATGCTTATGTAGTGGTCACCCCATTTTTTCCCTTAAGGGGTTAAATTTTGAAAAATCGTTAAACATTTATTTTCTTATTTACCACCAGGAGTACTCTGGCGAAGTTGCGAATAAAATAGTCAAACTAATCTTGTTTCTCTATACAAACTGTAGACCCTTGTTTCACCCCTTTAGAAGGTGAGTTTTGAAAAATCCTTTCTTATTACACCCCTACATTTTACGAGAAACCTATGTGCCAAATTTCACGTTTCTATCATTAGCGGTTACGGCTGTGCGCGCGTCTATATGTCAGTAAGTAGAAGCTTCTCCTTTTATATACATATAAAGATACGAGTATCGACTGACTGACTAATTTGTAATTTTGATATAAGTACAACAAAACTAAAAACCGACTTCACCCGAAACTACGCAACCGATTTTGATAAAACTTCTATGAGACCACCTTACAAGTATTACTACTTACTTAAAATTTTAAAAATTATAATTGTTTTTAAAATCGTAAGTAAGTAAGTAATGTAAGTAAGTTACATGCATACATATTATCACGCCTGTTTCCCACATGGATAGGCAAAGATTATGGACCTCCACTTGCTACGATCCTGACAGACCTCTTTCGCTCCATCTGCACTCATCACTCTCTTCATGCATGCCCGCCGGTTACGGGTACTTCTGCCCTCTTTTTTTGAGAACGTCTGCAGTCTGATCGCGGTACGTTCGTCGAGGATGACCCTGACCCACTCTTCCACTCATATTCGCTTTGTAGACCCTATTATTAAATTTCCTTTGATTAAGTAAGTTGCCTGGAATAAATTGCTTAGCGATAAGGCCGCCTTTAGCGCGTTCTCAAATTTTTAAGGTATTTTTGTGCAATAAAGTGTATTGTATTGTAAGCAACGTGATAGTTTAAAAGGACGAGTAGTAACATCTGTATCTTATGCCCTTTGACTCGTGCTTTGATGAGTCAAAGCACCTTTGTAGCGCGCGCCACGAGCCGACGAGTGGAGAGCTATTCTCTTGGCCGGTTGCCAAAGCCACGTTCTTAATATCTTACATTTTATTTTTACATAAATAAATAATAATAAATATATAGAGACAAATAACACTGATTGAGCTAGCCCCAAAGTAACTTCGAGACTTGTGTTATGGGATACTACCTCAACGATACTACATTTTATAACAAATACATACATAGATAAACATCCAAGACCCAGGAGAATTTGAAAAAGGCATTTTTCCAACTTGCCTTGACCGGGAATCCAACCCAGGACATGTGGGTGGCGTACTAGCATGGTAAATGTTTGTGAAAGTCTTTTGTATAACCCTTTCCCTTTTTCGAAATTGATATTGAACTCGAGTTGTCTTGTTTGCTATATGTACGACAAATAATAAGAGTAAATAGAGACATCTTTTTTAATAGAAATTAAAAAATACTGTCTAAGTATCCTATTTTTTGACAGCGATTTAGGAATGCTGACTGAGGATTGTTAATATTATAAGAAACAAATCTTAAATATGATCATCCAAAGGAATACTGTTTAAAATGAAAGATAAAGTTAATTTTAATACACTTTACTTAGCTACTATGGTAAGGTTGAATTCTGCGGTAAGGGCGAAGCCCGCCGCCGGCCGGTGAGCTGCCGCTGCGCGCGCGCTGGCAGCCTCGCCCGCGGCCCCGCGCTTCTCCGTCCGCTACAACACACAGCATCACTACCACTATGTTGCCTGGTTTACTTCTAATAGGTGGTTAAAATTACCTCGTACGTGATTTTCTTGCCGTGCCGCATGATAATATTTGGTAATCCCACGAGAACCGCACATTTTTCCTGCTGTTTAGCCGTTTTTAGTTGATTTTTATAGAAATTTTCAACCCTCATTTCAGCCCCTAAGGGCGTGAATTTCCAAAAATCCCTTCTTAGTGCTCACTTACGTCAGTTTTAGAACCTTTGTGCAAAATTTCATGCTTAAATCCTGAGGTTTCAGCAGTATTCAGCTGTACGTTGATCGATCAGTCAGTCAGCCAGTCAGTTTTTTTTTATATATGCATATGTCGGAGATATCAAGTAAAATTCCCTTATTTATTTTACTCGTGTTAAGAGAAAGTTGTATACTACAGCGGATAACGGATAGATTTTCAAATAAAGAAATACGTTTCAACGAGTATAAAACCGGACGAGTGACAGTCTTGTTCGGACCGCCGTACTGTGCACAACTCGTTTGTGTGGTGTGCTGTTGGCTTGGCTGTGGATTGGTTAACCGATTTATTATAATGACAGTCTATTTCTTCTGCACGATAAATCCAGGCTTATGTGGTTAAAACTCATGGATCAGTGCGAGATGGGGCGCTAACTTATTGACACATTTTTATAAGTCTATATTTAACTACTTACAGTATCTATCTTCCATGCTGGTTTATAGTAAGCAACGACAGACACATGCACCACAGCCAACGACATTAATTTTCACCTTGTTTACTATTTACTGATTTATCTCTTTTCCTTTTTGAGATTCATTTGATTCGCTACGTCCAGATTCATCAAAGATAGGTCTCTGTACCCCTGAAAATCTTTTTTTGAGGACTAAGTATATTAATTTCATATTCAGGCAATTCTCGGAACGGTAATGCGATTGCCTTTTCTCGTTGTTGAAGTAGAAATAAAAAAAAGGTTGACTAAACACGGTTTTTATTTAATTTACATTTAAATTAATTTAAAAAAAAAGTGATTTACTTAGAATCGATGATGTCGATGCTTCCCAGAGAGATCACAAAGAGACTTTATTAAAAGCTGGAAAGCGAACGTCGACCTCCCAAGAAGCAAAGCTGCTGTTGCATCCGGAGAAATCACTTGTTAGGCTTGCGCTTGTTAAGGACCTCAGCCTCCTCCATGGTATCGGGCAGCCTGATACCGAGCGTCTCTGGCATTGTGAAGACCAGGATCCCCGATAGCAGTGAGAGACTACCGAACAACACCGTGGGCAGCGGCTCCCACACCTCTTGCGCCTGAAAAAATATTCTTCGTTAAATTTCGTCGAAGAATGTATGATTGTTTTAGGTGTCAGCAAAATATTTAATGATCGGGGATTTTTCTGTTTTTTTTTTTCTTACAAGAAGCATATGACATGGACAACTGACATGCTACAATGACCTGCATGCAGGTTGGTTATATGAATCATGCAATTAAACGATTGTCTTCTATTAAATTTTAACTGCAGTCATCGCCACGAGGCGGTAGCAGGATGTGACAACAGAAAACTCCGAAATGTCAGAAGCATAGCGTGGCGTAGTTTGCAGCAAGCATGCTGGTTCGTTATTATTTACTGTACAGACTAGAACGCATGAACTATGCCAGTTGCTACATTCGTTTTTCTGAACATTTTGATGATTGCCTTCTTTTTCTTCCTCCGGCCTTATACCATTTCTAGTTGGGGTCGGCTCTCCAAAGAGATCTCTTTTAAGTCGTCACTGGTTCTATGTTGGCATTCTTCAATCCTTGTTTATTTCGATGATTGCATAACAGAGACTTACAAGAGAGGGTGTGAGAGGCGCGACGAATGAGCCAATCCTGCCCACCATAGAGGCAAAGTTGAACAGTCTGTGCCGGTGCCGCGTGGGGAACAGCTCCGCCGTGTACACGTACACCGACGCCATCACCATGGAGATGCAGCACTTCCCCACCAGATACACCGCCATCGACAGACCGAACATGTCTGAAATTATGCACATCATCTTTTATGTACCATCCACAAACAAATGAGATGAGCTAAGGGATAAAATTTAAAAGTAGCCGATCTCCATTTATATACTATATACTATAGTAAAACTACTGACATGCTTAATATTAGTTTAGTATGTATAAACTTGTAAGAAAAGTCTCTTTGGCTGTACTATTTGTATCTGAGTGGTTTGATGTCAATAAAAAGTTACATTAAACACAGATTAGTAAAATAGTGTATCCAGCTATTTTTCATTCGTTTTTCCTTCTATCAAAATAAATAATACTAATGAAGAAATTCGAAATGGTTTAACATTTTATAACAAAAAAGAAAAAATGCAACGCAACTCACGAAAAACGAATTATGACGTTTATGGACCTAATGTAGTGACAGTTTTTACCGGAAATTTCTATTGCAAAGATGCACTTCGCTTTGGTTGCCCTGTCACGGATAAAATGGATGTCATTTTTGTAAAAGAAGCGCAATATTGGCATGTCGGTAATTACGACATAGCTGAAGAACTGGGAATTGACTACAATACAGTTTTGACTCATTTGAAAAAGCTGGGTAGACAAAAAACCTAGATATTTGGGTGCCACACGATTTCTCTGAAAGAAATCTATTGAACCGTGTACTCACTTGCGATACTTTATTAAGACGTTATAAAACCGGACCATTTTTGCAAAGATTGATACTGGTGATAAAAAATGGTTCACGTATGACAAAAACGTCTAAAAAAGGTCATGGACAAAGATCGGTCAGGCTTCACAGACTGTGGCAAATCCGGGTTAATTCGCAATAAGATGATGCTGTGTGTGTGGTGGAATTCGAAGAGCATTGTTCTTATCGAGTTTTTAGCGCCGGGCAGAATCATTTATTCGAATGTCTACTACCAAAAACTGATAAGACGTTTAAGCAAGAAGTTGAGAGAAAGCGGCCAAAATTGATTAATAAAAAGGGTGTGGTCTTTGATCACGATAATGCTAGGCTGCAAACATCTTTAGCTTCTCAGCAAAAGTTAAGAGAGTTTGGCTGGGAGGTGTTAATGCATCCACCATTTAGCCCAGATCATGCACCTTCAGATTTCTAATTGTTTGGTCATTTCAGAATTCTATAGCCAAGGTCGGGTTTACATTAAGAGGGAACGGCTAAAACTACTGGTCCCGTTTTTTTGACAATAAGTCCCAAAATTTATACAGCAGCGGGATCATCACCTACAAGATGGCAAAAAGTCATGGAAGAAAATGGCACGTTTATACTATAATTAAAAATAAATAAACTTAAAAAAGAAGTCTTGAGTATTCATATAAAATGCGAAGAAACTTTTTCCCCAACGTGTTATATCATCCTTTACTATGTTGAGCCAGCATTTCTTGAGCCTTGCTCTTTACCAGGGCCTGACGAAGAAGCCAAAAGCTAGGCATTTGTCTCCTTCGAAACTTGTCAGTTTCCGCAACCCGTGACCGTGTTAGTGTATACGACTCTTTTCATTGTGTCAAAACCACACATCTAACGCAGCGTTTACATTTTTGTGACTCGCAGATCGAATTTAAGTTCATTTTTTCTACAAATACGTTATCTACTAACCATTGAATAAAAAGTTCTGAGCATATTTACCTTGAGGTAAAAAATAAAACGTGAACTGACAAAGGGCGCACAAGAAATAGCCTAAGACGAGCAAAGGCTTTCTGCCTACGCGGTCCAGCAGCAGGATGGCGAGCCAGTAGCCGGGGATCTCCACGGCGGACACGTACACGTAGTTCAGGTAGCTGTTGCCGGACAGGTTCACCGCGTTCACGCTCAGCCCGTAGTACACCAGCGTGTTGGTGATCCACCACACCGGCGTCACCACGCAGCGGGACAGGATCACGCGCGACTTCAACACCAGCAGCAGCAACAGTGGATCTTGAAACAAATGAAAAGTGCAATAAATGTATTCTTCTAAGGGACCAGAAATATTTTCTAAAAAGATGACGATGCCTACAAACCTGGCATTTGGGTTTATTGATAACAGAAAATATGCTGGCAATTATTGAATCAAAAACGGCCAGAAAAAATATGCGTTAACTGTGCAATTTAACTTATTTTACATTGCGAAATTTAATTTCTGTCAAACAAAAAAAGTTGTCTTTTTCAAATTCTTGCGTGAGTTTCCGAAACACGAATCTATTGGCGGAACGAAACGCGACCTCACCTTCCACCGTCAACGTGAGATTACTTGGAGAACTACGTTCAGAAATGAGCCATAATTTATCCTTGAATCGTCGCGGTAATGGCAAAATGCATCGACTTTACCTGTTTTTTTTAAATTCGATACGTACTACCAAATAATGAAAAAAAAAACATGAATAAAGCTAAAATAACTATTTAAATTAACTTTTATTTTGGACATAGGTTTATTAATGTGAAATTTTTTAAATGGTTTAGTATCCCTTTACCTGACCCTGTAAATAAACAATTGACCTAGGAGGAATTAATCCCAGTAACAGATAAGGGGTCCCAGTAACAATAATCGTATTTAGCTATTTCTAGCGAATTTTTATGGTTTTATACGGCATCTTTGCCGGTCTGTCAATGTCAATAAGTTGTTTACATGATCGTTGTTTTTGCGAAATTATAATTAGTGTTCATTTGTTAATCATTTGATGAAACGGTGACCCCTTGTGTAGAAAGTTTCGTTATTATGATTGAAAGCGGTTTTGTCAAGAAGGCACAGTCTGATAAAACCTGTCTAAAATTTGTGTGTTCATGATGGCCACGTACTTTGCACGTAATTCCAATTTTACATCCTCCGAAATCAGATGAGTAAAAGCTGCAAGGTAAATAAATTAAAGACGATACACTCATTGTCTCTTCTCATTGTTTCCTTACACAGCTTTTCCTTGCATCTTTTGGCATATGGAAATATATTTTGTCAGGCGCGGTTTTCATGTTATTTTCGCACATATGAACAATAAGCTTGTGTGTGCTCTAACATTGTGATAATATGTTATTCTTATAAGCTCACTTTTATTAAGACTGCGAATTAAACACTTCGTTGTTATTGCACTCAGTGTACGGTGCCATCACAATAAATGCACCAAAATGGCAGCAATAGCACCGCATTCTCCGAAAATGATAGCAGTTTTATTATATATATTTTTTAGCTTAGTAAATAATATTGTATAATAATATCTTACAGATTAGTTTAAACAATAAAAAATAATCATGAATACACCCTATGTTTGTGATTTATGTTTTTTTTTCCAGCCAGATCTTGTGTCTCACTGCTAGGCAAAGGCTTCACCTTCTTTTTTCACATTTCTTTATCCCGGTCAACTTGCCCATTCAAGAAACCCTCCATGTCAACGTTATTGTTTTCGATGTTATTTTGACATCATTCAACATGACGGTTTTATATGAGTATGAATACTTAATAGAATACACACCAAACATAATATTGTTCACCGACTAACCTTTAGGTTTGACAACGGATTTCTCGGCCTCCGCAGCGGCGCGCAACATTTCCAGCGACTTCTCCGACAGCTGCTTTTTGTTGACGCTAGCCACTTTCTTGAGAGTCACCTCCGCTTCCTCGTAGCGGCCCTTGCTCATCAGCCAACGGACTGACTCAGGGAACATCCAGAAGTAAAAGATCGCCACCACCTGTTGTTGAATCTATTAGGTTTGCTCATAACTGATTTTTTTTTGTTTTTCTTTTAAATTTAAATAAAAGCCAAAGAAGCTATATGACCAAACTTACTCGTGGAACTTATTTGCAGAAATTATTAGAAATTACTAATTCAAAATGTGCGCTACAATTCTGATGAATAATGTTTAACTTTTTTCATTTTTAATCAGCACCAGGGTATGAGTTATGTGCACACAAGTGTTAAAGCGACATGTCGGCCAATGCGGGCATTGTCGACATGGAGGGACTCGCTGTCAGCGAGCAACGACTGACTGATCATTGGCAACACGCCTTCACCTGCGGCCCGTAGAGTACTCGAGTGAACTGCCGCCAGGGCTGCACTCCCCATGCGGTCAAGCCGATCATGACATTGCCCAGTGCAGCAATCGTCGAGATGGATGCGCCTGCCATTACGCGGTAACGGGGCCCCACGAGCTCAGTCACTGGAAACACAGTTTTAATTATAGAGCAATTTTACACTAAATAAAAGATTTTTTCCTTCAAATTCACCTAAAATATAAGCAGTTGAATAAACGCCAGCCGCCAAAGCAGACAGAATCATGGAGAACAGGTACCACTCGTAGGAGCTGATGAAGGAACGCACGATGCCGGTCCAGACGAGGTGGAGCGCCCCGATGGTGAGAGCCGCGCGCCGGCCCCAGCGGTCCGAGATGTAGCCCGTCAGCGGCATCGATATGAAAGAGCCAATAATGCGGTACGAGCCGATTTGGGATCGCTTCCACTCTTGGCATGCCATCTGGAACTGATCAATCAGAAAATTTTCTATACGTTCTCTGTCTGTATTGTTAGTTTTATTAATAAAATGACATATATTAATCAACAGAGGGGTTTCCCCATTTCGGAGAATGAGCATTTTCTTGCATATATTACTATAACTATGATTGATAAAAATAGAATTTATCAATTTAGGAATCTGATTTCTTAACCCCGGTTTTGCGCTTTGCGACATACACGCAAATCACAATACGAGACACAATGGATTCTCGCGTAGATTTACGCAACAGCAAACGAGAGGTTGATCCTTACAAACCGGTAATTTTTAGGTTAGCTAAATGGGAGATACTTACATCATACACGACGGTGTTGGTATGTTCGTAAACGTATTCCTCGCAGTCCACTGCCCTGGTGCGGTCGAACCACTCAGCAGGGCAAGTGTCATTGGAAGGAGTTTGTGAGGTCTGGTCGCCAAAGCGAGCGCAGGCCTCGAAGGAATCCCGGCTTGTACCATTGATGGCGTTTAGAACCCACTCCGGACGAAACTCTGGACGTGGGACAGCGGTAGCAGAACCGTCACATTGAGGAATGCGGCACCTTATAGGTCAAATTTTTATACAGATTAGATTGATTGATAGTAGCCAAGTCTGTGTACTTCAAGGCGCCGCCAGTTTCGTTTAAGTATCTTGCGCGAACTGTGTCACACTTATAGTTTATACATTATTGCATACCGTTACTGAGCTCAAATTACGTTGCAGGTGGTGAAGCATTAAATAATAAACATTTTAAATTTTTCAATATATGATATGCTTATAAATTTACTTTTCACAGGGCATTTTGCTGCCACCAAGACTCAAAAATAAAATATTTTCCTCTCAATAATTTTTAGGTCAAATTCTTAATTTAGTACCTGGTATTTATCCTGGCCGTGGTGAAAATGTACTCATATCCTACACACGTAATGGATATGACAGGCAGAGTAGCTAGGATCAGCACTAACAGCTGGTATCGACCAAACTGCCCAACCTCCTCTATCAGGATCGTGTCTAGATTCACCACGTTACTTAGCTTCTTCGTCTCATCGCTGGACGACGTTCCTGTTTCTCTTTCAGAGACTGACATTTCTATAAGTCAATCATTCACTCTTCACCGCTTTGGCCCTCAACGATACTCAGAAGGACACTAGTTACATTGAACGGTGTACTATGTACTTATTTTTTTCTCTAGATTAAACAAAAAAATTAGCAGATGATAGCGAGCGCGTGTTAACAAATAAGATAACGATATATTATTTATTACTGTTGTAAATGTTATGGAAAGTATGTACTGATGTGTTCCTCGTGAACCTCATATACCAGCTCCCTTTTATATTAATGGAATTTCGAAATGACGAAATAATCCTTGTTTTCATTTTGAAAAATGTTTGAGCTGATCAATTTTCTATCAGAGTTACTACTTGACGAAATTTCTTTTCGTAGCAATGTTTTCAATAGAATGGACAAATATCCTTCTTATATCTACACTTTGGTAATTCTTATTCGTATTTACGTTACCTATTAAAGCGAAGGATAACAAGACGCAAAGATCATGTTTAGCAGGATTGTAGGCTGTAGGGTGCGCTGTTTTTGATTCTTGTTTTCGGCGTGACCGGTCTCTATTTAGATGGATCTCCAAGTTTACAAGCACGGACCACGATCTGCGAAGCAAAGCAGAGGTTGCCTTTTTATGGCGACCCTTGCGCCACTACGAGGAACTACAACAACAATTAACCGGCAACAAAACATAGTTCACAAGAAAACTACGAGATAACCGCCAGCAGTCTTCTACATCTCGATCTCAAAGAACTGGTTGCAACCTAAATATATATAAATATAACCTCCGTCGATACACCGTCGGAGCTGCGGTTCCCTAGGCCCTTTTATTATATCCTTCTCATAATATTTTATTAAGGAATTTAATTTCTTTGCAAAGCAATGTTGCAACTGGTCACAAAAGGAATGACTTTGTCCTTTCTAAGATTAAATTTCAGCAGTAGAAAATATTCTTTTTATTACGTTTATATCGACCACATAATAGACTTATATCACAATAATCAGCCTCAATTACATCTACTTTTTTGGCTTTAAAATATATTCATTACTAGCTGTTGCCCGCGACTTCATCAGCGTGGACTTTAATTTATGAGCACTGTGATTTTGATATTTTCAATAAGTTTCATGCAGTTTGTAAAAGATCGAGAGAATAGGCGAGATTTGATTCATGTTGCATAGCATTAGTGATGCGTCTAGCAGTCCATCACTATTTAGATTCCCTTTTTTATCCTTACGTCCATCATCACGCTATGAGGCATCTGCCGAACTTTAGGTACTCCCAGGTATTTGACGTGCGGTATCTCGGCACATCTTTCCCAAAGAGCTTCAAGGATGACAGGAGGTTGTTGTTCTCTAAAATCAATGTTTGCTTCTTGTTGACGTACACTAAAAACCTCCATTTGAAAAACCTGGCAGGCAAGGCATCTAGGGCTGTCTGGAGGTTCTTTGCGGCTTACTTTGAGTTCATACTAACTGCAAATAGTCCCGCGTCGTCGGCGAAGAACGCCAACTGTTGTCGTCGGTGTACTCTGACAGATTGGTATCTACGACCGCCACCGTGATCTTTCGGTTCTCGTGGGAGGAGGTCACAATGCCAGGTAGTTTTGTCATGGTTGTTTCCATTTTTATTGCAGCCCCTAACCTAACCATTTCTTAATTTTTTTCTTGTGGAAAATACCTGCCGTCTCGTCCACCCAGCCACGGGAAGCCGAACGGAACCTAACCCTTACGTTTTATTTTTACGTGAGGCAAAGGAGCCTTTCGCCTGCCGCCTGCCACGGAAAACTGGACGGTCATGTGAAGCTCTCCCCACTGAAAAACTCACAGTGACAACGCCGTTACCGCTTTTGCCAGGCCCATGTGCTACTCTCGCTTTACAGACCTGGCACGGTGGCCGCTTATCAGAGAATTCACTCAAACAAAACTCACAGAAAATCGACGTCTGAGTAGTAGCGTCACCGCTTCTATGCTTCGTTCGGTGAGTGAGAGAGCCGGGGGCCCTCCCCCTCCCCTCCCCCTATAATGGCAGCGGAATTTAAAAGAAATGGAGTACCCCAGGAGAGAACCGGTACATTAGATGCCGGAGAATCCCTCCCTAAGCATCTTGCTTGGGCTGCCCTACGTATTCTGGGGAGGGCAATATCCCGCTCGTCATTGCTCAAGATGAGGCTTCGGCAACTTCACGTCCATCTGTGCAATATCAGGGGTATTCAATCTAACCTCAACTGTATCCACTACCATCATGAGACAGAAAAGCCGGCCTTATTCTTTCTGACGGAAACGCAGATATCGCCTCCAGTGGATACGTCATACCTTAATTACCCCGGCTACAAAACTGAGCATAAATTAGTGCCACACGCTGGTTTTTTTTTTTTGAATTGAATTGAACAATGAAGGCTTTCTTATAGCATAACATATTAAACATGTCTGCTAGACGGTATCTCATCATAAGTCTTTCTTAGTTCCTCTGGATCCATCAGCAACGACGACATAATCACATAAATATTCAAATGAATAGAGAATCATTTTTATATTTATGTTATGTTTTGTTAAAAATGAGGTAACGACATGTTACGAGTAATTTTGGCCAATATTATGATAACCAATCCGACGTGTTCCTTATGGACCTAATTGACCCTATTAGAGAGCGATGCAGGCTGATCTGCAGGAGATGGCAGCTGTCAGCTGGAAAGCTATCGCTCAAAATAGTGAAAATTATTTTATTTCAACATAGCTTAAATCTATCATTACAGTGTGAACCAATACGATAGAGAAGTCGAAATGTAGCACAATAAAGCGCCTCCAGGCTAAGATCAATTCAAGTACGGGTCGCTGAGCCAGCGGATAAGAACTGAAAAAAATTGCTAAGCAATAAGGCCGCTATTTGCACGTTTTCTAGTTTTTAAGATTTAATGTAAAAACTAGCAAGGAACGTGATAGTTTAAAAGTACGAGTAGTAATATCTGTATCTTGTGCCCTTTGACCCGTGCTTTGACTCTCCTTTGTGTCGCGCCACGAGCCGACGAGTGCCGCCTTTCAATTGGCTGGTTGACACACCCATCCGTCAATGTTATATCACGTTCTTTCTTTTTTATATTTTATTTTTACAAAAAACAATATCTAATGTGCGTGAAAAACTTTTGCAAACTTAACTGGTTCCCTTTTATGAAATCGATATTGAACTCGATTTGTCTTATTGAATAAGACAAAATGAGTTCAATAGGTACGTATGACAAATCCTGGCTATAAAAACTAAAAAGAGACATCTTTTCTAATAGAATTAAAAATACTAAGTTGTCCTATATCTTGACAGCGTTGGAATTTTGAGTGAGGATTGTTAAAATTAATAAAAACCAATCTTAAGAATCCCCTTACCCTAGACTCTTCCATACAAACGTAGTCTACGTTTTATTTTGATACGAAATTTCAGAATCAAAATATGTAATTTTAAAGAAATTGCAATTATCTAGGGTTATAATTGGTTTGTAAAATTATAAACTGGAAAGAAAATATAAGGGTGTAGAAGTTTTCCATTGTAATAGTCAAATATGAAATAATATCTACACTATATTCTCTTTTAAGTTCATAATTTTAGTGTCGGACACCAATTATAACCCTAGATGATTGCGATTTCTTTAAAATTAGACTACGTTTGTATGGGAAAGTCTGATTCTGTCCAGAGTAAGGGGACTCTTAAATATAATTATCCTAAGGCATATTTTTTAAATGAAAAATAAAGGTTATTTTAAGATACTTTATCAACACCCATGCTATAAATCCTCTATAAAAGTTTCTGAAACAGTTAGCTTATTGCCAACATTAAAACACCCAGTGTCATAATAACCATTATATCACCCAAACGAGTGTTATAATCTATACTATAATAAAAGAGTAAAAAAAATGTGTCTGTACAAAGAAATTTTTCAAAAAAAAAAATTTGGGGCGATGGAGATATAGTAATAGAGTAAGAATATAAAAAAAAATGTCTGTCTGTTTGTCTGTTTGTCTGTTTGTCTGTTTGTCTGTTTGTACACGCTAATCTCCGGAAATACTGGACGGATTCGAATGAAACTTTTTTTGTTATATAGCTGTGATGCCTGGGCAACATATAGGCTATAATTGATTTTGGAAAATGGAACACATGATGCAGAACTATAATGGTCCAGCTAAACTATAAGAAATATTAAAATGCCGCCTTAGCAAAAGTTGTTAAGTCTGATGAGAACTTTTTGTTGAGTGGCCAAGCGCGAGTCGGACGCGCGCGAAGGGTTCCGTACCATAATCTATGAAAAATCACGTTTGTAGTATGGGAGCCCCCCATCAATACTTATTTTATTCGATTTTTAGGGTTCCATAGGGTAGGGTAGAAACGGGACCCTATTACTTAGACCGTCCGACTGTTTGTCTGTCTGTCTGTCACCAGGCTGTATCTCATGAACCATTATAGCTAGACAGTTGAAATTTTTATAGATGATGTTTTTTGTTGCCGCTGAACAAAAACATACTAAATCTATACTCTAATAAGAGTAAAATGTGTCTGTATATTGAAAATTTTTCCAAAAAAAAGTTGTTTCGTCCAAAGAATTACTTATAAGTTCAGTATTTGCGGACCTTCAGAGCATAACACACCAGAAAATTCTTGGTTATGTGAACGCGCCATATTGACACCAAAAAATTAAAAATCAGTTAATAAAGAACTTATGACGCAAATTATTGTTAACTAGCTTTTGCCCGCGGCTTCGCTCGCCTAGGGGTGTAATTTATCAAAATCCCTTCTTAGGGGATGCCTACGTCATAGTAGCTTTATGCATGCAAAGTCTCAGCCCGATCGGTTTAAAATTGACAAAGTTTCATACAAACTTTCATCCCCTATTTTATCCTTTTGGGGGTAGAATTGATCAAAATCCTTTCTTAGCTGATGCCTATGTCATAACATCTACCTGCATGCCAAATTTCAGCCCGATCCGTCCAGTGGTTTGGGCTGTGCGTTGATAGATCAATCAGTCAGTCACCTTTGAGTTACGAGTATATATATTTAGATTTCTTGGAAAGTGTTGTTGACGACGCCACCAATTATCCAGTTGAGTTTCTTAATTCACTTGCAGCAAATGGACTCTCGGCTCACAAAATAAGTCTTACTGTCGGAGGGCCAATAATGCTGATGCGAAATTTGACTCCGCCGAAACTGTGTAACGGAACCCAACTTAGTGTCTCAGCACTGTATGCCGAAGTTCAGCGGCTGAATTTCAGCCAATGCATGCCTGCAATGTTATTTGCATTTCTAGCAACACATAATGCCGAACTTCCGATGCTCTTGCCTGAATCGGACCCGTACCCGTACCCGTACCCGTACCCGTCCCCGTACCCGTACCCGTACCCGTACCCGTACGCGTACCCGTACGCGTACCCGTACCCGTACCCGTACCCGTACCCGTACCCGTACCCGTACCCGTACCCGTACCCGTACCCGTACCCGTACCCGTACCCGTACCCGTACCCGTACCCGTGCCCGTGCCCGAGCCCGTGCCTCTACCCGTACCCGTACCCGTACCCGTACCCGTACCCGTACCCGTACCCGTACCCGTACCCGTACCCGTACTCGTACCCGTACCCGTACCCGTACCCGTACCCGTACCCGTACCCGTACCCGTACCCGTACCCCTACCCGTACCCGTACCCGTACCCGTACCCGTACCCGTACCCGTACCCGTACCCGTATCCGTACCCGTACCCGTACTCGTACCCATACCCGTACCCGTACCCGTACCCGTATCCGTACCCGTACCCCTACCCGTACCCGTGCCCGTGCCCGTGCCCGTGCCCGTGCCCGTACCCGTACCCGTACCCGTACCCGTACCCGTATCCGTACCCGTACCCGTACCCGTGCCCGTGCCCGTACCCGTGCCCGTACCCGTACCCGTACCCGTACCCGTACCAGTACCCGTAACCGTACCCGTACCCGTACCCGTACGCGTACCCGTACCCGTACCCGTACCCGTACCCGTACCCGTACCCGTACCCGTACCCGTACCCGTACCCGTACCCGTACCCGTACCCGTACCCGTACCCGTACCCGTACACGTACCCGTACCCGTACCCGTACCCGTACCCGTGCCCGAGCCCGTGCCCGTACCCGTACCCGTACCTGTACCCGTACCCGTACCCGTACCCGTACCCGTACCCGTACCCGTACCCGTACCCGTACCCGTATCCGTACCCGTACCCGTACCCGTACCCGTACCCGTACCGGTATCCGTACCCGTACCCCTACCCGTACCCGTACCCGTACCCGTACCCGTACCCGTATCCGTACCCGTACCCGTACCCGTACCCGTACCCGTACCCGTACCCGTACCCGTGCCCGTGCCCGTGCCCGTGCCCGTGCCCGTGCCCGTGCCCGTACCCGTACCGGTATCCGTACCCGTACCCGTACCCCTACCCGTACCCGTGCCCGTGCCCGTGCCCGTACCCGTACCCGTACCCGTACCCGTACCCGTACCCGTACCCGTACCCGTACCCGTACCCGTACCCGTACCCGTACCCGTACCCGTACCCGTACCCGTATCCGTACCCGTACCCGTACCCGTACCCATACCCGTACCCGCACCCGTACCCGTATCCGTACCCGTACCCCTACCCGTACCCGTGCCCGTGCCCGTGCCCGTGCCCGTGCCCGTACCCGTACCCGTACCCGTACCCGTACCCGTATCCGTACCCGTACCCGTACCCGTGCCCGTGCCCGTACCCGTGCCCGTACCCGTACCCGTACCCGTACCCGTACCAGTACCCGTAACCGTACCCGTACCCGTACCCGTACGCGTACCCGTACCCGTACCCGTACCCGTACCCGTACCCGTACCCGTACCCGTACCCGTACCCGTACCCGTACCCGTACCCGTACCCGTACCCGTACCCGTACCCGTACCCGTACCCGTACCCGTACACGTACCCGTACCCGTACCCGTACCCGTACCCGTGCCCGAGCCCGTGCCCGTACCCGTACCCGTACCTGTACCCGTACCCGTACCCGTACCCGTACCCGTACCCGTACCCGTACCCGTACCCGTACCCGTACCCGTATCCGTACCCGTACCCGTACCCGTACCCGTACCCGTACCCGTACCCGTACCGGTATCCGTACCCGTACCCCTACCCGTACCCGTACCCGTACCCGTACCCGTATCCGTACCCGTACCCGTACCCGTACCCGTACCCGTACCCGTACCCGTACCGGTATCCGTACCCGTACCCCTACCCGTACCCGTACCCGTACCCGTACCCGTACCCGTATCCGTACCCGTACCCGTACCCGTACCCGTACCCGTACCCGTACCCGTACCCGTGCCCGTGCCCGTGCCCGTGCCCGTGCCCGTGCCCGTGCCCGTACCCGTACCGGTATCCGTACCCGTACCCCTACCCGTACCCGTACCCGTACCCGTACCCCTACCCGTACCCGTACCCGTACCCGTACCCGTACCCGTACCCGTACCCGTACCCGTATCCGTACCCGTACCCGTACTCGTACCCATACCCGTACCCGTACCCGTACCCGTATCCGTACCCGTACCCCTACCCGTACCCGTGCCCGTGCCCGTGCCCGTGCCCGTGCCCGTACCCGTACCCGTACCCGTACCCGTACCCGTATCCGTACCCGTACCCGTACCCGTGCCCGTGCCCGTACCCGTGCCCGTACCCGTACCCGTACCCGTACCCGTACCAGTACCCGTAACCGTACCCGTACCCGTACCCGTACGCGTACCCGTACCCGTACCCGTACCCGTACCCGTACCCGTACCCGTACCCGTACCCGTACCCGTACCCGTACCCGTACCCGTACCCGTACCCGTACCCGTACCCGTACACGTACCCGTACCCGTACCCGTACCCGTACCCGTGCCCGAGCCCGTGCCCGTACCCGTACCCGTACCTGTACCCGTACCCGTACCCGTACCCGTACCCGTACCCGTACCCGTACCCGTACCCGTACCCGTATCCGTACCCGTACCCGTACCCGTACCCGTACCCGTACCGGTATCCGTACCCGTACCCCTACCCGTACCCGTACCCGTACCCGTACCCGTACCCGTATCCGTACCCGTACCCGTACCCGTACCCGTACCCGTACCCGTACCCGTACCCGTGCCCGTGCCCGTGCCCGTGCCCGTGCCCGTGCCCGTGCCCGTACCCGTACCGGTATCCGTACCCGTACCCGTACCCCTACCCGTACCCGTGCCCGTGCCCGTGCCCGTACCCGTACCCGTACCCGTACCCGTACCCGTACCCGTACCCGTACCCGTACCCGTACCCGTACCCGTACCCGTACCCGTACCCGTACCCGTATCCGTACCCGTACCCGTACCCGTACCCATACCCGTACCCGTACCCGTACCCGTATCCGTACCCGTACCCCTACCCGTACCCGTGCCCGTGCCCGTGCCCGTGCCCGTGCCCGTACCCGTACCCGTACCCGTACCCGTACCCGTATCCGTACCCGTACCCGTACCCGTGCCCGTGCCCGTACCCGTGCCCGTACCCGTACCCGTACCCGTACCCGTACCAGTACCCGTAACCGTACCCGTACCCGTACCCGTACGCGTACCCGTACCCGTACCCGTACCCGTACCCGTACCCGTACCCGTACCCGTACCCGTACCCGTACCCGTACCCGTACCCGTACCCGTACCCGTACCCGTACCCGTACCCGTACACGTACCCGTACCCGTACCCGTACCCGTACCCGTGCCCGAGCCCGTGCCCGTACCCGTACCCGTACCTGTACCCGTACCCGTACCCGTACCCGTACCCGTACCCGTACCCGTACCCGTACCCGTACCCGTACCCGTATCCGTACCCGTACCCGTACCCGTACCCGTACCCGTACCCGTACCCGTACCGGTATCCGTACCCGTACCCCTACCCGTACCCGTACCCGTACCCGTACCCGTATCCGTACCCGTACCCGTACCCGTACCCGTACCCGTACCCGTACCCGTACCGGTATCCGTACCCGTACCCCTACCCGTACCCGTACCCGTACCCGTACCCGTACCCGTATCCGTACCCGTACCCGTACCCGTACCCGTACCCGTACCCGTACCCGTACCCGTGCCCGTGCCCGTGCCCGTGCCCGTGCCCGTGCCCGTGCCCGTACCCGTACCGGTATCCGTACCCGTACCCCTACCCGTACCCGTGCCCGTGCCCGTGCCCGTGCCCGTACCCGTACCCGTTCCCGTACCCGTACCCGTACCCGTACCCGTACCCGTACCCGTACCCGTACCCGTATCCGTACCCGTACCCGTACCCGTGCCCGTACCCGTGCCCGTGCCATGACAGTTTTAGCTGGACAGTAGGTAGGCCCAGGTGAACATAGAATAACTATTTGTGGGTTTGAACTCATGGATCAGCGCGAGGTAGGGCGCTGACTTACTGTCACATTTTTTATAAGTCTATTTATAACTACTTACAGTATCTTTAGTAAGAAAACTACGAGATGGCCGCCAGCAGTCTCCTACATCTCGATCTCAAAGAACTGGTTGCAACTGACTAAATACATACAAATCAACCTCCGTCGATACACTGTCGGAGCCGCGGTTCCCTTGGCCCTATTAACTAATATTATATCCTTCCCAATAATATTTTTGTAAGGAATTAAATTTCTTAGCAAAGCAATGTTGCAACTGGTCTCAAAAGGAATGACTTTGTCCTTTCTAAGATTAAATTTCAGCAGTAGAAAATAATCTTTTTATTACGTTTATATCGACCACATAATAGACTTATATCATAATAATCAGCCTCAATTACATCTACTTTTTTGGCTTAAAAATATATTCATTACTAGCTGTTGCCCGTGACTTCATCAGCGTGGACTTTAATTTATGAGCACTGTGATTTTGATATTTTCTGAGTTATGTTTTGTTAAAAATGAGGTAACGACATGTTACGAGTAATTTTGGCCAATGTTATGATAACCAATCCAACGTGTTCCTTGTGGACCTAATTGACCCTCTTAGAGAGCGATGCAGGCTGATCTGCAGGAGATGGCAGCTGTCAGCTGGAGAGCTATCGCTCAAAATAGTGAAAATTATTTTATTTCAACATAACTTAAATCTATCATTACAGTGTGAACCAATACGATAGAGAAGTCGAAATGTAGCACAGTAAAGCGCCTCCAGGCTAAGATCAATTCGGGTACGGGTCGCTGAGCCAGCGTATAAGAACTGGAAAGAATTGCTAAGCAATAAGGCCGCTATTTGCACGTTTTCTAGTTTTTAAGATTTAGTGTAAAAACTAGCAAGGAACGTGATAGTTTAAAAGTACGAGTAGTATATCTGTATCTTGTGCCCTTTGACCCGTGCTCTTTGCTTTGACTCACCTTTGTGTCGCGCCACGAGCCGACGAGTGCCGCCTTTCAATTGGCCGACTGCCAAACCCATCCGTCAATGTTATATCACGTTCTTTCTTTTTTATATTTTATTTTTACAAAAAACAATATCTTATATGCGTGAAAAACTTTTGCAAACTTAACTGGTTCCCTTTTATGAAATCGATATTGAACTCGATTTGTCTTATTGAATAAGACAAAATGAGTTCAATAGGTACGTATGACAAATCCTGGCTATAAAAACTAAAAAGAGACATCTTTTCTAATAGAATTAAAAATACTAAGTTGTCCTATATCTTGACAGCGTTGGAATTTTGAGTGAGGATTGTTAAAATTAATAAAAACCAATCTTAAGAATCCCCTTACCCTAGACTCTTCCATACAAACGTAGTCTACGTTTTATTTTGATACGAAATTTCAGAATCAAAATATGTAATTTTAAAGAAATTGCAATTATCTAGGGTTATAATTGGTTTCTAAAATTATAAACTGGAAAGAAAATATAAGGGTGTAGAAGTTTTCCATTGTAATAGTCAAATATGAAATAATATCTACACTATATTCTCTTTTAAGTTCATAATTTTAGTGTCGGACACCAATTATAACCCTAGATGATTGCGATTTCTTTAAAATTAGACTACGTTTGTATGGGAAAGTCTGATTCTGTCCAGAGTAAGGGGACTCTTAAATATAATTATCCTAAGGCATATTTTTTAAATGAAAAATAAAGGTTATTTTAAGATACTTTATCAACACCCATGCTATAAATCCTCTATAAAAGTTTCTGAAACAGTTAGCTTATTGCCAACATTAAAACACCCAGTGTCATAATAACCATTATATCACCCAAACGAGTGTTATAATCTATACTATAATAAAAGAGTAAAAAAAATGTGTCTGTACAAAGAAATTTTTCAAAAAAAAAAATTTGGGGCGATGGAGATATAGTAATAGAGTAAGAATATAAAAAAAAATGTCTGTCTGTTTGTCTGTTTGTCTGTTTGTCTGTTTGTACACGCTAATCTCCGGAAATACTGGACGGATTTGAATGAAACTTTTTTTGTTATATAGCTGTGATGCCTGGGCAACATATAGGCTATAATTGATTTTGGAAAATGGAACACATGATGCAGAACTATAATGGTCCAGCTAAACTATAAGAAATATTAAAATGCCGCCTTAGCAAAAGTTGTTAAGTCTGATGAGAACTTTTTGTTGAGTGGCCAAGCGCGAGTCGGACGCGCGCGAAGGGTTCCGTACCATAATCTATGAAAAATCACGTTTGTAGTATGGGAGCCCCCCATCAATACTTATTTTATTCGATTTTTAGGGTTCCATAGGGTAGGGTAGAAACGGGACCCTATTACTTAGACCGTCCGACTGTTTGTCTGTCTGTCTGTCACCAGGCTGTATCTCATGAACCATTATAGCTAGACAGTTGAAATTTTTATAGATGATGTTTTTTGTTGCCGCTGAACAAAAACATACTAAATCTATACTCTAATAAGAGTAAAATGTGTCTGTATATTGAAAATTTTTCCAAAAAAAAGTTGTTTCGTCCAAAGAATTACTTATAAGTTCAGTATTTGCGGACCTTCAGAGCATAACACACCAGAAAATTCTTGGTTATGTGAACGCGCCATATTGACACCAAAAAATTAAAAATCAGTTAATAAAGAACTTATGACGCAAATTATTGTTAACTAGCTTTTGCCCGCGGCTTCGCTCGCCTAGGGGTGTAATTTATCAAAATCCCTTCTTAGGGGATGCCTACGTCATAGTAGCTTTATGCATGCAAAGTCTCAGCCCGATCGGTTTAAAATTGACAAAGTTTCATACAAACTTTCATCCCCTATTTTATCCTTTTGGGGGTAGAATTGATCAAAATCCTTTCTTAGCTGATGCCTATGTCATAACATCTACCTGCATGCCAAATTTCAGCCCGATCCGTCCAGTGGTTTGGGCTGTGCGTTGATAGATCAATCAGTCAGTCACCTTTGAGTTACGAGTATATATATTTAGATTTCTTGGAAAGTGTTGTTGACGACGCCACCAATTATCCAGTTGAGTTTCTTAATTCACTTGCAGCAAATGGACTCTCGGCTCACAAAATAAGTCTTACTGTCGGAGGGCCAATAATGCTGATGCGAAATTTGACTCCGCCGAAACTGTGTAACGGAACCCAACTTAGTGTCTCAGCACTGTATGCCGAAGTTCAGCGGCTGAATTTCAGCCAATGCATGCCTGCAATGTTATTTGCATTTCTAGCAACACATAATGCCGAACTTCCGATGCTCTTGCCTGAATCGGACCCGTACCCGTACCCGTACCCGTACCCGTCCCCGTACCCGTACCCGTACCCGTACCCGTACGCGTACCCGTACGCGTACCCGTACCCGTACCCGTACCCGTACCCGTACCCGTACCCGTACCCGTACCCGTACCCGTACCCGTACCCGTACCCGTACCCGTACCCGTACCCGTACCCGTGCCCGTGCCCGAGCCCGTGCCTCTACCCGTACCCGTACCCGTACCCGTACCCGTACCCGTACCCGTACCCGTACCCGTACCCGTACCCGTACTCGTACCCGTACCCGTACCCGTACCCGTACCCGTACCCGTACCCGTACCCGTACCCGTACCCCTACCCGTACCCGTACCCGTACCCGTACCCGTACCCGTACCCGTACCCGTACCCGTATCCGTACCCGTACCCGTACTCGTACCCATACCCGTACCCGTACCCGTACCCGTATCCGTACCCGTACCCCTACCCGTACCCGTGCCCGTGCCCGTGCCCGTGCCCGTGCCCGTACCCGTACCCGTACCCGTACCCGTACCCGTATCCGTACCCGTACCCGTACCCGTGCCCGTGCCCGTACCCGTGCCCGTACCCGTACCCGTACCCGTACCCGTACCAGTACCCGTAACCGTACCCGTACCCGTACCCGTACGCGTACCCGTACCCGTACCCGTACCCGTACCCGTACCCGTACCCGTACCCGTACCCGTACCCGTACCCGTACCCGTACCCGTACCCGTACCCGTACCCGTACCCGTACACGTACCCGTACCCGTACCCGTACCCGTACCCGTGCCCGAGCCCGTGCCCGTACCCGTACCCGTACCTGTACCCGTACCCGTACCCGTACCCGTACCCGTACCCGTACCCGTACCCGTACCCGTACCCGTATCCGTACCCGTACCCGTACCCGTACCCGTACCCGTACCGGTATCCGTACCCGTACCCCTACCCGTACCCGTACCCGTACCCGTACCCGTACCCGTATCCGTACCCGTACCCGTACCCGTACCCGTACCCGTACCCGTACCCGTACCCGTGCCCGTGCCCGTGCCCGTGCCCGTGCCCGTGCCCGTGCCCGTACCCGTACCGGTATCCGTACCCGTACCCGTACCCCTACCCGTACCCGTGCCCGTGCCCGTGCCCGTACCCGTACCCGTACCCGTACCCGTACCCGTACCCGTACCCGTACCCGTACCCGTACCCGTACCCGTACCCGTACCCGTACCCGTACCCGTACCCGTATCCGTACCCGTACCCGTACCCGTACCCATACCCGTACCCGTACCCGTACCCGTATCCGTACCCGTACCCCTACCCGTACCCGTGCCCGTGCCCGTGCCCGTGCCCGTGCCCGTACCCGTACCCGTACCCGTACCCGTACCCGTATCCGTACCCGTACCCGTACCCGTGCCCGTGCCCGTACCCGTGCCCGTACCCGTACCCGTACCCGTACCCGTACCAGTACCCGTAACCGTACCCGTACCCGTACCCGTACGCGTACCCGTACCCGTACCCGTACCCGTACCCGTACCCGTACCCGTACCCGTACCCGTACCCGTACCCGTACCCGTACCCGTACCCGTACCCGTACCCGTACCCGTACCCGTACCCGTACCCGTACACGTACCCGTACCCGTACCCGTACCCGTACCCGTGCCCGAGCCCGTGCCCGTACCCGTACCCGTACCTGTACCCGTACCCGTACCCGTACCCGTACCCGTACCCGTACCCGTACCCGTACCCGTACCCGTACCCGTATCCGTACCCGTACCCGTACCCGTACCCGTACCCGTACCCGTACCCGTACCGGTATCCGTACCCGTACCCCTACCCGTACCCGTACCCGTACCCGTACCCGTATCCGTACCCGTACCCGTACCCGTACCCGTACCCGTACCCGTACCCGTACCGGTATCCGTACCCGTACCCCTACCCGTACCCGTACCCGTACCCGTACCCGTACCCGTATCCGTACCCGTACCCGTACCCGTACCCGTACCCGTACCCGTACCCGTACCCGTGCCCGTGCCCGTGCCCGTGCCCGTGCCCGTGCCCGTGCCCGTACCCGTACCGGTATCCGTACCCGTACCCCTACCCGTACCCGTGCCCGTGCCCGTGCCCGTGCCCGTACCCGTACCCGTTCCCGTACCCGTACCCGTACCCGTACCCGTACCCGTACCCGTACCCGTACCCGTATCCGTACCCGTACCCGTACCCGTGCCCGTACCCGTGCCCGTGCCATGACAGTTTTAGCTGGACAGTAGGTAGGCCCAGGTGAACATAGAATAACTATTTGTGGGTTTGAACTCATGGATCAGCGCGAGGTAGGGCGCTGACTTACTGTCACATTTTTTATAAGTCTATTTATAACTACTTACAGTATCTTTAGTAAGAAAACTACGAGATGGCCGCCAGCAGTCTCCTACATCTCGATCTCAAAGAACTGGTTGCAACTGACTAAATACATACAAATCAACCTCCGTCGATACACTGTCGGAGCCGCGGTTCCCTTGGCCCTATTAACTAATATTATATCCTTCCCAATAATATTTTTGTAAGGAATTAAATTTCTTAGCAAAGCAATGTTGCAACTGGTCTCAAAAGGAATGACTTTGTCCTTTCTAAGATTAAATTTCAGCAGTAGAAAATAATCTTTTTATTACGTTTATATCGACCACATAATAGACTTATATCATAATAATCAGCCTCAATTACATCTACTTTTTTGGCTTAAAAATATATTCATTACTAGCTGTTGCCCGTGACTTCATCAGCGTGGACTTTAATTTATGAGCACTGTGATTTTGATATTTTCTGAGTTATGTTTTGTTAAAAATGAGGTAACGACATGTTACGAGTAATTTTGGCCAATGTTATGATAACCAATCCAACGTGTTCCTTGTGGACCTAATTGACCCTCTTAGAGAGCGATGCAGGCTGATCTGCAGGAGATGGCAGCTGTCAGCTGGAGAGCTATCGCTCAAAATAGTGAAAATTATTTTATTTCAACATAACTTAAATCTATCATTACAGTGTGAACCAATACGATAGAGAAGTCGAAATGTAGCACAGTAAAGCGCCTCCAGGCTAAGATCAATTCGGGTACGGGTCGCTGAGCCAGCGTATAAGAACTGGAAAGAATTGCTAAGCAATAAGGCCGCTATTTGCACGTTTTCTAGTTTTTAAGATTTAGTGTAAAAACTAGCAAGGAACGTGATAGTTTAAAAGTACGAGTAGTAATATCTGTATCTTGTGCCCTTTGACCCGTGCTTTGACTCTCCTTTGTGTCGCGCCACGAGCCGACGAGTGCCGCCTTTCAATTGGCTGGTTGACACACCCATCCGTCAATGTTATATCACGTTCTTTCTTTTTTATATTTTATTTTTACAAAAAACAATATCTAATGTGCGTGAAAAACTTTTGCAAACTTAACTGGTTCCCTTTTATGAAATCGATATTGAACTCGATTTGTCTTATTGAATAAGACAAAATGAGTTCAATAGGTACGTATGACAAATCCTGGCTATAAAAACTAAAAAGAGACATCTTTTCTAATAGAATTAAAAATACTAAGTTGTCCTATATCTTGACAGCGTTGGAATTTTGAGTGAGGATTGTTAAAATTAATAAAAACCAATCTTAAGAATCCCCTTACCCTAGACTCTTCCATACAAACGTAGTCTACGTTTTATTTTGATACGAAATTTCAGAATCAAAATATGTAATTTTAAAGAAATTGCAATTATCTAGGGTTATAATTGGTTTCTAAAATTATAAACTGGAAAGAAAATATAAGGGTGTAGAAGTTTTCCATTGTAATAGTCAAATATGAAATAATATCTACACTATATTCTCTTTTAAGTTCATAATTTTAGTGTCGGACACCAATTATAACCCTAGATGATTGCGATTTCTTTAAAATTAGACTACGTTTGTATGGGAAAGTCTGATTCTGTCCAGAGTAAGGGGACTCTTAAATATAATTATCCTAAGGCATATTTTTTAAATGAAAAATAAAGGTTATTTTAAGATACTTTATCAACACCCATGCTATAAATCCTCTATAAAAGTTTCTGAAACAGTTAGCTTATTGCCAACATTAAAACACCCAGTGTCATAATAACCATTATATCACCCAAACGAGTGTTATAATCTATACTATAATAAAAGAGTAAAAAAAATGTGTCTGTACAAAGAAAATTTTTCAAAAAAAAAAATTTGGGGCGATGGAGATATAGTAATAGAGTAAGAATATAAAAAAAAATGTCTGTCTGTTTGTCTGTTTGTCTGTTTGTCTGTTTGTCTGTTTGTACACGCTAATCTCCGGAAATACTGGACGGATTCGAATGAAACTTTTTTTGTTATATAGCTGTGATGCCTGGGCAACATATAGGCTATAATTGATTTTGGAAAATGGAACACATGATGCAGAACTATAATGGTCCAGCTAAACTATAAGAAATATTAAAATGCCGCCTTAGCAAAAGTTGTTAAGTCTGATGAGAACTTTTTGTTGAGTGGCCAAGCGCGAGTCGGACGCGCGCGAAGGGTTCCGTACCATAATCTATGAAAAATCACGTTTGTAGTATGGGAGCCCCCCATCAATACTTATTTTATTCGATTTTTAGGGTTCCATAGGGTAGGGTAGAAACGGGACCCTATTACTTAGACCGTCCGACTGTTTGTCTGTCTGTCTGTCACCAGGCTGTATCTCATGAACCATTATAGCTAGACAGTTGAAATTTTTATAGATGATGTTTTTTGTTGCCGCTGAACAAAAACATACTAAATCTATACTCTAATAAGAGTAAAATGTGTCTGTATATTGAAAATTTTTCCAAAAAAAAGTTGTTTCGTCCAAAGAATTACTTATAAGTTCAGTATTTGCGGACCTTCAGAGCATAACACACCAGAAAATTCTTGGTTATGTGAACGCGCCATATTGACACCAAAAAATTAAAAATCAGTTAATAAAGAACTTATGACGCAAATTATTGTTAACTAGCTTTTGCCCGCGGCTTCGCTCGCCTAGGGGTGTAATTTATCAAAATCCCTTCTTAGGGGATGCCTACGTCATAGTAGCTTTATGCATGCAAAGTCTCAGCCCGATCGGTTTAAAATTGACAAAGTTTCATACAAACTTTCATCCCCTATTTTATCCTTTTGGGGGTAGAATTGATCAAAATCCTTTCTTAGCTGATGCCTATGTCATAACATCTACCTGCATGCCAAATTTCAGCCCGATCCGTCCAGTGGTTTGGGCTGTGCGTTGATAGATCAATCAGTCAGTCACCTTTGAGTTACGAGTATATATATTTAGATTTCTTGGAAAGTGTTGTTGACGACGCCACCAATTATCCAGTTGAGTTTCTTAATTCACTTGCAGCAAATGGACTCTCGGCTCACAAAATAAGTCTTACTGTCGGAGGGCCAATAATGCTGATGCGAAATTTGACTCCGCCGAAACTGTGACGGAACCCAACTTAGTGTCTCAGCACTGTATGCCGAAGTTCAGCGGCTGAATTTCAGCCAATGCATGCCTGCAATGTTATTTGCATTTCTAGCAACACATAATGCCGAACTTCCGATGCTCTTGCCTGAATCGGACCCGTACCCGTACCCGTACCCGTACCCGTCCCCGTACCCGTACCCGTACCCGTACGCGTACCCGTACGCGTACCCGTACCCGTACCCGTACCCGTACCCGTACCCGTACCCGTACCCGTACCCGTACCCGTACCCGTACCCGTACCCGTACCCGTACCCGTACCCGTACCCGTACCCGTACCCGTGCCCGTGCCCGAGCCCGTGCCTCTACCCGTACCCGTACCCGTACCCGTACCCGTACCCGTACCCGTACCCGTACCCGTACCCGTACCCGTACCCGTACCCGTACCCGTACCCGTACCCGTACCCGTACCCGTACCCCTACCCGTACCCGTACCCGTACCCGTACCCGTACCGGTATCTGTACCCGTACCCCTACCCGTACCCGTACCCGTACCCGTACCCGTACCCGTACCCGTATCCGTACCCGTACCCGTACCCATACCCGTACCCGTACCCGTACCCGTACCCGTACCCGTACCCGTACCCGTGCCCGTGCCCGTGCCCGTGCCCGTGCCCGTGCCCGTGCCCGTACCCGTACCGGTATCCGTACCCGTACCCCTACCCGTACCCGTGCCCGTGCCCGTGCCCGTGCCCGTGCCCGTACCCGTACCCGTACCCGTACCCGTACCCGTACCCGTATCCGTACCCGTACCCGTACCCGTGCCCGTGCCCGTACCCGTGCCCGTACCCGTACCCGTACCCGTACCCGTACCAGTACCCGTAACCGTACCCGTACCCGTACCCGTACGCGTACCCGTACCCGTACCCGTACCTGTACCCGTACCCGTACCCGTACCCGTACCCGTACCCGTACCCGTACCCGTACCCGTACCCGTACCCGTACACGTACCCGTACCCGTACCCGTACCCGTACCCGTACCCGTACCCGTACCCGTACCCGTACCCGTACCCGTACCCGTACCCGTACCCGTACCCGTACCCGTACCCGTACCCGTACCCGTACCCGTACCCGTACCCGTACCCGTACCCGTACCCGTACCGGTATCCGTACCCGTACCCCTACCCGTACCCGTACCCGTACCCGTATCCGTACCCGTACCCGTACCCGTACCCGTACCCGTACCCGTACCCGTACCCGTGCCCGTGCCCGTGCCCGTGCCCGTGCCCGTGCCCGTGCCCGTACCCGTACCGGTATCCGTACCCGTACCCCTACCCGTACCCGTGCCCGTGCCCGTGCCCGTGCCCGTACCCGTACCCGTTCCCGTACCCGTACCCGTACCCGTACCCGTACCCGTACCCGTACCCGTACCCGTACCCGTACCCGTACCCGTATCCGTACCCGTACCCGTACCCGTGCCCGTACCCGTGCCCGTGCCATGACAGTTTTAGCTGGACAGTAGGTAGGCCCAGGTGAACATAGAATAACTATTTGTGGGTTTGAACTCATGGATCAGCGCGAGGTAGGGCGCTGACTTACTGTCACATTTTTTATAAGTCTATTTATAACTACTTACAGTATCTTTTAAGCTGGTTTGGAGTAAACAACCCACAGACAGACACATGCACCACAGTCAACGACATTAATTTGTACTTTTTTTAAATATCTACCTTATTATCTATTTTCCTTTCTGACATTCATCTGATTCGTGATGTCCAGATTCATTAAAGATAAATAGGTCTCTAAACCCCTGAATCTTTCTTTGAGGAGAATAAACTATTCTTTATTCTTTATTGATAAACGTTACCCCGGGCGCTTATTGTTCCCCAAAATATGCACGTGAGTTAAAAACTTAAATGCTTAACACTAAATGGACAAATAACAAATACGAATATTAACAAATTTATTAAAATTGTCGTAAAAAATGTCTACATTTGGCATTCGAGCAATCAAGGCGTTGAGCAAAGTAACAGTTTGGCTAGAGTTGTATTAATTTCATATTCAAGCAATTCTTGGAACGGTAATACCATTGCGTTGTTGTTGAAGTACAAATTAAAAAAGAACGGTATACTAAACCTGGTGTTCATTAAATTTGCATGTTAAATAAAACACAGTTGTTTAGTTAGAATCGAGGATGTTGATGCTCCCAGAGAGATCACAAAGAGACTTTATTGAGAGCTGGGAAGCGAATATCGGCTTCCGAAGAAGCAAAGCTACTGTTACAACCGGAGGAATCACTTGTTGAGCTTCCGCTTGTTGAGGTCCTCGGCCTCCTCCATGGTGTCGGGCAGCTTGATGCCGAGCGTCTCCGGCGTCGTGAAAATCAGGATCCCCGACAGCAGTGAGAAGCTACCGAACAACACCGTGGGCAGCGGCTCCCACACCTCTTGCGCCTGAAAATTATTTTCGTTATATTTCGTCGAAGAATGTGTCGTTATTTTAGGCGTCAGCAGATATTTAATGATCAAGGATTTTGCTGCTTTATTTTTCTCACAAGAAGCATGTTGCCAAATGATATGGACAACTGACCTGCAACAGTGACCTGAATGCAGGATAGTTATATAAATTATGCAAATAAATGATTTTATTCTATTCTAACTGCAGTCATCGCCACGAGGCGGGCTTACAACAGAAAACTCCCAAATTCAAAAGCATAGCGTAGCTTGCAGCAAGTATGCCGCGTGCGTTGTTATAGCCTGTAATACTACAGACTATTTTTTTTCTGAACCTTTCGATGATTGCCTAATAGAGACTTACAAGAGAGGGTGTGAGAGGCGCGACGAATGAGCCAATCCTGCCCAGCATGGAAGAAAAGGCAAACAGTCTGTGCCGGTGCCGCGTGGGGAACAACTCCGCCGTATACACGTACACCGACGTCATCACCATGGAGATGCTGCACTTCCCCACCAGGTACACTGCCATCGACAGACCGAACATGTCTGAAATTATACAAATCATCATTTTTTATTATTCACAAACAAATCAACAAATGAAATGAACTAACAAACTAATTTCAAAGGTTGCGGATCTCCATTTATATACAGTCCTCAGCATTCTTAATAGTGACACTATTGACATGCTTAATATATCATCCTTTACGATGTCAAGCCAACGTTTCTTGAGCCTAGCTCTTTAGCCAGGCTCTGACGGAGACTACAAATAAATTATCTTCTACCTAAGGAATAAAATTTTCTGAGCATATTTACCTTGAGGTATAAAATAGAACGCGAACTGACAAAAAGCGCACAGGAAATAGCCTGAGATGAGTAAAGGCTTCCTGCCGACACGGTCCAGTAGCAGGATGGCTATCCAGAAGCCTGGGATCTCCACGGCGGACACGTACACGTAGTTCAGGTAGCTGTTGCCGGACAAGTTCACCGCGTTCACGCTCAGCCCGTAGTACACCAGCGTGTTGGTGATCCACCACACCGGCGTCACCAAGCAGCGGGACAGAATCACGCGTGACCTCAACACCAGCAGCAGCAACAGTGGTTCTTGAAAAGAAAGAAAAGTGCAAAGGCATCAGGAATATTTTCTAAAAAAGTGAAGATGAGATTTTTTTATAATTCCATCTACAGACCTACAATTTTGCCAAACATGGCATTTGGGTCTATTTCCAAATGTTTGACTACTGTTTTTTTAGTTATTATTTGTTTAATTTTTCAGATTTTGTGTCTCACTGCTAGGTAAAAGCATCATCTTCTTTTTTTACATTTCTTTATCCCAGTCAATTTATCCATTCAAGAAACCTTCCATATCATCGTTATTGTTTTAGATGTTATTTTAGATCAACGTGACGTTTTTATATGAGTATGAATACTTAGTAGAAAACACACCAAACAGGATGATATTGTGCATCAACCAACCTTTAGGTTTCTCAACGGATTTCTCGTTCTCCGCAGCGGCGCGCAACATTTCCAGCGACTTGTCCGACAGCTGCTTCTTGTTGACGCTAGCCACTTTCTTGAGAGTCACCTCCGCTTCCTCGTAGCGGCCCTTGCTCATCAGCCAGCGGACTGACTCAGGGAACATCCAGAAGTAAAAGATCGCCACCACCTGTTGTTGAACGTATTAGGTTTGCTCATAATTGAATGTATTTTGTTTGTCATAATTGAATGTATTTGAAGAAAAGTGTTTCATAAACTTTTTAATATATTATATGTTAGATATTGTAGACATGTTTTTTTATTGTTTATGTGTGTGTGTATCGAGAATAAGGTCATCAAAAATTTAAAATTTTGATGACCTAATTTTCGATGTAGCCAATGTCTACACAATATACAAACATGTATATTGTGTAGACAATATCTAACATAATATAATATATTAAAAGGTTTATGAAACACTTTTCTTCTAATGAGTCAATGAGTTTGATTGTTCGAGCGAGACAGCCAACCAAATGTGAAAAGCCTCTGAAATGACTAGAAAAAATAATTCAAAATGTGCAGTACAATTCTCATGAATGATGTTAAAGTTATTTCATTTTCAATCAGCACCGGGATTGTGTGTTATGTGCACACAAGTGTTAAGGTGACAATTCGTCCAATGCGGAAATCATCGAGATGGAGGTACTCGCAACGACTGACTGATCATTGGCAATACGCCTTCACCTGCGGCCCGTAGAGCACTCGAGTGAACTGCCGCCAGGGCTGCACGCCCCACGCAATCAAGCCGACGATGACGTTGCCCAGTGAGGCCATCGACGAGACAGATGCGCCCGCCATCACGCGGTAACGCGGTCCGACGAGTTCCGTCACTTGAAACACGATATTAATTTTAGAGCAAGTTTAAGGTAAAAAAAAAAATACTATATATAGCGTATGTAAAAAAACATAACTATATATCTATGAACTTCTAAATTTTCTTAAAATCACCTAAAATATAAGCAGTTGAGAAAACGCCGCCCGCCAAAGCAGACAGAATCATGGAGATCAGGTACCACTCATAGGAGTTGATGAAGGAACGCACGATGCCGGTCCAGGCGAGGTGAAGCGCCGTGATGGTAAGCGCCGCGCGCCGGCCCCAGCGGTCGGAGATGTAGCCCGTCAGCGGCATCGATATGAAAGAGCCAATAACGCGGTACGAGCCGATTTGAGATCGCTTCCACTCTTGGCATGCCATCTGGAACTGATCACACAAGATGTACACAGGCACAATAATTTTTCATTTTTTCTTGTATTGTTAGTTTTATTAATAAAATGACATTTAATTACTACTAGCTGTTACCCGCAACTTCGACAGTGTAGAGTTTAGTTTATGAGCACCATCATTTTGGTATTTTCAATAAAACCGGCCAAGTGCATGTCGGGCCATACGCAGTGAAGGGTTTCGTAGTTGCGAATGCCGATTGGAGTTAAAATAAATAAATTTATGTCATTATTTAGTTTAATTATATATTTTTGTTTATCTTTTATGCTTGTCTGGGAGAAAGAAAAAAACTTAGGATGTACCAGCTGCTTTTCTTCTCACGCAGATTGTACAAGCCGGTCGAGAGAATGGGCGAATAACTAGATGATGCGGCTAGAAGCCCATTACTATTTGGATTCCCCTTTTCATCTTAACGTCTACCATCACGCTAACCGTAGCCCTCCTAATGTGGCAGTGTAACGGAAAGCCTTGTCTCCCGCCGAAGGCATGTCCTTCGCTAGGCGGCATATGAAAGTCGAGAAATAAGTGTTCCTACTTTAAATCTCGAGGGATAACGGCGTTCCTCAAGTAACGCAGAGCCCCATTGGTCCCCAAAAATATAGGATTTTTTAGATTCGACTTAATCCCGAATAGCGGGTAGCGAGAGAAAAGTATTGGGTAGAGCTCGCCATCCTATCGATAGGGGCTTTCAAGCTGAGGCATCTGCCGAACTGTAGGTACTCGCAGGTGTTTGACGTTTGAGTCTCGGTACATCTTCACCGAAGAGCTTCAAGGGTGGCAGGAGGTTGGTGTTCTCTAAACTCACTAAGAACCTTTATTTGAACAGCCTATGAGGTAAGGCGCCTAGGGCTGTCTGGAGGTTAATTGCAGCGTACTTAAAGTTCAAACTAACTGCAAAATCGCCGTTTCGTCAGAGAAGAGCGCCAACAGAGCCTGGCCATCAACGAGGATATCGTCAATGTATTAGGCGTATCACCGTGAAGAACAGCAGCTCATCCTCGTGAAAGGAGGCCACAGTACTGAGTAGTCTTGACATGGGTGTTCCAAAAGTCCTAACCTAATCTAACCAACCTAACCTAACTTTTTTTTCGGGTGTAAAAGACCTGCCGTCTCGTCCACCCGGCCACTGGAAGCCAGGTGGAACCTAACACAACCTAACCTTTTTTAGGTGAGTAAACGAATGAGGCTCAAGAAAAGTTATACCCGCTAGGGTAAAGGCGCGTGTTGACAAACGCGCCTTTTAACCCGTAGGACCGTATTTGTCGAGCGACGGAATCCAGCTTCCATGGCCTGACTGGCCCACGTTATAGGACCACCTCTTGCACCCTGTACGTCAGGGGTGGATGGCCAGGCCGATTGTTGTCTTGTCTCTCTACGCCGCCTCTTTGCAGAGCACGCTCTCCGCAGTGGCCTGCACTGCTGTCCACGACGTTTTGCTGTTGACCATGTGACGAACCACAGTCGACAGCAGAATGTCGTCCCCCACTACCGTGCACGGTTCAGCGCGGTCTTCCTCCCAAGCTGGGCAGTCCGTCAGAGTGTGAACCTAACCCAATCTAATCTGTCAAACGTCTTCTCATAGTCAAGGAGTACCAGGCGGCGCGGCACTCACTGCGCTCATGGATTATTCTATGCTGGTTTGGAAGTTTGTACACCAAAACATACAGGGCCTCACCAGCAAATATCTGGAAACTTGCCTGTTTCTAGAAAATAACAATGTTGATATTTTGTATATTGTGTCACGGAACACTTTTTCCAAAAGGATAATCAATTAGTGTTTCCGAACAAATTTGTTGTAGGTAGTGCATATATAAGAGAAAATATAGAACATGAAGGTTCCTTAATTCTTTTAAATAATTATATTAAATTAAAAGAAAGAAAAGACGTACACGTACATAGTAGGGTTGTCTCTTGAATGTACCATTGAACTATCATGTGTGGAGTTAGATAAATACATTATTATTTTTGCTTACAGAACTCCTTCAGCTTGTTATAATACTTTTGAAAATGTGATGGAAGACTTCCTAACACGAGTTAGCTCTCAAAATAAACATATTATTGTATGCGGCGATTTTAATGTAGATATTTTAGTTTCGGACACAGAAAGTATTAGGTTCATTAACTTATTTAATTCATTTAACTTGAGGTATACATTCTTCGAGCCCACTAGAATAACTGAAACATCTGCCAAATGTATTGATAATATTTTTTGTAACTGCCCGGTCATTGATAAAAAATCTTTGACTGTCTTGGGTCTGACCACCTCGGCAAACAAGTATCACTTGAATTTCCAAAACATTACACCCCTCGACCTATCACTTGTAGGCCTATTACCACTAAACGTAGAGTGCATTTTCGGGAAAGTATACTTAATAATTTACCTGAACTAGAGTTTATTGAAAATCCTAACGACCATTACAAAAATATTTTTAACACGGTGGAACGAGAGTTTACCAAAAGCTTCCCACTAAAAACTTTTAAAGCCGATAGTAAACTCAAATTTTGTGATTAGGCTACAAAAGGTATTTACGTCAGTAGGACGAAATTATACGAACTATACGGTGAAAAAAATAATAATTTTAATGCAGATTTTGTAGCTTATATTAAAAATATTCTAAATTGTTTAAAAGGGTGTGTTTGGCTGCAAAAGCACATCACCTAACGAATAAAATTAAAAATTCGAAAGCTAAAGTTAAGACAACATGGTCAATTATTAATAATGAGACAGAAAAAAACAATACTCGGGCCTCTACATACACATTAAAAAGTGGAGAAAAAACCACTGACTCGCATATTGAAGTAGCTAATGAATTTAATAATTTTTTGCTAATATTTCCAAAGATATCACACAGTCTTTGCTTTCATGTCCGACCGCTGCCGATGAACTATTGAAAAGTAACGCATCTACGCCCAACACTTTTTTTAGCTTTACTATCATAACTCCATACGACATTATCTTAGCTTTCAAGGCTCTTAAGCTCTAAAAAAACTTAGGACTTATGGGGTATTTCGGTTTCCGTTTTAAGTAGTATCATTGACCTGATTGCTCCTCACTTAACTTTAATATTTAATAAATGTATTTCAGAAGGTGTTTTCCCTGACTTAATGAAAGCGAGTAAAGTTATACCACTGTTTAAACAGGGATCCAAACATGATCCGAACAATTATAGACCAATTTCAATATTACCGGCATTAAGTAAAATTTTTGAAAAAATTATATTAGACCAGCTAGTATCATATTTTAATATTAATTAGTTACTTCACTGTCGCCAATATGGCTTTACAAAAGGGCGATCCACCACTGATGCAGCAGCGACCCTGGTTCAAATTATTTACGAAGCTTGTAAGAATGGATAAGACGTTATAGGCATTTTTTGTGATCTGTCGAAAGCTTTTGACTGTGTCGATCACATTATATTAAAAAATAAACTAAAATTTTATGGCGTTACTGATATTGCACTTTCTGTGATTTCATCTTATCTTGATAATAGAACTCAAAGAGTTGAAATCAACAGAGTCACCTCAAATAGTGCATCTGTGAGCATTGGTGTGCCACAGGGCTCAATAATTGGTCCATTTTTGTTTCTGATTTATATTTATGACCTTCCCTGTCTTGCAGAAAAGTTGTGTGAAGTAGTAATTGTTTGCTGACGACACATCTTTACTTTTTAAGGTTGACAGAAAATCAACAAACTATGACGATGTAAGCAATACTATGTCACAAGTACTCAGTTGGTTTACGACTAATAGCCTGGCATTAAACACAAAAAAGACTAAGTGCGTTAATTTTTCACTCTTAAGTAAACCCAATACTCACATACCTCTAAGTCTTAATGGACAAGTTCTAGAATGGGTCGCCATCACCAAGTTTTAAGGCATAACTGTAGACTGCAACCTTAAATGGGATAAACATATTGAGGCCACTGCTAAGAAACTTAGTTCGGCAGACGTTGTACTACCGTTGAAACTGCTAGGCTAGTATACTTTAGTTATTTTCATAGCATAATGTCGTATGGATTGCTCTTATGGGGTAAAGCGGCTAACATAAATACTATTTCTGTGCTACAAAAGAGAGCAATTCGGTCGATTTACGGATTAAAATCACGCGATTCCATAAGAGAGTTATTTAAATCTATAAATATTCTTACCGTGACATCTCAATTTATTTACGACAATCTCCTTTTCGTTAAATCAAGACTAAATTGTTACAAGTAAAATAGCGATGTTCACAGTTACAACACTAGCGACAAAAATAAGCTTCATACGCCTAAATTTCGACTTGCTAAAACCAGAAAGTTACTCTTGGGTCTAGGTATAACATAATTTAACAAACTTCCTGAAACGGTCGTAAACCTACCCATGACAAAATTTAAAATACATGTTAAAAAGTTTTATTGAATAATGCGTACTAAACTATTAATAATTATTTAAAAGATAAAAACGCGTGAACACTTCCTATAAATTTTCCATTAACAATAATTAGTAACAATAATTAGCTTACTGTAAAACATGTTAATGCTCTGCGATCAATAGGTGACCAACATATAACTAATATTTCCTTTTGACAAGGTCTGCGATATCGGGCTTTTCATGCTCACTAAAATGTCCAATCCGGTGGTGGCGTCGCTGGTCGGGTCGTTAGATTCCCTCTAATATGGTTGAGTTTAACGATGGCTGATCGTTTGAGTTTGACGAGTTGAACGGGTGCTGCAGTGAGGGATTGGTCAGCTCGGCTTCGCTTTTTTTGACTACTTAATAATTTTATTACGCAATTTATGTTTGTTAACTCGTTTGCAAGCATTACATGTTAAATGTGTCAACATTGCATTATATTATAAGTATTTAATAATTAAAAGTCAATAATAATAATGACAAAGCCCTTCTGGCGAGTAGGCGACCAATACTGTGAAAATGAGTTTCTTTCGGCGTTTCTTCTCAGCAGTGGTCGTTACGAAGCGCTGATATCGGTAGCTTTTCTTTAAAAATAAATTATATTTTAATATACTTTACACGTAACGTAAATTATACTTATTGACGTGTAAAAGTGCCTGTAAAGGTCTAATTACTGAAAAAACATTTGAATCTTTGGATCTTTGAAGAAAAGGAAAAAAAATATCTTCTCTTTCCACGCAAATCGTAAAAGCCGATCAAGTTACTGGGCGGTAATGTGAATCAGCAGCTAGAAACTTATCCTGTCACTACATATTTTGATTCCTTTTTCCATCTTCCCGCCCACAATCACCCTAAAATGGACCGCTAGCGTCATTTGGTCTTACGGCCCTAGGCTCTGTCTGCAGAGGCCTAGAAATGCAAATATTTTTTAAAATTTTTGGACAGCTCCTTCTACTTGTGACCATAAAGACTGATTTAAAAGAACACTCCAAAAAAACCATCGACACTGACAGTTTTAAGGGTTCCGTACCTAAAGAGTAAAAACGGAACCCTACTCTGTCCGTCTGTCTGTCTGTCACCAGGCTGTATCTCATGAACTGTGACAGCTATAGAAATGAGCCGTTTATAGATGATGTATTTCTGTTGCCGTTTTAACAACAAATACTAAAAACAAAATAAAATAAATATTTAAGTTGGGCTCCCATACAACAAACATGATTTTTTATATATAATGGTACGGAACCCTTTGAGTGGGACTCCGATTCGCACTTGGCCGGTTTTGTTAATTTTATATGAACGTTCAATCATCATTTTTATACAAAGGTAAGCCAATGCAACGGAACAGTTATTTATTTAATAGCAATTTTTCAAACGAAAATTTTTGTCCTGATTTTTTTAATTGATATAACTTTTTCATTTCAGAAAGGATTTTAAAGCAACAAACACTAAATTTAAAGTGAAGCTTATCAAAATATTTTTGTGAAAACTGCAACCAAATCGGTGCGTCCGTTTCTGCGATTAGCGTGCACAAACACGCAGACAGACAGACAAAAATTCAGAAGTAATTTTTGGTATTCTATTGCGTTAATAAAAGCCCCCAACAAAATATTTTCTCATTTATTTTCCATATACAGATAGCGATCAATTACACCGATTTTATTATATGTTTTGATTGATATATTTGCTAGAAATAGAATTTCTATCAAACATATCGATCCCCGGTCAGGGCAAGTTGGAAAATGGTCTTTTTCAAATTGTCCTAGGTCTTGGATGTTTATCTATATATGTATATGTTATAAAATATAGTATCGTTGAGTTAGTATCCCATAACACAAGTCTCGAACTTACTTTGGGGCTAGCTCGATCAGTGTTATTTGTCCCTATATATTTATTTATTTATTTATCAAGGGGATTTGATTCTCTAATCCTTACAAATCGGTAGTTTTCAGCTTAGCTAAAGGGCAGATACTTACATCATACACGACGTTGTGGGTTTGTTCGTAAATATATTCCTCACAGTCCACTGCCCTGGTGCGGTCGAACCACTCAGCAGGACAAGTGTCATTGGAAGGAGTTTGTGAGGTCTGATCGCCAAAGCGAGCGCAAGCATCGAATGAATCCCGGCTTGTACCATTGATGGCGTTTAGAACCCACTCCGGACGAAACTCTGGATGTGGGACGGCGGTGGCAGAGCCGTCGCATTGAGGGATGCGGCACCTTAAGTCAAATGTTATACAAATTAAATTGATTGATAGTAGCCAAGTTTGTGTACTCCAAGGGCCGCCAGTTTCGTTTAAGCATGGTATGCATGTTCCTATTACGTCACCAGCTGTCACGTGAAGAACATACCAGGCGAAGTATATTATTATACCATGCGTTTAAGTATCCTTCGCAAACTGCTTCATACTTGTATTTTATACATTATTGCATCACGTTACTGAACTCAAAACCATTCGAGACTAACTCAAATTTAAATAATAGTAAACATTTTAAATCTTTCACAATATGGTATGCTAATAAATACTGTTGTTCCACAGGGCTTTTTACTGCCACCAAAACTTTAAAAAATATATACGTCCTTTTAGGGTTCCGTAGTAAACAAGGAACCCTTATAGTTTCGCATGTCTGTCTGTCTGTCTGTCCGCGGTTTTACTCAGCGACTATAAGTACTAGAAAGCTGTGATTTGGCATAGGTATATATATTAATTAGGCGGAAAAAGAGGTAAAATAAAATACTAAAAAAAATTTTTTAGCGTATCTCCTATACATGTAAAGTGAAACATATCATGTGGGGCATTTTTAGGTTGAATAGGTCTTTTAAAAATATTATGAGCTTGTGAACACCGTTTTTTGATTAAGGGATCCGTTTTTGAAATATTTGGTTTTAAAGTGAACATTTTTGTTAGAGTCAAGTGTCAATAAAGGGGGGGCTTTATCTGCTTAACGGTTATATATGGACACGTGAAAAAAGATCACAGCTATAGTATTATATAACGAACTTTAAAAGATAACTATCAGAGCTAAGTAGAGTTTACAAATTAAAAGTTATAGGCGATCAACTTATAAAATGTACTCGGGATTAAATTTTGTGCAAATTCAATAGAAAATTAGATTTAAGACGTTTTCAGTGGCATGAAAGTTGGCATTCGTCGTAGAACCCTACACGCACTTAGCCAAATATTAATAATGAGACCTTTAATAATTTTTTAGATGATATTCTGAATTACCTGGTATTTATCCTGGCCGTGGTGAAAATGTACTCGTCTGCTAAACAGGAAATGGATATGACGGGTAGAGCAGCTAGAATCAGCACGAACACCTGGTATCGACCGAACTGCCCCACTTCTTCTATCAGGATCGTGTCCAGTTTCACCACATTACTCGGCTTCTTCGTGTCATCGCTGGACGACGTTCCCTTTTCTCCTTTAGAGACTGACATTTCTGTAAGTCAAAAATCCACCCTCAACCGGTTTGGCCCCCAAAGATACTCAGAAGAACACTAGTTACATTTATGGTGTTCTATGTATTTTTCAGTCTAGTGTATACAAAAAATTAATTTAATGATAGCGAGCGGGTGTTAACAAGTTTATACGATAAAGATATATTATTTATTACTGTTGTTAATATTATTGTAAGTATGTACCGATGTGCTCCTTACGGACCTCTTATACCGGCTCCCTTTCATTTTCATGAAATATCAAAACGACAAAACAATCCTTGCAAAAGCCTTTGGGCTGATCAAGTTTCTAACAGAGTTTCTACTGGAAGAATTTTTTTTCTGCGTACTTAGACTTTGTTAATCCTTATCGCGCATACTAATTCGTTATTTACGTTACCTAAACTAAGCTAGGGATGACAAGACTTTAGGGTGCACTTTAATTGTGGGCTTTAGGGTGCACTATTTCAGCTATTCTGCTCTATTTTGCCCGCAGTCTCCTACATCTCGATCTCAAAGAACTGGTTGCAACTTACTAAATTCATATTAATACAACGTCCGCCGATACAACGTCGGAGCCGCGGTTCCCCAGGGCCAGGCGCAACACCGTGGCTTGCGGGAAGATCTTCCCTTTGTGGCGGTCGAGTTTATCCACACTACCTTCTAGAACGTTTTCAATTCCTACGCTGTAGCCATACACGTGACTTGAGGTCATCAGACAGTCTTAAGCTTAATATGCCGACGCATCGATCATCCTTCTACGACAATTCGTTCACAGTTCAAGCTGTGCGTTTATGGAACGAACTGCCTGAGTCTATTAGACGTGCACAATCTGTCTCTATCTTTAAAAACAGACTTAAATTTGTATGTATGTTATATTTACTAAACTTATTTATGTAGTTATATTATATTGTATATATGTAGTTTTTTGTGTAAGTGTATTATAGAATATATGTGTAATGTATTATGTAAATTAAAAAGTAACCTCAGCTACCTATTGATTTTTTAACTTATAGTTTGCACCACCGTTATTTCTGACGTGCCTACATTGCTCTCCATCCACCGGTTGTCTGGAAGAGATCGCTTTAAGCGATAAGACCGCCCATTGTACCTATGTATTTTAAATTTTAAATCTTCTTTTGTTTTTGCAATTTTTTTTTGTATTGGTGCAATAAAGAGTTTTTCATTCATTAATTCATCACCTCGCTCCCGCCACTAGCTCAGGACCAGCATGGAATAGCAGAATAATCAATAAACTACAGTCGTGACCACACCACAGAAGTCTAGTTACAGTTTGTTAACAAAGTATACAAAGTGGAAAGGACATACCCGTAATAAATCAAACCACGGGCTATACTTTATCACTGTAGTATAATAAAATTAAATAACAGCCGAAACACAAAAATCTAATTTCGACTTTTCCATACAAAAGTGCGCTGCCGCCGGGCAATTTGTATTGGTATGTCGAAAATTTTTTTGGTCATTTATTTGGTTGTTATTTAAATTCCATTATACTATAGTGATGTACTATAGCCCGTGGTTTGATTTATTATGGGTATCTTCCTTCCACGTTGTGTAGAAATTTGTAACATTATATAATTTTCGATAGGGACAATATAGATAAAACAATGTTTATTGGCAACAAACAACAAACAATTGTTAAGCATAATATTTTTGTTTTGATAAGGCCGCCATCGAGCGGTATCCTAGAAATGGTAAGTGCAGTGTGGGGCGTCCGGCGGCTAGGTGGTTCGATGATATCAGACAAGTCGCTGGAAAGAACTGGATAGCAGCGGCCGCGGACAGAACGGGGTGCCGCAGACAAAGGGAAGTTTATGCTCAGCAGTGGGCTTTTAAAAGCTGATGATGAAGATGAATATTTTTTTAAGCAAGTAATTTTTTTAGCGAAGCATTGTTGCAAATGGTCTCAAAAGGTATCAATTTGTCCTTTCTAAGATTAATCAGCATTAGAAAATAATCTTTTTATTCCGTTTATATTGAGCACATATTACTTCCTTATCATCAAAATAATCAGCCGCTAAATATATACTTTTATCGCTCGTTTTTAGGGTTCCGTACCTACGTTAAAACGGGACCCTATTACTAAGACTCCGCTGTCTGTCTATCCGTCCGTCTGTCTGTCTGTATCTTATGAACCGTGAAAGCTGGACAGTTAAAAGTTTCACAGATGATGTATTGCTGTTGCCGCTTTAACAACCAATACTAAAAACAGAATAAAATAAATATTTAAGGGGGGCTCCCATACAACCAACGTGACCTTTTTGCCGTTTTTTGCTCGATATTAATAACATTGCTGTTATTAATATTGCAAGGGACGCTCAACGCTAAACACTTGAAATTTTCACAGAATATTTAGTAGTATGCACTTTAAAAATAAATAATTAAATTTAAAAAAATGAATATTTAAGGGGGCTCTCATATAACCCTTCTTGCGCGAGTCCGAATCGCCCTTGGCCTTTTTTTTAATAAGAGTTAACGTCAGTCCCGGTCTACTGGAAATCTTACTAAATTTGTAAAATTTTGCCGATGCTGGATAACTATAAGGACCTTCTTTTGTACCAAAATAAATCCATAATTTTGATACACCACAAGAAAGCGTTTTAGGTTTAAAGAACTTATAAGAAATTTACAATTCACATAAAATTAGATATGTTCACACGAAAATAATCAAATATACAAATGGACATAAAGTACTGGTCTCGATATGTGATTTAAGTCACTTTTTGAAATTTTTTTTTCTCTTACACATTCTCACCTCATTTGGCAATATGTTATACAGCTGGGCTCCTCAAGAAGTATTGCCTTTTTCCCAAAGTTAGTCCATGGTGTAATTAGGTGAAGTTTATTTTTGATTTGAAGATTGCGTTTGTTTTTTTTTTGTTTAAAGCTGTATGTTGGATTTTGTAGTTTTAATTGTAATTTTTTAAATCAAAAACATGTATTGTATCTATAAAGTTGTGTTTAATCAAATATTTTAGTTTTTTTCATAAAGCTGTTAAGTTGGTGTACGAAAACTATAATGGAACAGAACTCTATGTATAATCAAATTTGATACCGTCACTTTCTGCGCTCATAAATTATGAACGCATCTATAATATATTTATATTTATTTTATTATACTCTCCTTTTGGTATATAAAAGTTTGGGGTCTTTAATAGGCAATTTCTATTTTATTTTTGACTTTGCCAAGTCAACCTTCTCGCAACAGCGAACCATAGAGCCAAATTCATTATTATTAAAAAATATATTTTATACACATTAAACCAAAGAGAATTCAAATACTACGTAAGACATTAAACGGTCGATTTGACATAAAATAGGAAATGATACTAATTCTTATAATTCATAAATACAAATAACTAAATTTCAAAATATGCTTTTCTTCGCACATTTGCGAAAACGGCTACTTATGAAAAAAAAAAACCTTCACGTTCTCACTTTAAACTGTAACCAGTAGTTCATAAAATAGTTTGAAACGTTATCTAGGGCATGAAGAGACAAAATTTTTTAATGACATCTCAGTTTCCTTTCAAATAATTTATTTCAAATGTATTTATGTCCGTCCCAGAATACTCCTTGGGTAGTCAGAGATATGGTTGCAAGACGCAAAGGTCACACTAAGAAAAGTTGTGGACTAGAGTGATAGGTTGCTAACACGCCTACTATTTAAAGGGATCCCAAGTTGACGCCAGGATTTAAATCGACATTGAAATACTTATCTATATGACAACATCATTGCCAGCTCTCAATTGGCCACTGCTGGCCAAAAGCCTCCTTTTGTCTACACCATTGAATGCTATTCCTAGCCTCAACGACCCAGTTATTTCCAGCAAACCATTAAGGAAATTTTTAAGTCTTCATTTTTTGTACGTAACTTGTATAATATCGGAGGTACTCAGCTACAAAGTATAAACTTGCTGTTCACGATCTAAAAGAGCAATCATGCCACTTTTCTAAGACTCCTTTTACGAGTATATTGTATCTGGAAATTCAGATAATCGTACAAATATTATTTAAATGCGAATAGTTTGTTAAAATGGATGATGTATGGCGAGCCTGCCAGTCGGTGCAGCCCTGCGCATCGTCATGTAGTTTAGGCCGCGAATAGAACTACTTGTTTGTTTGTTTTTCGTGTATGTAAGTGGCCAACACTGGTGTCAGATTTTTCAAGCTGCCTAAAGGCATCTGACATAGCTTGACGACTGCCATACAATGATGACAGCCGGGACTAACGGCTTATACGTGCCTTCCGAAGCACGGAGGAGCTTGAGAATTTTTTGTGCCACTTGTGGTCACCAATCCAAGTGCGGACCACACTCGATGTCGCTTAACTTGAGAAAGCGTTAGTAATGCGCACTCCCGCCGGGCCACTGAGCTCCTCCACCAGCTATAGAACTACTATAATTATAAAAGAAAAGGAGAAATTCAAAACATCCACTTCATTGAAGATGTACAGTTTTGATTTACCTAAGCCCATTAGATTTTTTTCAAGTAAAGGAATATAAAATAAAACCAGTCAAGTGCGAGTCGGACTCGCGCACGAGGGGTTCCGTACCATTACCTATAAAAAATAACATTCGTTGTATGGGAGCCCCACTTAAATACTAATTTTATTCTATTTTTAGTATTTGTTGTTATAGCGACAACAGAAATACATCATCTGTGAAAATTTCCACTGTCTAGTTATCACGGTTCGTGAGATACAGCCTGGTGACAGACAGACAGTAGGTTCCCGTTGTTACCCTTTGAGTACTGAACAAAGATTTTTAAAAATACAACTGGATTTAGAACCTTCTCTTTTTTTTGAATGAGGTATCATTTCATGAAATGGCTCTCAGCCTTTTAATTGGATGCTAATAGTAAATAATCTTAGGCGATTCTATTTGTAGATTATATAAATAGGTAAATACTTGTAGTACACCGCTGCTGCAGGATTTGTTATGAATGGAGGCTCCTGAAGTAAAGCAGACTGTCATAGAAACGCTAACCTGAGAGTAAAGCATGAAAAAAGCGTTTAAAATTACGCTATATTTCTGTAAACATACGTCAATTCTACGTCATGTAATTGGTAATGGGATAAAGTAAGGATGAAGGAAACCAATAGTTCTATGTTCAATATGTATTTCAGGAAAATAAACTAATTCTCCAAGTCTTAGGTACTCTTACTCACTACAGCTGATAGAGTGACCAAAAAGCAATAAAAATTAAATACATAATGCAGCTATGCCTAATTTTTTGCCACGACGGTTTTCTTCTTCCGAATATACACTTTCATTAAGTTTTCACATGAATCATGAGCTGGAGATTGCGCGGATCTTTCCTTGCTTAAAAAGTGTCTTAAATAACGCCTTTTGTCAAAAGTTTATATGGGTGAGAAAATTAAAAAGTTAGCGTTTCAAAAAATTCCGCTTTGCCAATGGCCGTGCTGGCTGCCGGCGACCCAAATAACGCGCTTGATCGTAAACCACGCGCTTTCGGATTCCGCGCCCGATATATCTGGCGGGCGCGCGGCTCCCGACGCGAACCGATATCTGGAAACGTAAATATTTGCACCAAAAGTCATAACACAACATATTCGGTGCCAGAATGTGAATAAAGTTTTATTGTAAATCTGTGGATTACCGCTAGTAAACAACAGATTTGCGGGATTTCATTTGATTAATTTAATTTTTTCATGAGTGTGAAAATCTGTGAAAAGTGCGTGTGTGTGGGTGGCGTCCGGTGGAAAAGTGTTTTGCCAATCATGAGAAAATCTACGGCAATCTTTGGTTTAACTGAAATTGACTAAATATTATATCAACAAGTTGAGAAAAACAACATCTAATCCCAAAAATTACACTAATGATATATTAACAGAATCAGTAGACTACCTTACTAGTTTTTCCAATGCAATGTTGGGTGTTATTTATTTGTGAAAAGTTATATGACATAGTTATCTGTTTTCCAGCATATATATTCTGCCAGGGTTAGGGTTAGGTATCTATACATATAATTATATATTTATATAAACTTGCTACTTTGGTATGCATTTTTCCGATATCGTATCGGAATTTACCACCGAAGCCAATTGGTAGCAAATTTTATTCATCTGTGACTGCTGTGACCACCTGCGACCGTCTGGAGCCACGATGTCTCGTCGAGACCGTGAACGGCCGGTCGTGGACTACCCGGTAGCTCCATTGGCTCCACCGAGCAAATGCGCAAAGGTATGTCTGAAGTAAGATTAAAACATCAACATTTGCATGATCATAAACTGTAAAGAATACAGATTATTTTTGTATACCTGATGGTAGACACCATCTTCGCTCATAGACTTCAGTAACAAATTAGACTGCTAAAATGCTGTTTGTCTAGTAACTACTAGACAAACAGTTTTTTGCACAGTTATGTACATACCAAAACAATATGGCTGACGACAAGGTTAGAAAAGTATAATTGTAAATAGTCCGTTTTTTAAATTATTCAAAAATAATGTAATGTTTTTCAGTTTGCCAATAAAGTAAAAATTCACAAAGATACGAAGCATTAAAGTAGGAGCTTGCGACGTCACCTCATGACGTCATGCGAAATTTCAATGCGCTGTATCTTTGTCATTTTTTGTTTCCCAGAGAAAAGAAAAAGATACGTGTGTAATTTTTTTTTCATTAGTCATGCCAATTGCAAGCAACTTCGTGCAAGTCAATCTTATAATAATGTAGACTGCTGGCTGCATGACAATAATATTTTAAACACCACACCACGGAGTCCTCCAAAACTACTTTACAAAGGGAGCTTTATAAGTATATGGATGTATGTATGTATATTGATTATGATCCCTCGTATCTCCAATAGTATTCATGATAGCTATGTCAAATGCGGTATCGTTGGACGCGTTTTGGGTGTCCAGTAGGCTTTTGACGTCAGAGTAATTTTATCCTGGCGCCCTCTATCGACCTGCATGTAATTAACTAAAAAATAAAATAAAACGAATCATACCGCGTAGGGTATAACATGAAACTTGTTCAAATGTCCGCAACAAGAGGTACGGTACCCTTCAAAAGTGGAGTCATAATCTCTCATACTGACTGTATGAGAGATTATGACTCCATTTTTGAAGCTTGACTGTACAATGGGTGCCGTCATCGGTGTCGCAGCCTATAGCGGTATTAGAGCAATTTTTATGAAAAAAAAAATCTCTTATAAGTAGTTTTTCTTTTAAAATATTTTTAATGAAACATTTTTATTTCTTATTGTACTTACGCAAATTTTTAAATTGGTCCTATTCAAATTTAACTTAACTTTTTAAATTGAAAACTTCAAAACTATTTTACTAAGAGCAAAGATGTTTGGATTTATTTTAGCAAATATTCTCTTCTATCATTTTTTAATAAAAAATAGGCAGTTCAATGACCTAGTTTTTTTTCACAAAAAGCTTATAATAAAAAATAAAAAAAAAAATTTTAAATTATTTTTTTTAATTGATACATGTTTGCTATCGAATTATTGTCTTCATATTAAGCTATTAAATGAGACCATAATAGTATGTATCATGCATAGGACCTTTAGTTGATTGTGGTTGAATTAGTATAAGAGCCCGTGCCCTGGTTTTCAAAAAACAAAATGGCTGCCATTTTCCTACATAACAAGAAAAATAATTAAAGGGGTGATCGATGAAAAAAATTGTAAATCATACAATTAAAGGCTCCAACACTGATGCCGGGAAACACTAGAAAATATAAAAAGACAATTCCACCAAAATACTTCTATAACAATTGCACCTAACACCGCAAAGATGTTATTTTGTACACAGGCGCTTAAATTATCTACTAGAAATTTCATATGCCCTAGTGGGTAGGTAGGTAATAAATATTCGTCAACATGTCAGAAGAATACACTAAAAACAAAAAAAAAGGTCAATACTCCTTACTAAAACAGTATGCACTATCAATCATGATCGACTTCTACAATCTAGGTGGAAAGAGGAATAGCTAGAACACTTCCTGACTTCCGAAAAGCAGGAGGTTATCAATTCGTCTTTTTTTATAATTTCTACCGATTTGCCGAAGACATCTGGACCGATTTATAAATTCTTTTTTGTTTGAAGGGGAATACTAGTCAGTTGGTCACCTAGAGTTTTATCAAAATCGGTTGTGTAGTTTGGGAGTGAAGTAGATTTTTAGTTTTGAAAAATTATTATTCTATAACTACTAGACTCCGTTTCCGCACCTGCTAAAGAGATGTGTCATGTCGGGCAGGTGCTGTACTACACGTGGAAGCTGTGCTCGGTGGTGTTCTCGCACTTCGTGATGATCAGCCTGGTGGTGGCCTACTGCATCCTCGGCGCCGTCACCTTCGAGAAACTGGAGGCGCAGCACGAGCGAGAGGTACCTACTGATATTTTTAAATAAATTACCCCGACAAAAAAGAGTGTTATCAGTTTGACGCTAATGTCTATCTATCTGTCTGTCTGTCTATGTGTCTGTCTGTGGCATAGTAGCGCATGAACAGATGGACCGATCGCAATGCGGTTTTTTTTACGTGACGGCAAATTTCCTTGCGGTTGTTCTTAGCTATGTTTAATGAAAATCGGTTCAGTTGTTTAGAAGTTATTGGGGGTTAATGCTCGAAAGTCAGGGCTTTCTCTAGCAAATAATAGATGGCGCTACGAGTATCGGGGGTCGACAGTTCTTTTTTAGTTTGCCAAGAAAATAAACTTGTATTAGGTATCTGTTATATCGTTGTTCCGCAGGTGAAGATGAACATCTCCCAGATTCGTGACAACACGACGCAGAGCATCTGGCTCATGACGAGAAACGTGCCGCTGCTCAACCAGACCAACTGGACCTCGGAGGTCGTCGACATGCTCAAGGTACAGTACAGTACATACATATAAGTCTTTAATATGATGCAGAGACACAGTTCATTTTCGGTCGTACGGCTCTATGCAGGCAGAGCCCAGGGTCCCAAGACCCGAAGTCCACTTTTAGCGTGATGGTGGGCGAAAAGGTGGAAATTATGTAAAATAACTTTTTACCCTCCAGACAAATTTTTAGAGCATCTCCTGTTCATGACACTGAACTACTCCATACAAAGAATTTATGAAAAATGAAAAAGATATTCGGCTGTAAAAAGTTATGAAAAATCGACAAAAAATTTCGTCCATCCCATACAAAATCAGTTTGGCCGCGAGCGTTGAACTGTATTTCCATACAGATCAGCGCTCGGCCAAACGGATTTTGTATGGGAGGACCAAACCTTTTTTGTGGATTTTTAATAACTTTTTTATAAAAAGTATCGAACTCGCTTTAAAATTTGGCTGGTGAGTAAAGAGTCACCCTGTATAGTGATAAATTGCTAGCAGCATCGCCTACATGATTCGCATTACGCCCATTTTTTCAATCGACTATTTTGCTTTGTGTTTTTGACGACCTCCGTGGCGTAGTGGTCACCATGCTAATCCGCCACCCAGAGGTCCTGGGTTCGATCCCCGGTCAGGGCAAGATGGAAAATGGCCTTTTTCAAATTGTCCTGGGTCTTGGGTGTTTATCTATGTATGTATTTGTTTTAAAATATAATATGGTCGTTGAGTTAGTATCCCATAACACAAGTCCGAACTTACGCTAGAACTTAGGGCTAGCTCAATCAGTGTTATTTGTCTGTTTACATATACATATATTGTGTGGAAAGAGTAGCAGGTAGTTCATTCAAAGTTGTTCTTTGAATGAACAAAAGACTGCAAGGAAGAAACCTTTCGGTGTTGAAATAAAAATAGGTTCTATCGATATATGATTTTAGAGTTCCGCTGCCACAATGAGTTATTACTACTACGGGACTTAACGCGATTAATATAATTTTAAGCCAGATATTTCGACTACCCTCCTGCCGTCATTTTTTGCCAGCGACCATGACGGCAGAAGGGTCGTTGAAATATCTGGCTAAAAATGATATTATAAGTATTTGTCATTAACTTTAGTCTATTATGTACACGTCTACCTGTTTTCTTCTCTTTTCCTCTCCTGGGTCTGCTGGAAGAGATTTCTTATGAGATAAGCAGTATTCATATTGGCAATGTTCTTAATTTGTTTCTTTCTATGTTAGTTTTTTGTGTACATGAATTTTGTAAATTTATTAATTAATTAATCGCGGTAAGTCCCGTAGAACTAATAATAGGTTCCTAGACAAGCAGGGGAGAAATGGAACCTTTCGATGGTGAGGTAAAAGTAGGTTCTATCGGCAGGATTTCGAGAACGCGATCCTACTGGAGATGAAGGTCCGCGGCTGGGACGGCAACGAGAGCACCGACCACATCCAATGGACCTTCACCGGCGCGCTGTTCTACTCCATCATCGTCATCACCACCATAGGTCAGTGCTAGGGCTATGACCATGATTTGGTTTGCTTTGACGTCTGATTTATTTTAACTTTACCTATACAGAGTGACGTTTCAATCACGAGCCAAAGTTTTGAGTACGTCCAGTCTGGGGGGTTACTCCAAAAGCAGCACGAAAATCGGACGTTATTGCGTATCCGCGATTCAGTGTCAAGCCACATTAAGCATTATTATATACAATATGTAACAAAAACCCTGTCTGATCTTTTCCTATGAGTGCAATTTGTATGAAAATGTCGATTTCTTCTTCGAGTTTCAAGCATTGGTCTCGTAGGAAAAGATGTTCATATTGACGATCTCAGTTGCTCCTACAAGGATCGGACAGGGTTTTTGTTACATGTTGTATTGATCAAGCCTAATTTGGTTTGACATAGAAATAGAACATCACTATCGGATGACTGTCGTATTATTTTATGAAGTACCCACTGAACTACTTTCTATGAAAAAACGTAAACTAACAAACTTTTTCGCGTTCCCATACAAATCAGACCTCAGCCAAACGGATTTTGTATGGGAAGAGTTAATTTTTTGAGAATTCAAGTTAAATACCTGTTCACAATTTAACGGTATGTCATGGTAAAATTATTCAAAATGAAAATATTGCGAGCAGTTCGGTGCAGTTCATAATGTGTCGACAATTTACAAAATCGTGAGATAGTTTATTAACTATAGCAATTAACAACCTTACTCGAAAACCATAATTTTCCCTGTAGATCAGTTTGAAAAAAGATACGTCTCGCGTTAATTCCTTTGTATATATTTTATTATTATATATTTGAAATTTAAATAAAAAATAATATTAATGTAATGCGATATTTTAAAAGTATTATTATGTAGATACTGAGCTAGAAAATATTTATTGACGAAAAGAAATAAATAAACGTACAATTAGGGCTAAAATTAAACTAGAAACTAAACTTACTCCGTCTTATTATAAAACCCAGACTAACTTTGTAACTAGGTTTAAACCATTATCCGACCAAATCAAGTTGACATCTAGTAATATCACGCTATCTCACCTGTCAATGTCAACTACCATTTGGGCAGGTAATGGTTTAAACCTAGTAACAAAGTTAGTCTGGGTTTTATAATAAGACGGACTGTTTCTTATTTACCTTTTTGTCGTGCGACGAGCCGACGAGTGGAGCGCCATCAGTTGGCCGGCTGCCAAACCCATCCGTCAATTTTTTATCACGTTCTCACTTTCTCATATTTTATTTTTACAAAAATTTCTAAATTTTAGTTTGCAACGCTCAAAATCTTCTGTGTTCATTGAAATTTTCTCTTTATCGAATTTAATGGGGAATTCGACTTGTCTTAATTACAAGAAACTAGCTAGTGATCTCTAGCTATCGAAAGTAAATAGAGACATCTTTCATAATTGATATTCTTATTACATAGATAGATAGATAAAAAATAGTCATACATACATACATACATACATAGGTTAGGTACAATTATCAAGCCTGTTTCCACAGGCGTAGGCAGAGACAATGGACCTCCACTTGCCACGATCCGTGCAGACCTCTATCGAAAAAATTAAAGAAGAATGCCTCCCATGTTTTGAAAGCGTTTAAGAAAATTATTAAAATCAAATTTTAAATAGGACATCCGAAATCGTATTTTTATACAAATAAAGGGAAGAAGATAATTTAAAGATACTTTATTTAGCTTGCTATGGTGAGTGTTGAATTCTGCGGTGCGGGCGGGGCTCGCCGCCGGCCGCTGCGCGCGCGCTGGCAGCCTCGCCCGCGGACTCCTCCGTCCGCTACAACACACACATCACTACCACTATGTTGCCAGGTTTACTTCTAGGAGGTGACGGGTTGTGTGTTTTACAAAAGATTGCATTTAGTTTTAGATCATAACTATGATCTCTACACGTGCAAACACCTCAAAACTTTAAGTAAACTTTGATTTTACAGTATTTCTATTTACTTATCACCTTTATTGGCATTGTATATTACTTGTTCATGGAAGCTTTCTTATTCTAATAACATCACAATTGTTAGGTAACTACCAAAGTTTATATAATATTTAAAGTACAACAATTGGCACTACAGCTACACTACAGTCAGCGTAAACAATCACTACCACTCGCAACAATCACATACATGCAGTTAGTGTCACACCAGCACACACTACTTATTTACCGTAATAGAAGGGCCTCCTCGGGCCTATCTGCCCCGTGGGGCCTCCGGGACCGACGAGGATTTGTCGCCCGGGTCCAATAATGCCTGTGGGACCGCCGGGCCCGACTAGTATGCCCGGGTTACCCATTTGTTGGCCGTTATATCCGTATGGCCCAATGACGCCGGTCGGTCCACCGGGCCCGGCAAGAACTGGTCGCCGTCCGTACCCCGCGGGTCCAATGATGCCAGTCGGACCGCCGGGTCCCACCAGAACTCCCCGCTGTGCGCTTTCACTCGGCCCGACGTCTCGTGGACGCCCGACATATCTGTCGTTCCGATTGTTCACAGGGCCCGGGCCAATAATGCCGGTGGGGCCGTCCGGCCCGACCAGAATATCAGGGTTGTTGTTTCTGATCGTCGCCGGTCCAATAATTCCCGTTGGTCCTTCGGGGCCAACGAGGACGTCTTGTTTGTTCGGCGGGCCGATGTTGCCGGTGGGTCCGCCGGGCCCGACGAGCACCGGCTGCTGCTGTCGAAAGTTGGAGTCGCGGTCGAAGTTGTAGGCGGAGTCCGGCGGCGGCGGGAACGGGCCCGCCGCGGTGCCCTGCGCGGGGGACAGCGCGGGACGCTCGTCCTCTACCTCATTGAAAAATTCTGAAAATACGTCATAATATTACGTGTACTTTGGGAATAATCACAAGCTTTGCAAGTTTAAACATTTTGTGGCTAATAGTAGTACTAGTTACTGCCTGGAAGTAACAGCTAAACTACCTATTAGTAAAGACATTATCATTATTAGATACTAAAGCAGTTTCCAACTATCAGGACCTACCCGTGTCATGCTCCATAGTCTATAAAACTCAAACAAATTGTTCGCTTTAACAAATAAGTACCTGCGTTAGGATACGATTTGTTCGGCCTTTTAGCGCAGCACAGATATTTGCCTGGTCCGCACACCTTCTGTAAATTGCAAAGAACATTATTTTACCACTAGATTAAAATAGAGTAATAAATGTCAAATGATGAAGAAAACCGGAGTTTATGTTTGATATACTAGCTACCTATTCTATGAATCATTTGCATCAGGATTTTGGGGATGTTTTGAGCTCTAAATGCCAACAGTCAACATACAAAGCACTAAGCTATGTATAACAAATAACCTTGTACAGTCAAGTACCAAGATACCTGACCAGACCCTCTACTTATATCTTGAATTTTCTCTTAAACTAAAAATGATATTAACATGAAAACTTTTATTCAGACAGATTTTAATTAAGTCTTTCTGAATAAAAATTTTCATGTTAATATTAGTTTTAGTTTAAGAGAAAATTCAAGATATAAGTAGAGGGTCTGGTCAGGTATATTGGTACTTGACTGTACATAAGTACTAGATGGCCATGCGGGCATGAGGACTTCACGAACTCCCAAAACCAACAAAGCTCAGAGCTGAAGGAGAAGAGTAACTCACGGAGAACTCGCGTGACAAGCCGCAGTCCGGGTTGTCGACACACTTGCAATGCAGCAGCGATAGCATCGTGCCGTCCTTGGACTGCTGCGATCCCCTGCAACAATTGGAGAAGATATACATAATTATTGTTTCTCACCGGGGTAGGCAGAGACTAAGGACCTCCACTTGCTACAATCCTGACAGACCTCTTTCGCTTCATCTGCACTCATCACTCTCTCCATGCATGCCCGCCGGTTATGGGTACTTCTGACCTCTCCTTTTTTAAGAACATCTGCAATCTGATCGCGGTAGGTTCATCGAAAAGATATGTTACCAGATACTTGCGCATTGTAGCTTCTGGCCTAAAATGGACCACTTGATATCTCACTGGGGATATCGTAAGAAACGACTTAAGGACTAAGCACAAACATCTCGTTCTACAAATACTTTCCCAAGAAGGGTTGACCTCGGGCGGCGGCTGAAAGATTTACAGTCTTTTCGCACAAACGCATTTCCAAAGAGGGTTGATATCAGGCAGGTAGCCAAATATGCTCTGGATATTTCTTCTCCAGGAATTCCTGAATAGTACAGCTGAGGCATAACCTGGAACGCTTTAAGATGAGAAGATATATTACTAGATAAACCTATAACAATTAAGCATTATGGTTATAATAGCGTGGGATTATTTTCAATAGGAATTCTAGGATTGAATCAAGTCATCGTTGCGTCGTATGAGTGTGACGTATGTATTACGTACGTAAGGCGCAGTACTCGCACATCTCTGTAGCTGTCGTCTCGTAGATCTCCACGCGCACCGAGTAACGGCCCAGCGAGTGGGCCGGCCGGTTGTAGAAGCCCACCGTTTTCCGCGCCGGCTGGATGATGTACCGAACGTTAAGCGCAGTACCCGCATATCATTTCTGAAACTGTCGAGGGTCCACGCGCACCGGGTACCGGCCCGGCGAGTCTTTCGGCCGGTTATAGAAGCCGGCCGTGTCCTACACCGGCTGGATGACGTACGTAAGGTGCAGTACTCACGCATCTCTGTAGCTGTCGTGCGTCTCTACGCGCACCGGGTACCGGCACGGCGAGTCGGCCAGCCGGTGGTAGAAGCCGGCCAGGTCCCGCGCCCCAGCTGGATAACGTCCCGTTAAGTCCCGTACGTAAAGCGCAGTACTCACGCATCTCTGTAGCTGTCGTGGGTCTCCACGCGCACCGGGTACCGGCCCGGCGAGTCGGCCGGCCGGTTGTAGAAGCCGGCCGTGTCCCGCGCCGGCTGGAACGGCGCCGGCTCGTCCGCTTGCACTTCGCTGGAGACAGATTTTCTGGAGGACATACAAAAAACGATGATGATGAACGTGATGATTTGGTGGATTACATAAAAATTAAGACCAAGTTCACCTTGAGAGTCATAAAGTTGGAATCGCGTCACATTTTAATTCAAATGTGGTGCGAGTTCCAACTGCACAGCTGGACACCTTCACTCAAGAAGATTTCTGGCCGAGAGATATCGTCTTCCGGCGTTATCGCGGGAGGCTACCGGACAGCGCGATATCGTGCAGTACGTCACAGACATTACGTAAAAAATAGTTTTATTATGTAATTATATTTATGCTCGTCTGTCAGGTATTTATTTTAAAGGCCTTGTTGCCTAAAATTAATTGATTGATTGATTGACTGATATTGAATTATTTGAGGTCAATATCATGCCAACGATGACAACTGGATTGCGTTGGCCAGGGTTAGAACAATATGCCTAATAATAAGTTCATAAAGCTGATGATGATGATAATGACTTGTGTACCAGAAAATAGCTTCCATGCATGACGTTTTAAATGCACACACACTATACAGTCAGTTCCTTCCTGAGAAAGCATGGAGTATTTAGCCTTATAGAAGACGAATCAACTATAGTGACGAATATACAATAACCCAAAGTAACGTATCATGGTTATCACTTGGATTGGACGACTAGACTCGAGAAGAAGAATTTAGTTTACATTTTTAGGTTCATTTACACTTGAAAATTTACAAATTAAACATTTATAAAAGTAAACATAATACCTACATAGGTGCTACTTATTTCTAGAAAATTTCTTCAAGCAGACCCATGAGAGGAAATGGGAAGAATGGGAGACTTTAATTGGAGTCTACAAAGCACGTTTAAAGAATATTTATTCGTTTTGACTATTTGATCAAGTGATGGCTGGATAAAAACATGCAAGTAACTCCTTGTTTGGCAACAATCCAGGCTGAATTACCAAAAAAAAAAACAACAAAATGTGCTAATTATATCGTTATTAATTTATATAGATATTTTAGCACTACAACTGATCTCTCAGTGAAAGTAAGGTCGGCACAGTACTGGCGCCCTTATGAACAGTTTCGCAAACACCTAATAATATAAATCGCCTTGTTCGTAGTGTGTGCGACAAAAGCGCAGCTTGCACAACACCTAGCCAAGCGCTTGCCAACACTTTTATTGCAGCTTTGTGTACACTAATAGATTTTCGTCTAATATTATGGTAGAACCTCGTGTTCTCACTCCCTGCAGGTGCCTGGCTCGGATATTGGGTGATGCTTAAGAGAAGCGCGAAATTGTATTCTTACTGAGATCTCAGTTGAACCCTCAAACGGCCCCAACCACAAACCCCTAAAATAAGTAAACTTTAAAGTCAAATTATACAAATTTAATGCAGTTAGTATGATCTGTGTTATTCGAAATTAAAATACTTTATTTTACCTTTTATAATCATCTGTATTCTCTATCTCCTGTCTATGAAAGTGGAATAGGTAGTTTCCCTATACTTACTATGTTTACCACGAAATGAATTCAATAAAGTAGGTAGCATATAAAACGCAGTTTTAATTAGAAATCGGTTCATTTGTAACGGAAATAATTATCATAGATGTGTAATTGGCCAGGCTGCGCGTTTCCAAAACACAGTCGAGGCCAACACGACAGCTCACAAGTCCTAATGGCTGCACGGTGCTTTTTATGCATTTTGATATTTCAAATATTATTGTAAAATAAAAACCATCCAATCCTGTAAGTTAAACTGCTGAACAAATTTAAATTAACCATTATAATTTTTCAAAACTAAAACACTTCGCCCTTAACACAACCGCTTTTGTTAGATTTTCTATGGAACCACCTGAAAAGTATACCCTTTCAAACAAAAAAGGATTTTTCAAATCAGTCCAGGCGACTTTGAATAATGGTGAACACAAATAAAAAACAGATCGCGACGAATTTGGCGCCCTTCGTGGCGTAGTGATCACCATGCAAGTCCGCCACTCAGAGGTTCCGGGTTCGATCCCCGGTCAGGGCAAGTTGGAAAAGGGCCTTTTTCAAATTGTCCTGAGTCTTGGGCGTTTATCTATATATGTATTTGTTATAAAATATAGTATCGTTGAGTTAGTATTCCATTACACAAGTCTCAAACTTACTTTGGGGCTAGCTCAATCAGTGTAATTTGTCCTTATATATTTATTATTATTAATTGATATTTTATTAATTATTATTATTTGGAAGTCGGTTTATAATCTTCGCACAATGAAGACTGCATTTGCAGCAGAACAGTCCCATCACTAGTGGAACAACGTCTATTGCCGTAAACAATTTCTCATGTCTGTTCTGGGCACTGGCAGGACAATGCGGTGCTGTGTGGGCCTGAGATGTTTCGAGGATTGAGACATCACTGGCTCTGACTAGATCACTTAGTCTTACTATTACGTACGTAGGTATTCTGAAGTGAGGAATTTCTAAACCAGAGACGAGTTTCTTCAAAACGGCTTGAAAAACTTTCTTCAGGCCTTTGCAGGCGTCCATGAGCTGGGGTAATGCTTCAAATTGGCGGTGGTTCACGCCTATTTGCCTACTTAAAGGGTGGAAATATATTATGCTGAATTTAGGATACTGAATCGGTTTTTACGACCTGCGCGGGAAGAGAAATACTAACCATTCTACTTATCATCTTTTTTTCCAAACCAGCGTAGAAGGTACTATTATTACTTATTTTAGTATATTCCTGATTGTTTTTAATTTTTTGAGTTCATTTTAGTTAATTAGTTTTAGTATGGTATAATTATTATTTAGTTTTAATTCATAAAATTATGTTAAAAATTAATTTAAAAAAATTAAAAAAAAAAAAAGTTTTACTTGTTATGTTTGTAATTTATTATTATTATTATTTAGTATGACAAATTTTTAATAACTACTTCATATTGCAAATAGCTATCAAGATCAAGGGCATTCGTTCACTGCTACTTAGTGTAGCGTAACTCTAGCCCCACATTCGGTACGTGAAGGGCTGCATTGCATAACAGTCCAGCTCGGGCCGGGCAGGTTCAATTTCAGAGAATTTTTAAATAAATGAATAATTACGTAACCCCAGGCAAAAAGTCTTCAGTTTTGGCCAGATGAATACTTAAGATACCACACCATTACTAAACACTAAAAAACCTATCTACCATTGGCGGGCTTTCTTAAAAACTGATTCACATCGAGTTCTCTTAGAGAATTCTAACATGTCACGCTTTTATTAATAACAATAATTATGAGCTACGTTTATCGTTGCCCCGCGCATTAAAATGTCCAGTTACTATTTTCATAAGTCGTAAACCAGCTACATGACTGGATTGCACACACTCACATAATTCAAAATTTTGCTGGTTGTTGAAATTCATTCACAATGATAAATTAATATAAACAAGCTCACAGACATATTACTCACACTAATCTAATATATAAAATTCTCGTGTCACAGTTTTCGTTGCCATACTCCTCCGAAACGGCTTGACCGATTTTGATGAAATTTTTTGTGCTTATCCGGTATCTATGAGAATCGGCCAACATCTATTTTTCATCCCCCTAAATGTTAGGGGTAGTCCACCGCTAAATTTTTTTTTTATTTTTAGACAAAATTTTTAATTTCTATTTTTTTTATGATACAACATACAAAAATACAAACAATCCTCAATTTTGGCAAAACAACGTTTGCCGGGTCAGCTAGTAATTTAATATAATTCGTTTCATGGTATTAATAGCTGTCTAGCCCAAATTCTCACCCAAAGACTCTGCTATCTACTTTGATGACCTTGCTACCGCTTCCCCGTACATAAAAGAGCATGTGCATTGTGCATACTATTTACATCTACAAGCAAGGGCTTCGCGCATTTTTCAGGTACCAGACCACACTTCGTGGTGCGATAAAGTAAACATCATATGTAACAGTCTGGTCTATGTTATGGAATAAAAATCGCGAGATCTAAGTTCGCGGCGAACCACTCGTTTATTAGGTAATTTTTTATACATAAATACAAGTATAAATAAATTAATAAATATATAGGGACAAATTACAATCATTGAGCTAGCCCCAAAGTTCGAGACTTGTGTTATGGGATACTATATTTTATAACAAATACATTTATAGATAAATACACAAGACAATTTGAAAAAGGCCATTTTCCAACTTACCCTGACCGGGGATTGAACTCGGAACCTCTGGGTGGCGGATAGATAGATAGATATTTAGATATCATTTATTCCTTAGAATATGGTAATACAATGGTGTTATCAGGTACAAGTGCGACATACTCTGCCTATTAGGCGTAGGAATGTTAGGTTAAGTTTATATATTGCAGTTACATTTATACATTACTATATAGATTCGTCTAAATACTCAAATTAATTCTGCTCATTTAGTCAAAATAGTATTATATAATCATCAAATATTAACTTCGAATGTCACAATTATTTCACAATATTAAATTTTAATATTTTACCCTATGAATTACATTTAAACATTTCATCGATTTCGTAAAAACAATTTTTTAATAGCCAATTAAATAAAGTAGATTTAAAAATTTTTACACTAGTAATTTCTCTAATTTCCCTCGGTAAGTTATTGTACAATTTGATTGCCAGACAATAGAGTCTATTGTCTATTGAATAGACATTGTCACTATAGAGTTTTAGTCTCTGGGTGGGCATATACAATTTAGTTGGGTTCCTACTGTTTAGTTTTTTTGCTACCGCGTCATGTAAGGGGAAAAGATGTGGATGTCTTCTCACAAACAGGCACGTTTCGAGTATATAGAGATAAGGAAGCATGTAGAATGATGGAAGCGGACTAGCATGGTGACCACTACGCCACGGAGGTCGTCAAATTATAATAAAATAATCAAAATATAATGGCGGACTTAAAGCCTAAGGCCTTATCTACCAGTCAAGCAACCGAATGATGTGGACAATGAAAAACGAGTCTTCATCTCAGACTTACTTTCAGTGCATTTTAAATATCGTAAAATACGGATGAGGTCAATGCGATTCTCATTACCGTCACGAACGGATATCAGCCCATAATTGCTATGCTTCAGTACCTCGCACCGCCTCTGTACTGCAGTACCTGTAATGCCTACTGCAGCACAGCACTAATGAAATGCTTTGGGAATCCCTAATTGCAGCATTGTTCAGACCGCGCCGTCTTAACATCAGGCGTCCGTAAAGAACTATTCCTTGACACAATTTTAGTAAATTAATATTTAAGAGAATCTTCTCTAATTGAGTGTGTGAATAGTAGATACTGGAGTCAGATTTTTCGAGCACCTAGAGAACTAAAGGCATCTAAACTAGGTCAATGGCTGAAATCTAGAGAAGCCACATACTAGTAAACTAATATGCCGGTTTCCTCACGATGTGTTCCTTCACTGGAAGCGGTGATAGTTGAAAATAACCGTACATAAGTACAACTCAAAAGTACAAGTGAGGATAGGACTCGTGCCTTACTGATGGACAGCCAGTGAGCGACGGAGCGCCTAAACCGCTTAGCCACCACCGCTTCAAATGGAAACACTCCTCCGTGCTTCGAAAGGGCGCTAAGCCGTTGGTTCCGGCTGTTGTATGGCAGTAGTCAAGCTATTGATATAACTCGACAAAGAACTGGACCTGCCTAGATGTAACGGTAGCTTGAAAAATCTGACACCAGTGTGGTCCACTTGCACACACGCAAATTAAAGTGTGTTAGATTGGAACACGTACTTGTCCTTGGGCCAGTCCTCGTCCACGAACTGCACCTTGGTGTCGATGCGCACCGACGCGCCGCTTTCCGGGAAGCGCCACTTGTCTGCTGCGGCGCCCGCCACCACCAGCCACACGCACATCCAACGCACTGCCTCTGGAAACAATACCGTCATTTCATTACTCTCTGCATCTCTCCCTCTCTTATTTGAGCGTATTCCCGGTTGCATCTCTACCCATGCTGCTTTGGAGGTATCCGAAGGCTGCCTGGGATGTTTTTCTTTAAGGATATCATTAGTTTATCAAACACCGCAAATAGTGGAGGAAGAGAAATCTTGACTGTGTTGTCTGGGTTATGAAGTGTTATATATGTAAGGAATACGGGTATGTGTATAGTACACGGGGTGGAAGCTGTCAGCTCTCCTTTAGAGGATACTATATTGACGACCTCCGTCGCATAGTGGTCACCATGCTAGTCCGTCACCCAGAGTTTCCGGGTTCGATCCCCGGTCAGTGCAAGTTGGAAAATGGTATTTTTCAAATTGTCCTGGGTCTTGGGTGTTTATCTAAATATATATAACTTAAAGGTGACTGACTGACTGACATAGTGATCTATCAACGCACAGCCAAACCACTGGATGGATAGGGCTGAAATTTGGCATACAGGTAGATGTTATGACGTAGGCATCCGCTAAGAAAGGATTTTGATCAATTCTACCCCCAAGGGGATAAATAGGGGATGAAAGTTTGTATGAAACTTTGTCAATTTTAAACCGATCGGACTTGGCATGCATAAAGCTACTATGACGTAGGCATCACCTAAGAAAGGATTTTGATAAATTCCACCCCTACGCGAGTGAATCCGCGGGCAAAAGCTAGTCTATAAATGTATTTGTTATAAAATATAGTATCGTTGAGTTAGTATCCCATAACACAAGTTTCGAACTTACTTTGCGGCTAGCTCAATCAGTGTAATTTATTCCTATATATTTATTTATTTATACCCAAAGCTTTGATCATTCAACTTTACCTAATAGAAAGCAATTAAACGTACTTACGAAAAAAAATACTTTTATTATTGCAAGCCTATGAGGAAGGAATTGTTATCATTTATCGATGCAATGTTGATTTTGTCTTTTAGATCTTCTGCATCAGCTGCATCAATGGAAATGCTTTCCTATGCTGATTCCACCCACAAGATGTCTATCAGTTAGGTGGACCCGCCCACGTAGGATTGTTTAGGCCAGTAGTTCACCTCGCCGAGTGTGTGCCGCTGCTTTGGTTTCACAATCGCTGTAGCAGTAGGTATAGGTCGGAATTTCCAAAACATTATTGTTATTGCTCTATGCATATTCGCGCATACGCCGCGTTCCCAAAACGTATGACACAAGCCTCGTTAGTAAACGGTTTGATGAATAGCTGTTATTAAAAATAATTTGGAGCCCTACGACCTGTGCCTACAACCAACGATGATGTCGCTGGCTTTTTGTTTTATCTATTTCAAATTCATACAAAATGTTTTAAAATGTCACCTAGTGATATCGTAGTTTTTGATCAATCTAAAGTGTTCAGTAGTTTAGCCTGTCTTTTTAATTTTTCAGTAAAGACAATTAATGATTTTTAGCTTTTATACAAAATTTGCAGTAACAAATTTTATATCCACATCGGTAGATTTTCAATAGCTATTCGTCAATGAGTGCGTTTCAAGAGGTGTTTATTATGTAATTGTTGAGTCACGGGTTATGATAAGACTTGTGCATTACAAACTTGAATCACCCTCGAGGACGTGTAATGGCAGAGCTCAGATGAGATAATTGTCTCTGATCACGGCGTTTACGAGATGGCCACTTCCGAGGGTGGGCATTGTCGCAAACAATGCTCTGACGTCAGTGGTGAGTCACCAGCCTCACGTGGCGCCTAGGCTTAGTAACATCTTCTTACGTTGTAAACTATCCTAGACTACCTTACGACCAAGTTTTTCAATTTTTCTTGAATTCTCATTCGGTTCATCCGTTTGCTACAATGTCTTAGATACAATACTGACGTCAAATTGAACGGTGTAGTCGAAACTTCGAGCGTAGTTAGTCAATCTAGCAAAATAGCATTTGGCAATGAACGACTATAACAATTTTTAAAACTAAAAACACAATGGATATTGATATAATGTATATGAGACGACCTGACAAGTATGAATACCCACTCATTCAGACAAAAAAAGAATTGTCCAAATCGATCCAGGCCGATCGATTTTCGAAAAATCGGTGATCATACATTAAAAAAGAGATCGCGATGAATTGATAACTTCTCCTTTTTGAAGTCGGTTAAAAACAGTGTTGATCAGGGTTATATTACCTATACTCGTGTACGGTTTTATGACAGTATCGCCAACTAAGAGAGGCCAAAGGGAATTTACGATAATGATGGTGAAGCAAAATCTCTACACTAGAGAAACATCTTGTCATTGAAATATATTTTTTAACCATTATACATATTTCTTTATTCATAAACATATAAATAACTTAAATAACATTAACAAAATATCCTATAATTTAACTAAATACCTAAATATAACTTTTAATAAGACATGTTACTAAACTTAATATAAATACTTAATTCAAAAATTGAAATATTATTATTGACATACTCGATTTTTCAAATGTTCTACGCCAACAAAGATTGTACGGAAAATACACGAAATAAATTATTTATTTTTGCCCTAATCGAAAAAAGAAACAATATGAAAATGTAAATAAAGTGGTATCAGGAAAATAAACCAGTCTTTGGCGAAAAGGAGTTTATTCCTATATAGCTAGTTGTCTACTATAGTCAAATCAGATAGTCATCCCAAAACCTAACACACGCAAGAAACAAAAATAAATCAAAAAGAAACATGTATTTGGACGCCGCATTAGTTGGTGCATGCGCACGCGCAGGTGGGCGGGCGGCGCGCCCCGGGTTGCGCAAACGCAAGGATGCGCTGAGGCAACGAGGACCTTTTGTGGACAACCGAGAGGTGGATTATGGGCAAGATAGTGGTCACATCGACCATGAAGCGGTGTCCGAAGGTCGAGCCATTAATAACCGCAAAGGTCAAAGCCAAAGTTTGAAACTTAATTTTAATCAAAAGATGTGAAGCACTTAATTTAACTTGAAAAAAAAATTATAATATTTGCAGTACATTCATACCTAAAAAATTATACATTTTAGCATAAATTATAACAAAAAGTTGGAACATCCTAGTTATAGACAGCAATCACCAATGTGACTCTCAACATAAAACCATTTTTTTTATCAATTACAGACCAAATAATAATTATCTAATTATATAATGACGTAAACAAATTATCTCTTTTGTAAATAATTTACCTAATTTACTCATTAATAAGAAATACTATTTAAAAATAAATGAGTGAATAAAAACTTATAAAGTTAGTTTATTAAAATTAATAAACCTTTTTAATATTTCCCAATAAAAAAAATTAGTTAAAATATGAAAGTTAGTAAAAAATAATAATAATAAAAATATTACTAACCGCACTTCATGTCGAGCTGGATATTCAGGCAATCTTCATCGACCACCACAATATTATACCACGAGGGGGTGCGCTCGGCTCGCCCTCAGTTATGTAACTGAGCTTCTCAGAATCACAGAGCACCTCGACCGCGCCGCACACCTGACAACCACCGGCGCGCGCGCAGGGTTAGGGCCCGAACACACTGGCCGACAACACTGCCTGATGGCAAGCGCTGAGCTTAGTTCAGTTTACAAGGCGCTACGCTTACACAGGCTGATTGGTAAATAAATCAGACGTAAGTATTTTGAGAGCACGTTCAATCTATCAAAATATGTATATAAATGTTAAATACATATCAACGGTGACAAAATGTGTGAAAGATTATTTCATTATAATTTTTAGCGATTTCCATTCTTACAAGTACCTTTTGGTATCATATTAAACGTGCCCTTAACGTAGGATGCGTTACTTACAAGTCAGTACGGTACATCTCAATTAGCACACTAATTCTCCAACTATGAAACTGTTTTAATTACTAGTGCTTAGAGAGAGAAATATGTGAGAGAAAGGTGAGTTGAGTCGCAACCTCCGGTCGATCGATTGAACTGGTAACGCGTAATAATGCTGAAAGATACAGCAATCGATAGAACGGCAACCTAAGTTACAACACTGTGTACAAAGAGGGACGTTACGCGAGCGGTTACAGACGCTTGCTCTCTGTATTAAATTGAATCAAAATCGTTTTATCAAAGATCACTTACATTATCGAATTGTTACAACACTAGCTAAATTAAACGTACTTCAAGCGATATGAATTATAATTTCCTTGAGACACTAAAAACCCAAATACGCACCCATCCATGTTATTGACGTACTTAATTTTTCAAGCCGAGCGTTACCTAATGCTTACTGTAAAAGCATGTAAGTAGGTACTTATCGCAAAAGAAGATTTTTACGTTACCTAGGAGCATACCTACAAAGTTATTTGTAAACGGTGCTTTAAATGGTTCCATGAGTTTCGTGGCTTTGATGATAAAGTTTACATAATGTCCTATTTACCACTAACGTATTATACTTCCAGAGGTGTGGAGTTCATTTGATTTAATTTACTTTATTTAGCATTCAGTTCACTCTATTATCGCAGCAGTAATTTTTATTATAACCAACTAACTTCTTCTTATATTACTCTACTCTATTATATTACTCTACTCGTCACGTTTTAAACCCCGAGCTGTTGTGGTAGTTTACTAGACTCATCCTCACATGACAACAAAATACTTTAATTATGTAATAAAAAGTAAATCTCGAAGATTGCAGTAAATAGTAATTCATGTTTCTGTGCTTTTTTGCGTTAAAATGCAATGACGAACTGAATGCAACAATCTGCACACGAGTTACACGGTGCGTTTCCAAAACAATGACGGGTTATTGTTGTTTATAAGGTTACTAGCTTTAACCCGCGACTTCGTCTGCGTAGAAGTCGAAAATGGTTCTAATAGGATTTTCATTGGTATTTTTACGGTATTCATTTTTTATAACTTATGAATTATGTTAAAATGTTTCAATATTTAAAAAAAAAACAATCTTTATTATAGTGTAGGGGTTTAAAGGCCTAGCAGACCCGGCAAACTTTGTTCCGCCTAACCTTTCCCATTCAATTTCAATTTTAAAAATCCTGAAACAATTATTTAATCATTTATCGCCAGGAGTACTCTTGCGAAGTTTCGAATTAAATGGTTAAACTAATCAGGTTTCTTCATACAAAGTTTGGACCCCCGTTTTACCCCTTTAATAAATGTAGGAGATTTATTAAAACCGAAATAAGCGCAGGTCCAATTATTTATTTATTTAACTTCGTACACAACTACAAGTGTAATGGCGGACTAGGCTTTAAGTCCGCCATTACACTGTTAAGGCCTAAGACCTTATCTACCAGTCAACTAAGCTACTGCTACTCAGTCAGTCCATATAGCCTGCCTACCCTGTGGCAAAAAGGCGTGATAGTATTGTATATACGTACTTACGAGTATGTAAAACCAAAATAATTACTTTTAATTCGGTATTTTTTCTGTGATAGTAGCCAAGTACCTACAATTACAGCTATCAACCGGCCGATCAGCGTAAATGGCGCAGGTTATTTTTTACCAAATCGAAATAATTTCCGTCATGATATTTGAAACGGATACCACCGAGGTCGGCATCTTTTGGACAAACAAACTGTATCATTCCGGTAATAAGCCCAGCCTTCGGAGCAACAATTGGGTCAGATCGGCTGAAACAATGGCGATGGGAGATCGAGCCGGTGGTCGACCTCCGGACTTTCCCAGCGACTGTGCAAGTGGCCGTCATCGCGACCTTCACCTTGCGCCGGCGCTCATCTCAAGTTTTGATGAAATGCGAATAATAATTGGGTCAGCGAGTACCACAATGACAACGGCTCCAGTTGTCGACCTCCGGACTTTCCCAGCGAGTTTCGACGGTGACCATCGCGGCGACCGTCATCTTACTCTGCCGCGAGTAAAGTATCTTAAGACCATTTTCTTTAAAACTACAAATAAACTCATTTGTAACTTTTTTCCTGTCATTGCGTTTCAGTCCATTTATTCGTCAAGCCCGCTAGCAAGTCAGAATGAAGATTCATATGAGTGTTTAGCGTGTAAGTATAGTTATGACCAAACTGAACACTAGGTATCTACTCTAGTCTGACGAAACGAAATAGTGCCATTGCTTATTTCGAGATTGCGTGTCGTGCAGCTATCGCCTCGGGCGGGGCTCCACGTGATAACAAAAACTCCTAATTTGGCTCCTCAATTAAAAAACAAAATAAAGTGTGCAAGGCGGTAACTCATTGAAATACATTGAGAAATATTTGATAAATCAGTGGTCCAGAAATGATCTTATTCTTGTATGGGAGAATAGCAAAAGTAACCTTTCGGATATACATTTAGTTATTCACGAATTTTATCACATCAGCAGCACTTTCCTGCTTGGTCTATTATGTCCGCCGCTTGTTTTAACTGTGCATTAAAGTTTAAATAAATAAACAACATAAAATGTACCAGCTGCTTTTCTGCCCACGCATATCGTAACAGCCGATCGAGGGCGCTTGTAACACCATGCAGATGGATGTAAATGCGAATAATTTTAACACCAAAAACATTTTCATGTAAAAATGTTGCCAAGACGAGTCTACATAGCTTACCCTGTATCTCGTATAAAGCCAAGCTCTAAAGACTACACGCTCTAAAACTACAAGCTCTACACTACACCGTAATCAAAATCTATGAAAAAGTGGTCAGATGTCATGTAGAGCCAAGATTCTTGATCCATGCGCCCTTACTTTACCAGGCCTAACTTCACATACTCTACATTTTAGTCAAAACGCGATGCTTGGCCGTTTTGCTACCGTTACGAAGATTTCATAGGCATTCGTTCATCGTGTGTGAAATAAAACGGCCAAGCCACATGTTTTGACTAAAATGTAGAGTATGTGAAGTTTTTAACTATTTAGCATCATCCAAACCATAGTTATTAGAGTTCAAAAAAACGACGAAACGTTTCGAGAAAAGGTAAGTAGTGCCCTTGCGCTCCGCTTGGCTCGTCTTGGCGGGGGCACTCCCGTGCCCCCTGATAAGCGATACAATACTTTATACATTTATTCTGCTGATGCAGTTTTTTTTGTCTTTTGATATAAGTATCAACAAATGAGTCTATTTTGGTGTCGTGCTTGAAGTGTCGCACGGCGCGTGGCTGCTTTGATCGACCTCATTAAAACTACTGGTTTGCTCACTAGGTATGTGTGTTATTTTGGGGTTTTCAATTACAAACTGATATGGGATACTATAAAGACAGTCTATTTAAATATTTATTTTGGGTATCATTAAACTACATCTCATACATAATACGAGTACATCTGTTACATATTTTAAACATTGTGCTGTTGATCTTTCTATTGAATATCCTTCTCCCTGAAGGTTTAAGCGCGGGATTTCAGTAACTCACCAGCCTCTCTAGAGACTGAGAAGAAAGAAAAAATAAAATAAATATAAAATTCATTGATATCATATGAATATTGATCGATATCAAAAGCTTACGTAACGAGTATTTATTGCTGACTGGCATCTACAGTATGCATAAATAACGTCTTTAAAGCAAATGGAGTTCTAATTCAAATTAGTACCTACCTATACTTTTAATTAGTTATTAACTTCAGGTTGCGACGGATGTGAAAAACAAAGCTGACCAAATAAACAGCAGGAAACGTGCGAGCTGCTGTTGCTCGTTTTGTGTCCGATCTTAGACCATTACGGAGATTGATGTCGTCCTTGACATTCATATCATTGGGCTATTAGTTCTAAAGTAATCTCAAATAACTACAATTATTTGTTTTTATTCGGCTGCGCTGTTGGTTGCGATCACACTGGGGCCCGAGTCTCGGAGCGCGATGGCAGATAATGTAGCAAGTGATTTAGCTGTCTTTTTCTGTCGCTCTGAACCGTCATTTGCCAGAGCGAGAGAGAGCGATGGAACGCTATCGCACCGGCCGTGCGATAGCGTGCTAAAAGCATTCTGCGCTCTCTCGCTCTGGCAAATGACGGTTCTGAGCCACAGAAAAGGATAGCAACATAGAAAAGTGCTGTTCCGTGCTGACAAATGAGATCCAACCCTTACTGTTACAAATTACAACCTGTTGCTGCTAAGATAAAGAGAATTAAAGGCACGGATGGATGTACATAACGTGAAGAACGACGGACAACAAAAACACGTGCGAACGCGCGATTGACAGCCAAGGGCCTGAGCCACATAAACAATTGCCACTCCGAATATAATAATATAATAATAATCATTCATTTATTTCAGGCAACAAAAGATATATCTTAAATAAACATTGTTAGGTCGCTCGGCCTCCTTTCAGATAGACGTATAAGACCTCTTTCCTCTAGGCAGAGAGATTATGCCTAGAGGAAGAAAATAGACAGACACTGGAGACAAACAAATGCCAATTGTTCCTGCATAATATATATACAATATATATAATTATTAATGTAGTGATAAGATATGTTAACGCCTTTATTTGCAGATATTAGAGATTATTTTAAACAAACCGAATAAATTGATAATGTTATTGTAACAAAGTATTTTTCTTTCAAGTTTAGAAGAAGTCGTACAGCTACCTGACTATATTCATAACTTATTTTAAATTAAATGTGCTTTGTATTGTATTTGTATTCTTGAAACATTTAGATAATACTTTAAAAATAACTTAAAAAAAAACGTTACGCAGAGCTCACGAGCAAATAATGACGTAATAGTTTGTTCTACTTTTACTTGCCTTGCCCACATCGATAAGCGAATACAACGTGATAAATTCAGCCTATGATTCATAGCATCGGTGGTTCAGTGGTAGAATGCTCGCCTGCCACGCGGGCGGCCCGGGTTCGATTCCCGGCCGATGCATTCCTCTTTTTGACTTTTTAAATATGTTATGATGATCTCTACACCTGATCTCTACATTTTTTGAGTAAATATAAATATTACTAAACATATGGCAAGATAAATTTTACAGCGTTTAGAATTACCTTGAATAATAACAATTTAAAATTACTCTGTATAGGATTCTCATGTCACTGGATTCTAGTCTAAGTAAAAGCATCTCTCTCTATATCATCACATCATCATATCAGCAATAGGAACTAAGCCTACCCCAAGGATTTCCAAAACGACCGATCGAAATCGACCACTCTACATATCCAAATAAACTCTATATAAAAAAAAGCAAAATATTTCCGCGTAATGCCCAAGGTTCGGGAATTTATATTGTCCGTAGAAAGGAACTAAAGCTATTTCTCAACATTCAATATATTCGTTGTGGCAGGGTACGGGCACATCGCGCCAAAAACGCAGACCGGCAAGGTGGTGACCATCTTCTACGCGATCCTGGGCATCCCGCTCATGCTGCTGTGCCTGTCCAACATCGGGGACGTCATGGCGTCCTCCTTCAGGTAACCATAATTTACTTTGTGGCTCAACCGAATACATATTTTGCTAGTTCTAGTGGGTCAGTTAATCGGTAAAATGTACTAAAGCGTTGAAGCGCCTGTTAGAATTTTGATGACTCTACTTTACGACGCATTGAAATTTGTTGCTATGTTTATCTTGAAACGACGTAAGTAAATACAGTTACTTGCTTGACTAATAGAATGTTTACACAAAAGAATGTTATTTTTACACATTTGAATTGAAGCAATAGGTGACTTGCATGATCTTAACAAAACGTTAATCAGACAAATCACTTATCACTTCAATTAAACTGTATGCAACAGGCAAGAAAGTTGCACCGTGTAAATCAGCCTATAAGTATTGTTTACCTGGAAACAGTCACCCTGGAAAATAAATAAAATTACATGAGTATTATGTGTTGGTAGGTTCCTGTACTGGCGCGTGTGTTGCTACGTGTGCACCCGCCCGCCGAAGAGGCGGCACCGACACCACGCGAACATGCGGTGAGTACCTCGTACCGCTGTTGGAGTAACCCCCCTGGGGAGTTACTAAAACCGGAACGCAAGACGAACGCTACTGCGTATCCGCGATTCAGTGTTAAGCCTCATTGAACATTAATGTATGATGATAAAGTCTAGTTTAGTTTGACATACACATAGGACATCTCTATCGGACGACTATCGTTTTATTTTATGGAGTAAAGCCCCACAGGGGTAGTCCAGAAAGGCGGAGAAGATATCATTGATTGATAAGACTATGAAGGAGATAATTATGGAACATCATCGTCATAATTAATTCTTCACTTGCGCTTAGGAAGTGGTAATAAACTTGCTGTAAGTAAAAGATCTGACGTTAACAACTATTATGAAATGAAAGAAGAATTGACTATTCAAGTGATACCAATAGTCAAAGATAAATAAATGATTTTTTACTTTTTAGACTGATTTAAGAACGGCTCTTGTTGGTGGAGTTTCTTTGATTTTTTTCCTGTTTTCCGCTAACGCAATTTGCCATCGCCTTTTCCTTGGCTAGCTTCATATAGATGAGCCTGAGCTTTCCTCTTCCCCTTCTTCCTCCTATTTTGCCTTCTAAAGGCTCTTCAGTTTGTGTTACAATGTATTTTTTGAAATAATTAATTATAGTTATCCTTTATGAACGAGTATACTTAGTTAGATTCAGGAACGGGAAATCCTATGTAACAGAGGCGACTTCCAAAACACTATAATACAAATGGAAAGAAATGTAAATAGAAATATGAATTGTATATCTTTTTTATACATGTGGTTCCACAATCAAGATATTTTGTATTTGTATTTGTAGAATGTGTTTTTTTTTTTTGGTAGATTAAAAGCTTTTTCATCTCATCTACTCGAAAAACGATGTTTTCATCCCAAAACATTTGGAGCTTAAAGTTACTGGTTATTCTCTCGGGACAAAAAAGTGAAAAAGAAGATCTCTAGGGAGTAAACCAATTTGAAAACTGAACACGAGTGTAATCTATGTAGAATCAAAAATAATGTTGCCAGTCCAGCAAAACAAAACAAAAATTTGTTTTAAAATAAAAAATAATTGGCACGTGCGGCGTGATTTTTTAAATTTAGAATACATATCTTTGTCCACGTGGATAAATGTAGGTAAACATTTTTATGTTGTTCGGAAAAAGAAATAAGACGGTATAATTAAAAAAGCGCAATTTTTCTCTTTGATTCAAGTAATTACAGAAGTTTTAAGTTATTTGTATTGATATGTAATTATTTGTGTAAATGTGAATATTTTTGTGAGTTTAAGCCAATAAAAAGTTATGAAGAAGCACGCAAACAAATTTATGAGTGAACAGTTAGTGGTCTTAGAAAAATATTTCTTAGTACCTATTTTTTGTATGAAAACGACACCAAAAAAGGTTAGTATAAAATTGTCGGTTGAAGTCTCATTAGGTATTGTAGGTGTTCTACTGTTCTTTACATTCTGTTTTGTCTGTGCTAGTTTGTTTCATAGATGGAGATGAAAAGTAGAGTGTGCTACTCGGGTACGGTAATATTTTTATCTCGGGCGATATACATTCCACCGTAGAATCAGTCGCTCCGCTCATGATTCAACGTTTCGCTCTGGATTCAAAGTAGGACCCTCGCCTTCAAAATATTACCTTATCCCCTTGTAGCACAATCTACTATTTTATGTTTATCTTTATTCTTGCAGGCGCTCGGTGCGCGGCAGCGCGCGCGGCTCCACGCGCCGGCGGCGCCCCGTCGAGCGCGCGCACTCCGACACGGACTGCAGGTACTTTGTACTTATATTTTTTAACTGACTTCCAAAAGAAGGGAGGTTATCAATTCGTCTGAATCTCTCTTTTATGTATCATCATTTCAGCCACACAACGTCCACTGTTGGACATAGGCCTCTTCCAACGATTTCCAAAATTACCGATCAAGAATAGCCTGCATCCAGCGCTTATTTATGAATGTTCGTCGATTACTCGAAGACGCCTGGACCGACTTGAAAAAATCTTTTTTTGTTTGAAAAAGCATACTTGTCGGGTGGTCCCATGGAAATTTTATTAAAATTGGTTGTGTATTTTAAAGACGAAGTCGGTTTTTAGTTTAAAAAAATGTATTTTATTCAATTTAAAAATAACCAAAATATCACTTGTCAAATAGCCAAAAGATACATAGGAATTCTAACAACACTATATAAAACTACAAGTGTTTCTGTGAGCGAACCTTGCGAGTCTCGCGACTCACCCCCATTCCGTTCAAGTTTATCAAATAAAAAACTTGGTCAGAAAAAAACTTGCATCTGCAAACTGACACGCTTCGCTCGCTTCGCTTGCTCGGTCAATAAAGATTATACATATAGATTTGTTATAGTTATTAACAAGGTAAGCAAATTATTAACATGAGTTAGCTAGTAGCGGTAACATCAAATGTATCGCCGGTTCTTTTAAAATCTTCACAGATACCGCGACAGCGGCTACAGTAGCGGGCGGGCTCGCCGGCCGCGCCCCGTCGCCGCCCCGCCGCCCGCTCCGCTACACGCGCCGCGGACGCACTCCCAACCACCCGCATTCAATAGAGGACACGGTAAGCCAAAACTACTAGGTATATTTAATGCACTATGTATGCTGAACAAAGTTAAAATAAAACCTAAGTATATCTTACGGCAAAATGAAACTCTAAGCAGAAATTTTAAAGTAAGGTTAAATCGTCTATTTTAGGGTTCCGAACCCAAAGAGTAAAAACGGGACCCTATTATTTAGAGCGGTCCGTCCATCCTATACAGTTGAAATTTTCACAGATGATGTATTTCTGTTGCCACTATAACAAAATAATACTAAAAATAAAATAACATAATTATTAAAGGGGGATTCGATACAACAAACGTGATTTTTTTATAGATAATGGTACGGAACCCTTCGTGCGCACTTGGCCAGTTATTTCTAAAAACCCCTCGTTAAGTATTTTTATCTGTGGCAGGTGCGAGGGACTACGACCTTGAAGACCCTCCGGCGAGGAGCGAGCGGTACCCTGCGCCGCGGGACGACTGCGATGACGACGAAGACGGTAGCTAACCCACTTACACAGAACTTATTCAAATCTTTATATCTCATGCTGGAGTGGAGCTCACCACGTTTATCCGAATTTTTCCTGTCTAATAAACTGTTTAACAATCCTTTCGTGATTGTCTCCGTCCTCCTAAGCGGTTACTCCACAACCGGTAAGCAAGACGGACGTTACTGCGTATCCGCATTTTAGTGTCAAGCAACATTGAGATAAACATATGATGATAAAGTCTTATTTGGATTGACATAGAAATACGACGTCACTATCGGATGACTATCGTATTATATAATGGAGTAACCCTCCTGAATCTAGATAGAGACAACGTGAAACACATAATTTTTGGGTTAACATCTCTCTTTATCTTACATTTTACGCTTCTCGGTTGCATCTTTAGCTGCGTTGCTGAGGATACTATATGTTTTATTTTTTATATAGCTTAGTACACTTAGTACAGACAAACGGCCTATCTGATGGTAAGTAGTAACCATAGCCTAAAGGGTTAAAGTAAAATACCAAGTTCTGAAAGAGATCGCTTTAAGCGACAAGACCGCCCATTGTACTTATTTAAGGGGTTACCTGAATTTTTCGGGGTCCAGTGCTGCCCCAATTTGAAATAAATCATTTGAAAAAAACGAAGTCGTTATTTTAATATTTGGCTTTGATGTAACCATAGATAACCCTTCAAACTATTTTATGAACTACTGTTTACATTTTAAAGTGAGAACGTAAAGCTTTTTATAGCAATTTTGCTAAAAGTGGCCGTTTTTTGCAAAAATGCTATAAAAAACCATACCTTAGTGGTAGGTAGCCTAGGTCTTAATGTAAAATTATTTCTTTGTGTTTAATTTTTCTTTTAATGTACAATAAAGAGTTATCATTCTATATACCATATTCAAACGTTTTCCACATTCCAGATTACTTCCCTAAAATCTCACTCCCGCTGAAGGACCTCGAGGCCGCGCTGAAGGACCTGGAGCAGCACCACGTGACGAAGGCCTCGAAGGCGGACCTCCGCAGCAAGTCCCTGCCACGGCCGCCCAAAGCCAGGCCTGACGGCGGGCCAAGGCGGTACTTTGATGATCACAGGCACTACGAACGAGGTTTATAGGAAATGTTTCTCCTTTTTGGTTAATTTTAAAATACTCAATACTCAATACTCAATATTTATTGCTTCCTTAATGTACAATATAGGTGTTACAATAAAATAAGGATCAATTAATTTTAATTTTAAAGTTTTACAGTAATGTGTATGCACGTGCGTTCTGTACCTATGTATATGTATTATTTATTTGTAGGTGTAATAATGTTTAAGCCATTTCTTAATTTTGTCCAGTTTATTATTCATTAAATTTTCATAAATATTGATAAATTTAAAATGTAATTATTTGATATAAATAAATATTATTATAATATGTCATTATTGGTCATTTTGTCATTTTATATATTGGTATTGATTTTAATATTTATTTTGTCATGAATTAATAGTACTCTTTACAATTTTCGAATAAATTATCTTTGTCTTCTAAATATTCATTTACGGAATAGTAACATTTGTTAGACAGAAATTCTTTAACATGTTTTAGAAATGTTTTATAGTTTTCAATGTCTGTAATGGCTTTCGGTAGTTTATTATATAGTTTTAAAATGTACCGAATGATCCATAATATGAAAATCCTATAACTAATGTATGTGTAAAATTAATTATATATGGAGTACGGTACTCTCCTTTTAAATGTCCAGGTAGTACCTTACTTATTTATATTTTTCTGATGATATTAATGAGCTCATAACCATACCCCTGACAATGGCATCATTACTGATACGAGCTGACATGCCGTTTTCAACGTACAGATGAGAGTCCCGAGATGTTCGAGATGCACGACCTGCACGACGTGGACTATGAGAACTACAGGGAGCGCAAGGCTCTGGAGGAGCGGGAGCGGCGGCGGGAGGAGCGGGGGGAGCAGACGTTCAACCTCAGGGACCGCGGGTACGACCCCGAGGACGACGACTGCGACCTCGACAGTCCGAGGAGCAGGCGGGGGCGACAAGATTACAGGTGACGGAACTCCACGTTTGTAAACTACCAATATTTGGGTATTTTCCTGGGATAAAAATAAATAATTTTGTACTGATAGCACGACGAACCGATGGCCGATGGGGCAAAAAGGTTCTCGAATGGCGACCACGTACTGGCAAGCGAAGCGTTGGACACCCACCCACAAGGTGGTCAGACGACCTGACCAAGGTGGCTGAAAAGCGCTGGATGCAGGTCGCTCTTGATTGGTCATTTTGGAAATCCTTGAGAGAGGCCTATGTCCAGCAGTGGACGTTATGCGGCTGAAATGATGAATAAAATAAACAGTCGCAAAATAATGTCACTTGTCTTTGAATATATCAATTCTAATATTAAAGAAAAATTGATACTAAGAGCGCTATTTGACTGCAAGAATCTATGACGTCATCTATGACGACGTATTTCATACAAATCCCATAGAAAATATTTGTTTTGTCTCAAAGTCAAAGTCGAAAATCATTTTCAATCATTTATCTTTGGATATTTATATCATTTGATAATTGTCATTTCTTTTTTCTTTCGATTTTTTAATAGTTAGTTGTTGACGTCAGATCATTTACTTACAACTAAGTTTACATACTGCCGCCTCCAAAGCGCAAGTACAGAAGAAGCGGTAACAAACTGTACTGCAGCATTTTCTCCAAAAACGTCAACCTTACAATTATACTGATATAAAAATTAGATATGTGGACTGAGAATACATTGCTATGTCAAAATTATTAATTAAGAATGATGTCAAATTTGAAATTAATGTCAATTTGTAAATAAAGTACATGTACCGATTGTACTAAAATTATGTCATTTGTGAGTGTACAAATATAAACCTTTAAGAGGGACCCGCGCCAAGCTCAAGCCAGACGTTCTTGTCTTTAAGATAATCATCGGTTCCGTAATAAGCCTTTTCACAAAGTATTTTCTTTACATAAGCTTTAAATTTTCTATCTGGCATATCAAGGACCGATTCTGGCAATTTATTATAAAACTTTATACAGTTTCCCTTAAACGATTTACTGAATGTTTTCAGCCTATAATACGGGGTAACTAAAACATTTATTACGTAAGTTTCTACCCGTAATATCACCTGTTTTATTAAATAAGGCAATATTTTTCCTTGCATACATTATATTTTGAAATATGTACTGGGACGGTACAGTGAGTATATAAATTTTCTTTAAAAAATCGCTTAGGGAGTCTCTCGATCCTAAATCATAAATAAAACGAATTGCCCTTATCTGTAAAATAAAAATAGTCTGTATATCAGCAGCACTCCCCGAGTCTGATTTGACTTGTTGGAAAATAGGGGATTGAAGAGATTCAGAATGTTTACGATGTCTTAGGAACAACCGAGGCCGCTCGGAGTACTACGATCGAGAGGCCGAGGACTTGGAGTACGAGCGGGTGCGCGGGCGGCGCGCGCGCAGCGCCGTGTTCGACTACGAGCGGCGCGGCGGCGCCGCGCCGGCGCCCGCGCGCCGCCCTCTGCGCCGCCTGCAAACCGTCGACGACAGTCGCCTGCCCAGACATTATGTATGGTCCTACTGCCAAAAATCCTTATAAAAATTAGTGTTACTGATATAATATGTGCAATTAGGTAGCTACAAATTGTACAGTCTGAGTAATTAATGATTCTGGAACAAGGGCCTGACAAGCTTTGATAGAGCGAGACAGTTTTATTGAGATTTCTAAAAGAAAAAAAAGAAAAGAGTGTCATGTTTTGTCTCTATCACCGACCGAACATTTTTTCATGGTCGGGTTATAGGCACACTTCAAATTGCATATATTTAAAGTGTGCCTATAACTCGACCATGAAAAAATTATACGTAGAATCATTAATATGTATATTCTAACCCCGTAATTCATAAAAAAATAAAAACGTTTGTAAACCTCTTTTAGTTAAAATATATTTTGTCTTGTTCTTTCAATGGCAAACGATATATAATTTTTATGAATATGAGGGTAAATCTTTGTTCTGGAAACTGAACTTTTTTTATAAATCGCATTAACTTGTCTTCTCCATACAATACAAATTACAAATAACGGCTGTAGAGGCGGATTTTCCGAAATTGTTTTTTAAGGTTATTTTAATTTCTTATTGCTTTATTCCCCATTTTTTTTATCAGTTGAACAAGTTCCATACAGATTTTTCACATAATCATGAATTTTTTAGTCGTTTTCGATACCAAGAGGTATACACTTTTGCCAAAAGCAGTACCCCTCTTTATTTTTTACACTTATCAGCAAACTTATTTCAAAGTACTTTAATGCGGAAAAAAATAAATTTCTCCCAATACTTAACTATATCTTTGTATCACAGACGCCCTCTCCAGATCGCGATGACTGGAGTGATGAAATAGCTACGATGCCGCGAAGGAGTAGACCTCCAGGTATTATTTTTTTAATAAAGTATAAAAAATATACGATGCCTCCATTCTAAGAGATAAAAGCAAATCACCCGCTGACATAAGTCAATTTGTTTGATTCTCACATTCTTTCTGAATTCTTTCATTTCAGCGACATGGGGATCTCGCCAGTCTGAAATATATCCTCTACCAGCAGAACCTTCTTACAAAGAAGAGGTAAGTTGAACTAAATTAGCATCTTAAAAAATATTTAAATATTTTTTCATAACTAAAATTTCCGCCACACGCGTCGTCCAAATGGTCACAAAAATGTATATTGCTACACACTTCATCAACATTTCACGGGCCAATTTAATCTGTAGTTTTAGAAAAATTCGTCGTGATCCGATTTTAGATGCAAAATGGAACGCACGGGGCGCAAGTTGCGTCGCGTAACTTACGTTGCGATACGCGCTTACACAGCATTTCATACAATTTGTACCAATCGTTCACACGACGCGCAAGTTGCGTCTCAACGCGATTTGCGCTGCGTTCGTCGTGTTTATTTTTTCTGCCATGACTATATATATCGTATTTACTTACATGTAGTCTTATATATGCCTACTTAGTAACCACCTCCACGATTCTGATCTTTTTAAAAAAAATCCAAAATTTATTTGACTTGGGTTATACAACTCATGCAACGCTTCAAATATTATTTAAAGTTACAAATTGGCATGATCTTGATTTTATTGTGACATCTATTTTCATTCTTTTCAGCATTTAAATCTGTATTTACCTGCATTACTATTATGTATCTGATTGCCAGATAAAGCCGGTCCCGATCTGGTTGTGCGTGTTCCTGGTAGCGTCGTACATCGTAGCGGGCACGTTCCTGTTCAAGCGCTGGGAGGGCTGGCCTTACCTGGACGCTGCCTACTTCTGCTTCATCACGCTCACCACCATCGGCTTCGGGGACTTCGTGCCAGCACAGGTCAGGACACAAACGTACAAATTATAGTAAACGACCATAGTATTTTATCCAACAGTTGTATAAGAGGGTTCAAAAAATGCGAGTGAAGCAGGTTACAATGCGAGCTTTAGCGAGCATAAAATAAAAATTTGAAAAAGTTTGTTAGAGGTAGATACTAGGGATCTATGGTATTTATTTTTTATTGGCGTCTTCCTAACGTTTTACTTTTAGATCTAAAGAAAAAAAAATGTTATAAGGTCTTTGGCTAGGCGTATCTTTTTGGCGAAATTACGACACATGTGCTGTTATGGTAGACTTTTCTGAAATAATAAATTATCAATGTTCTTGTATTACCGATCGTGACTATTTAAAAGACAGATAACACTACAAGAGTAGAAAATGATTTTTAGGATTGCAATAATCTGACTGCCGACAACTATTTTGAAATCGAAAGAAAAATTGACAATTATTAAGTGATACCATCCAAAGATAAATAAATGATTTTTGACTTTGATGAACTGACAAAAAAAAATTCGTAGTAATATCTATGGACAAATAACACTGATTGAGCTTGCCCCAAAGTAAGTTCGAGACTTGTGTTATGGGATACTAACTCAACGATACTACGTTTTATAACAAATACATATATAGATAAACATCCAAGACCCAGGACAATTTGAAAAAGGCCATTTTCCAACTTGCCCTAACCGGGGATCGAACCCGGGACCTCTGCGTGGCGGACTAGCATGGTGACCACTACGCCACGGAGATCGTCAAAACCTAAGTAATATTTGCTCATATGGACGGCCTCAGACGTGACGTAAGTAAATGATGTTACTTGCCGGAAGCACGTAAAGATAGATCAAATAGCATGCAACTTCCTTTATATGTCAACCGTACATTTACTCTATACACGCTGATTTTTCATTGGTTTTGGAAAAAAAATGGCGTTTGGTAAATAAATTCCTCTATACATATACGTAATCCAAATTTGTGTATGATATAAGATTTAAAAGTTGCGAAAATGATTTTCGATCGAGACCACGTAGTTACGCCCGTATAATCTAGCCGACCGCTGCTAGGCGCCGCCGGTGCTACTAATTGATCTCACGATTTCTTCGATCTTACTTTCGAGTTTCAGGCAACATTTTTTGTTTCTAAATTTCTATTTTGACTAGCTAATGAAGTCTTACTAACGATCCTTATGAAGTGGCCTTCGGCTCCAAAACCATTAAAAAATCACCGTGTATAGTTGTATATTTTTCCGCGGCCAGGGCCAGACGCTCGAAGACCCGGCGGCCGCTGTGCACTCGATCGCGCTGTGCTCGCTGTACCTGCTGTTCGGCATCGCGCTGCTGGCCATGTCCTTCAACCTGGTGCAGGAGGAGGTGCGCGCCAACGTGGCCGCGCTCGCCACCAAGCTGGGCATCATCAAGCCCCGCGACCAGGAGACCGACTCCGACTACTGACAACATCATCATCATCCGAGCGTATTCCCGGTTACATCCTCAGCGGTAACGCATCAGAGCCTGGGGTCCGCTACCTAACTTAAATGATTTGACGAGGTTACTGGCTTTCAGAGTAGCAACCCAAAGGGTAAACCAGAGCCGATCCTTGGATAGTGTTGAGAGGAAACGCTAGATGGCGTTCGGGACCCACAGTTTATATGTGCATTTTTAGAGATGTCGTCAAAAAACCTTTATGTTGTTCGTTGTTATTAATGTACGGAAAACCTAAATGAATGTCCTCAGAGAAGCGCAACTCAAAGTGTTTTTTATCTTATAAGGTGCCTAAATGCACAATAACAATATAATAAGCTATAATTTTATTGATAAACGATTGATAAGATGTTTGCATGTTGATTCGTATGATAATAAAGATATATTTTACCAGATTAAAGTATCTCTATTTTCTTTGCCTTAATTGAAGTTCCGGTTACTATAAAACCAGTTGAATGGTTTGTTTGTTTATCCTTAATTGCAATTTACAATTTAACTGTATGAATTTGTTAAAAAAGACAAAACTGTAAAGAATTAAAACAAACACTTTTGAAATACATATTAATAAATCATACTTACACTAGGACGTTTTATTCCTAATTTGTTAATTTATGTCATTTGCAATGCACTGTGTATTTTCTGATCTGCTTTTTATTCCTTAAGGAGAACTAGTCTGACGTAAGATTTAAGCTGATTACTGACAATTTATTGAGCAGCTATCGGACAGCGGTATCTAATCGGCGATAAAGAAGGAATTAAGATCGCTTTACATCTTCGCACGGACTGTCGACCGCGACGTGACCATTTACTTCACACGAGTCGCAGGTGACTCGTGCGACCGTACTCGGTGGAGATCCAGCACCGAGGGCAATCTTTCCTTCCACTGGTAAGACTACGAGGTAACAAAAGATTTCAATAAGCAGCATTATTATTCTCTATCCTTGCGGACTCAATTATAATATTTCTGATGTCAACTCAAAAATGTCATAAATGGCCAAACCTATATGACTTATAGAAGATCTTTAATGTGAAAGTTTAAATGTTTGTGACTATGGTACTCATGCAAAAAACTGAACAGATTGGAATAAAATTTAACGTGTAGGATTTAACTCTGAAATAGGTATGTGAGGTTCCCGTAGGATTGTAAGATTATCGCTAGTACTCGCGATAATCTTACAAGCCTATTGCTCAGAATTATCTGTTTCATTATTTGTTGATCCAACAGTAATTGGAGAAGACGCTAAATGGTTATTTAATCGACATTTCATTCGTCAACACCGCCACATTGCTCGTAGCTCGTAGCGCCTGTGATTAATAAATAATAACGTCTTCTTTTAATGTGGTGCTTATCGTGTACCTTTAAATTTATTAGTTAGTCCAAAGATAACTAGGTAACAAAGTCTACTTATTTATTGTATTCAGTTAGTCTCCTTATTGCAGAGATTTTGTCATAAAGTTAGGTATATATGTTAATTCATACTCTGCTCTTGCATTGTTTTTGTTTGGATCTAAAATTGACATAGTGCGTTATATTCTTAAACAAATCTCACGATTTATTTCCGTCAGTCATGGCAGACGTAAAAGTTGAGAAGGGGGAAGCTCCCGGTGAGCCCAGACCGCCGCCGGCGCCCGCGTCCCCGGGAGTGGATCTGGACAACATCCTGACGGCCGAGGTGGGGCAGTTTGGGCGCTACCAGCTAGTGACGCTGGCGCTGGCCGCACTGCCTGTCATCTTCTCAGCCTTCGCGTCGGGCGAGTACATCTTCACCACCGCCAGAATTCCCTCCAGGTGACTATATCAACTAATCAGTATACGAGTATTATGCGCATGTCATTGGAGCATCATCATCATACCTCATACATCCCGCTTATGTACCATATCATTAACATAAATCGATATGGGTAATTTTCTACGTTTTTAATTCTATATCCCACTGCTGGGCAAAACCCTCCCCTCTATGCTTCCAAACATTTCTGTTTAACGCCTTTTTATTCCCATCCCTTTCAAACAATCTCAACTCATCCGACCACCTTTGTTTTTGTTCTTCCTCTTTTCCTTCTACCGTCTGTCGGAGTTTAGCAACTTAGCAATTTAAAACATTAAAAGTCTTCGGAAGTCGGATGAAATCTTTTCACGACCAAGTAATTACGATTTTTTTAAATAGGACTGAAACTCATGCCTTATATGATCCAGATGCCGCATCCCGCAATGCGACGGCACCGCGGCCGCTGTGCCGCTGCCCGAGTTCCGGCCCGAGTGGGTGCTGAACGCCATCAACGGGAGCAGCCGCGACTCGTTCGAGGCGTGTGCGCGCTTCCCCGACCTTCTCCCGCAGCTGCCCGGCAACGACACCTGCCCCGCCGACTGGTTCGACCGCACCAGAGAAGTCGACTGCGAGGGATACGTCTATGAAAACACTCTCAGCGTTGTTTATGACGTATGTTTAATGAAATTAAGATCTGATTGAGGGCACTTTATACTTTAAAGAATCAAAGGCTCGATTGAAGAATTAACTGAAGAGGAAACAGCTAGGCTATCGCCCTGGTCAGATCAGTTCGAATAGCAAGAATAGAGGTGTAGCATGCATATTATTATCATTGGGTATAAGGCTTTTGTTGCCTGGCTCAAATATAAGTCTTCTTATAAACTAAATTCGTAAATTAAAACCAATTATGAATAGAAATAATCAATAAATCAAATCCTAACTTATATTATAAAAATATGCGAAAGTGAGTTTGTAAATTTGTTACCACTTCACGCTTTAACCACTGAACCTATTTAGATAAAATTTGGTTGAGACCCAGGGAAGGATAAATGATAGTTTTTATTTCGAAATTCTCACGGGGAGCTGAGCCCGCGGGCACAGCCAGTTTTCAAATAAAGGAACCCCGTTGTAAAAAGGTAATCGTCAATTTTCAGTTTGACCTGGCGTGCGACGAGTGGCGACGCTCGCAGATCGGCTCGATCCGCACGATCGGCACGCTGCTGGTGCTGCCCATCACCGGCTACATCTCGGACCGCTGGGGCCGCCGCGTGGCGCTCACGCTCAACGCCTTCAACACCGGCTGGATCGGCCTCGTGCGCTCCTTCGTCAACTCCTACGAGTGGTTCCTTGCACTTGAGGTTCTAGAGTCCACCGTGGGAGCTGGTGCTTTCTCTTCTTGTTATATTTTGGGTAAGACTTCATATTACGATAATATACGAGGACATGACTTACTTTTAAAAAAAAAATACTGTTTGTCCCATATCACAATAACATTTTGAATGTTTTTTGTAACAATTAACCCTCCGTTTATTTGTGTCTTCAGTAGTTTATGTATGACTCAATTAATCAACATCGCAGCATGCATGCCGTCTACTGCCAATGACATGATATTATTGATTATGTTTACAGTAACAGAGCTAGTGGGCCCCAAATACCGTGTGATGGCAGGCGCTACAATCTCAACAATGTTTGCCGTGGGGCAGGTCATCTTAGGCTTCATCGCGTGGGGCGTACCATCCTGGCGTCCTCTCACACAGGTGCTCTACATACCCCAACTCTTCGTGGTTACCTACTTCTGGATCCTATCTGAATCTGTCCGCTGGCTCATGAGCAAAGGCCGCTACGAAGAGTCCGAAGAGATCCTCAAGAAAGTGGCCAAATCGAACAAGAAACATTTGTCTGACAAGTCTTTGGAGGCGTTGCGAGCGACGGCTGAAGCTGAAAAACATAAAGAGAAAGTAAAAGAGCCTTGGCTTCCTATCTTAGTATTCAGATCGAAAGTGATCCTGACCCGGTGCTGCGTGTCACCGATCTGGTGGATCACGAACACGCTGGTGTACTACGGCATGAACATCAACGCGGTGAACCTGTCCGGGAACCGCTACCTGAACTACGTGTACGTGGCGGCCATCGAGATCCCCGGCTTCTGGACCGCCATCCTGTTGCTGGACCGCATCGGCAGGAAGCCTGTGCTCATCTGCGCGTATTGGCTTTGTGCCATCTGCCAGTTTACCTTCGCATTCATGCCTGAAGGTGAGAAATATCTTATTCACTATTTTACTCCCTTTAATTCACTTTATAATATTACTAGACTATGTAATGTATAGTAATATTATAAAGTGAGTAATAGTGTATAAACAACTAAATAATATTTACGATATAGTCTTGTTATTTTATTACGTCTATATTTCCTTTTACCAACTGTTACCAATAGTTAGTACCACTCTATAGTTACGTGCGTGTGTTTCCAGGTATGGAAGCTCTGTCGATGGCGGTATATTTGATCGGCAAGTACTGCATCGCGGTGGTGATGACGTCCGTGTACGTGTACACGGCGGAGCTGTTCCCTACCAAGTACCGCCACAGCTTGTTCGCCTTCGCCTCTATGGTAGGCAGGCTGGGCTCCATCACAGCGCCACTCACACCCGCCCTCGTAAGTATACTCACTTACTCAGATCAAACTTAACTTGTCCATAACTGTGAACTCTCGATGTAGATAGTTACTGCCTACTGCTTTAATTACTCGTCTTACAACTCCTATTTCAGCGAGCCCGAATAACATCATTTCCAAATTTATTAATTAGTTTGTCATAAAATTCTAGTTGAACGTACTAGAGATATCTTCGAACAAAAAACATATATCAATTGCTTAACAGTCTAAGGAGACTCTGAGAATGTTACGCATCCAAAAAACAATAGGAAGGTACATTTTAATATTTACGGCCAGTTTAATATTTTTACTTTTAAAGCAAAGGGAACAGCAGCTGAACAGTTTAAAAATATCACTAATACGATTGTTTCAGGCTCAAGAAGTGTGGGAGCCATTCCCTTCAGTGCTGTTCGGCAGCTTCGCATTGCTGTCGGGGATCCTGATTTTCATCACGCCGGAGACGCTCGGCACTAAGCTGCCCGACACCATGGAAGAGGCTGAAGACCTCAACAAGCGCAAGCTCTACAAGTGATCTGTTTACTAATAAATATTTATTTATATTTTAAAAAATATTTATGGTCGCTCGTTATCAGCGTATCGCGTCTTGTAGTCATAGTAAAGGTTAGGGCAAAATCTACAGAAATTTACTTTAGTGAGCGAAAATTAGGAGTAATATACACGATTCTTCGGTTAAATGAAATTTATTGTTTCCGGATAGCTAACAATGCTTTGTTTCGAAATGTTTACTTTATCTGTGTTTGATTGCGTTGAACACGAGATTTTTTTAATTCGTCGAATGCCATGCGAAGAAAATATTTTGCGAAATATTTTGTCTGCGAATATATCTTATAGAAAAGTCACAAACATTACATCATATTATTTATAACACATCGTCATTTATGATTTCAAATCATTATCCAGGCTCAATATTTGATTGCAAATTTATTATTTAAAATTATCATTTTTACCTAGTTTAAATAAAGTATAAAAGTAGGGCATATTGAAGGGAGAAGGTAGTAAGATATTACAAATAAATAAGTATCATCACATATCTCACTGATGTGTACATACGATAGATTAAAAATGAAAGCCATACAGTTACTAAATAAATACTTGTTTATTTCAACAAAGTCACATCGTTCTCAAAAGTGTTGCTTTTTGTACATTGATCATTAGAATGAATGAACAAATACAACATAAAACTATTTCATAGTGATATTATACTACAGCTCTGGGAACATCAGTATACTCTGGTAACTCTACAGACTACTAGAAAAATATCACTTTGTCTCTTACTTGCTAAAACATAAAAGAAAACACTATCTCTAAATTATAATAATAAATATATCACTCAATATCGATAAGATATCGCATTTTATGAATAGGGAACTAGGCAATTATATTTAGGTATTTAAACTGATCAAGGTCCGTATAACAACATTTTGCACGTCGTAAAATGTCACAAGGTCAACATATAAATTAGCAATGCAAGGTTTTCTCAAAGTTTACGATGGATTAATTTTCTACGATTATTCTATGGTTTATTAAATAATACGCTAAAAATAAAATTATGTAAATATTAAAAAAAATACTACAGAAAAGTTTATCTCAGACGAAGATTAAATCATAATGTTTTATATGCAATGTCCCACAATTAGTTAAAAAAGGAATAAAATCTTCATTTGACTTATCTTCAAGATTGTTTAACTATAGTAGTCCAAACATAATAAATTAGAAAAAATCAAAATCATAATTGTCACAAACGTGGAATGTATATACGATTATACAATCTCTTATCTAGTAAAATACTAAATTTTAAATAAAATAGGATTAGATATTATATTAGGAAATACATATCTATAAAGGTACTAATCTAAATACAACCATTTGAAATGAATACTCGTTAATCTAATAAGTGTATCACTATTGTCAGGAAGTGTGCTTTACATACTTACCTATAAAGAATAGCACCAAAGCTCTACAAAATCAAGTCTTACATTTCTTAGACACCACAAGAGATATAGAGTTGAATAAATAATGTGGAAATATTTGAAAATATCAGTGGCAACTAACACTGCTCGCAGATTCAGCCACAATCTATTTAATATCTTTGTTAAGGTGATTGATAAACTATTTAAGTTGACTAAAATCAAATATGTATCTGCAGATTGTTGACGTTGACGGCTGACCGAGTGGTCTCTCTAAAGCTACTACACAAAAATTGAACCCATTACATTTTGTATTTGATAGAAAGCTAAGTAATAACAGAATCATATTGGTTGTTAAAACTCAGCACAGATTTGCTCGCAGCGGTATTGCTGTTAGAGGGGCGCACATTGGGTACAATAGGCATGACGCCTAAAAAAAATATGTCTAACCCATCGGTTAGATTATTTAAAAAAAAGTATGTATTTTTTCTTTTCTCTGAGAAATAAAAAATTACAAAGATACAGCGCATTGAAATGTCACATGCGTCACGGCTACGTACGATTTTTACATAGAGGTGACGTCGCAAGCCCCCACTCCGGAACTTTGATGCTTCGTATCTTTGTGAATTTTTACTTTTATGGCAAACTGAAAAATTTGGGCCCATTTTTTTTAATAATCTAAAAGACGGACTAATAACAATTATACTTTTCATTTTATTAAACTATTTGGACTAACTGGCGGTGTTGTTCATCTGGATGTCGTCGGTCCGCGCCTGCTTCCGGATCTGCTCAGCCTCCCGGATGGTATCAGGCAAGCGTGTGTTGAGCGTCTCCGGCGTGGTCAGCATCAGCGCGCCCGCTACCAGCGCCGTCGCGCCGAACAGCACCGATGGCAGCCACTCTACGTATGTCGCCTAGAAATATACGTCACATCGAAGTTTGTCTTGGTCAAATATAAACATCACTATGTTTAACAAGTTTGTTTGCTATAGGCAAATTAAAAAAATACCCCCGATAGTCAAAAACACCATCTAGTGATGATTCTCAAAACTACCGAAGTCCCTCACTCATACTAGATGGATATTCCTAACGCCATCTTTTATGTGCTAGAGAAAGCCCTGACTTTCAAGTGTTAACAGCAATAACTTTGAAACGGCTCAACCAATTTTCGTCAAATATAGCTAAGAAGCACCGCAAGAGAACTTGCTTTCACATCAAAAAAATTGTATCGAAATTGGTCCATCCATTTGAGCGCTACGATGCCACAGACAGCCACACGTACAGAAAGATATTAGCGTCAAACTCCTTACCACTGTTTTTTGTCACGGGTTAAAAATATCGCAATCAAAGAATATTCTACTGGTCTTAAAAATATTTACATTCTGGTACATTACTTTCAATAGAAAAGAGACCAGCTGCAATCGCAGAGTATACACAAAGAAAGTTAATGACAGAAGAAAAAGCAAAGCAAAAAAGTCTTCTCCATATATCTATATTCAGTTCAGAATGAAAATCACATGTTAAGCCGTATTTCCAAATCGATATATGTGCATCAACCAGCAAGCGGAGTGATTTAGCTATATATTTAGAGAATTTGGATAGTCACCAGCAGTGGCATCTGCGGCGCTACGATGGAGCCTATCCTGCCCACCATGGAGCAGAAGCCCAGCAGCGAGTGCCGCGCGTGCGTGGGGAACAGCTCGGACGTGTACATGTAGATGCCGCTGAAGGCCTGCGTGATGGCGATCTTGCCCACCAGGTACAGCAGCGTCGCCAGCCACGCCAGCGCTGGAATGAGGAACACGGCATTAGTGACGTCTGTGACTCAGTAGATGCAAATAAAAGCGGAATTCTGTCTCCCAAGCAACAGATATTGGTTTCTTGTATTTATTTTCTGTAGTTATTTATTACTCGAATTACTATTTGTTCCCTGAGAGATCTAGTGATGCTGATGACATTATGGTTTAAAAAAATATTTTTTGTGAGAGTACCTAATTAGAAAGTGATTTTCATCTAGAAGTAGAGGATACTGTCGTCAATAAATCTTAGCCAAATCTACCACCTAACACACCTAAAATATTTTCATGAACGAGACAAACGCAGAATGTTCGCGAGCAAGAACCGTATAGAAATACGTCAGGATGATGCAAGCGAAACTAGGCTTTGTTGCACTCCACCACCAGCGCCTCGACTTTTCCCATCATCGGAACACATTCGTCATGTATGGAGAATATTCGAGAATAATGTGTACCCCCCATATCGGTGCCTACAAAAAGGCGATCGAGTGCGCACCACGCTAATTCAATACGATCTACGAAAACTATCAATCATTTCGAAAGTTATTTACCTAAGTGCAACAAATGAAAGTACCTGCGACAACCTTAACAAGATCCCTGGACTTCAGCTGCTACGGGACTTGGACCTTGGACATCAGAAAGACCATCTTCAGGTGTAATCTTGGGTCATAGAGACAAAAAAATACGAAATACGCAGTTTGGCGTTTTAATCCAAATCCCGAACCCCAGTTTCATAACAATATTTATTCAATCAAAGAAAGAAAGCTTACTTTTAGGAACAAAAGCGATTGCCACACACGACAATCCACAGACGGTGTACGCGGCCAGCAGCGTCCTCTTCCTGCCGATCCTGTCGAGCACGAGCGCATTGGTGACCACCGCCACCACCTCCACGCTCACCACCAGCATGTAGTTGGTGTACTTGTCGCCCGCCAGTGACACGCTGTTGATGGCCAGCCCGTAGAACACGAACGTGCACGTGATCCACCACCACGAGCAGATCGCCAGGCGGGTCATGATGATGGGCGAACGCAGCACCTGGACAGAAACAGTAGTTATACGCGGGACAGGTCCTTACCTGTATTAAAACAAAAACATACAGTGTAATAAATTACTTCAGGTCAATGAAAAGGAAATGACAACTATTTTTAAAATAAACTTTAAATTCATATAAAAGCGGCTGCACGCATTGGAATGATAATTTGGCTTGTCGAACAGTATAACCATATAAGAGAATTCTTTTTACCCCGGGTAAATTGAAGGTTCCTGTGGTATAATAGGGATGTGTACTGGGTTAAAATTTATTATTCGGTACAGATAATAAATAAAACGTTACAAAATAATGTCACTTTACTTTGATCATATCTATTTTCGATAAGATTTTAGATTTATTAATACTGAAAAATTAATATTAAGCGCGTTATTTGACTTCACGAAAAGTATGACGTCACGGTTAGTTATTTCATACAATACTCATAGAAAATTTTTGTTTTGACGTTTAGAAAAAAGTGTCTGATTTGACTTGTTGTCATCTAGCGGATTGGGTAAATGGTCAAAAATTCAATAAGGTTGTATACAATTAAACATTGCTTCATGATCCTCATGTTTATCTTACTTTCAAGTCAATACTTGCAGCAGTTTTACCAGCAGTATAAACTTTCTACGGCTCAAATGATAATTATGACACAGCGGCGGTTAAGAAAAAAATGTCAAATCTCCTTGGTTAGGTAGCGGACCCCGGGAAAATACGCTCGGCTGATGATACGTTAAGAATAAAAGCATTACCTGCATCCACAGTCCACGCTCCTCTTCCTTATCTTCTTTCTTCACCTCTTTGGGTTTCTCTTCTGTCAGCTGCTTCATCGTCTCATCTGACAGCGTCACTTTGTTCATCTTCGCCGCTCTCATTATTATTTCCACGGCCTCTTCTTTGCGCCCCTTGGACAAGAGCCACCGGATGCTCTCGGGCAGTAGGTACACGTAGGATATGAACAACAGGGACGGCGGGTACACGATGATGATGAAGGTCCTCCAGTAGCGGAACGCCTTGGCGAGCAGCGCGAAGCTGAGGCCACCCAGCACCAGCATGATGCCGAGGAATGCCGTCGTCAGCACACGCTTGTCTTGTCCGAGGAGTTCAATTGCTGAAAAATTAACAAAAAAGCATAATATAAACACAGAGAGTGATTGAAAAAATTGTAAGGTACAAAAGTCCAGGCCCGCAATTTGTGTAAAAAACTAGTAAAAAGAGTTTTGGAAATAAAGTTTACTTTTGATGTAAGTACCTCGTGACTAAAACCAATAATACTTAAGAGATTATGATATACGAGGACATCTCTAACAAGTAATTTGCTAGGCAAATTCAAACAATCCCCAACATTTTGAACAGCTGAACTGATTTCCATCAAACATAGCTAATAACGATCTCGGCAGACAAGGCTTTCTATTTAAAAAACCCGCATTAAAATCGATCCGTTTGTTTAGACAGACAGACACACAGATTAATCTAAGACACACAGCCAGAAAAACTTGTCACACCCCTCTTCTTGCGTCACGGGTTAAGAAAAGATACTTACTGAGGATATAGGCGGCGGGGAAGGCACTGGCCCCGGCGACGGTCTCCAGGAACTCGATGATGACGTACATCTCGTAGGACACGGAGAAGGCCTTCAACGAGCCGATAGCGCCCACCAGCGTGCAGCTGAGGATCAGCGCGCGCTTGCGGCCCCATCTGGAGTACGGACACGTTGTGTGATGTGTTTAGCAGTGATAGAAAATTTATTTAATATTCAACTACTGCCTGTTCTACCTGTTGTGATATTGGTTGCAAAACAGATTATTTAACTGAGGCAAGTAGCATACTTTGGTCACAAAATGAATGCTTCGCTTAAATATGTTAAACTTCATGTTTCAGTCCAATAGAAAGTAGTCTGGCGAGTAGACAACCAATATAGTGAAACGGTAGTATCGGTAGATTTTCTATAAAATAATTAATCAATTTACACGTAATATACAGGGATCCTGGTTGCCGACCTTAACTAAACTTTTTGATGTGTCAAAGTGCCCGCAGAGGGATAATTACTGAATAAACATTTTAGTTTTGAATAAACAATGATGCAGACAACCGAAAACATCCTCGGTGTTTTATTATCATATCTAACAAACAAACAAACAGGTTCATCCGTTTGGACTATGACACACAGACCCACCTACAACATCTCTCTTTTGAGTCGAGAGCTGAAAAGAGACAAAGTGGAAAATGTACCGGTCCGAGATGTATCCCAGGATCGGCAGCGAGACCAGCATACCCACGTTGTGGATGGTGCCCACCAGCGTGCGCTTCCACTCCTGGCACGCCAGGTTGAACTGGAAACAAACAAGTTGATTTGCCAGGCAAATTAAAAAAAAACTACGATGACATCATCTGGTGATAAATGGTGGAACTACATAATATCCACAGCGCTATCTATTATTTGTCAGAAAAATTACAAAACCCCGACTTTGAAGCGTTTTCACCCAATCACTTTTAAACTACTAAACCGAGATATCAAACATGGCTAAAAACCACCACAAAGAAAATTGCTTTCACGTGAAGTCAAAGTCAAAGTCAAAGTCAAATCATTTATTTATCTTTGGATATTTATATCACTTGATAATTGTCATTTCTTTTTTCTTTCGATTTCTTAATAGTTAGTTGTTGACGTCAGATCATTTACTTACAACTAAGTTTACTGCCGCCTCCAAAGCGCAAGTACAGAAGAAGCGGTAACAAACTGTACTGCAGCATTTTCTCCAAAAACGTCAACCTTACAATTATACTGATATTAAAATTAGATGTGTGGACTGACAATGTATTCTTGCTATGTCATAATTATTAATTAAAAATGTCAAATTTGAAATTAATGTCAGTTTGTATAAAATACATGTACTGATTGTACTCAAATTATGTCATTTGTGAGTGTACAAATATAAACCTTTAAAAGGGACCCGCGCCAAGCTCAAGCCAGACGTTTTTGTCTTTAAGATAATCATCGGTTCCGTAATAAGCCTTCTCACAAAGTACTTTCTTTACATAAGCTTTAAATTTTCTATCTGGCATATCAAGGACCGATTCTGGCAATTTATTATAAAACTTTATACAGTTTCCCTTAAAGGATTTACTGACTGTTTTCAGCCTATAATACGGGGTAACTAAAACATTTATGTTACGTAAGTTTCTACCCGTAATATCACCTGTTTTATTAAATAAGGCAATATTTTTCCTCACATACATTATATTTTCAAATATGTACTGGGATGGTACAGTGAGTATATCAATTTCCTTAAAAAAATCTCTTAGGGAGTCTCTCGATCCTAAATCATAAATAAAACGAATTGCCCTTTTCTGTAAAATAAAAATAGTCTGTATATCAGCAGCACTCCCCCAGAGAAGAATCCCGTAGGACATCAGACTATGAAAATAACTAAAGTAAACTAGTCTAGCAGTTGCTACATCTGTCAACTGTCTGATTCTTCTAATAGCGTAAGCCGCTGAGCTGAGCCTATTAGCGAGTTTAGAAATATGGACATCCCACTGAAGTTTTGAATCTACTGTGATTCCCAAGAAAGTAGTATTATCAACGAGATCTAAGTTTTGACCGTCTAGTAGCACATCAACATTGGCCTGCCTCACGTTAGGAAGACTAAATCTAATGCATTGGGTCTTGTTTGCATTCAACAAAAGGTTATTGGCAGAGAACCAATTAGAAATGGCCGATAATGTATCATTCACCGCAGTAGCATCTTCGCTATGACGGTCTATTTCAAAAATAAGAGACGTGTCATCGGCGAACAACACAATACCAGCCTGTTTTTCAACCGCGTAAGGCAAATCATTGACGTACACTAAGAAGAGGAACGGTCCTAGGATAGAACCTTGAGGTACACCCATTTTGACAAGAGATCCGTTTGACTTTATGCCATTTATATCAACAGTCTGAAGCCTATCCGTTAAATATGATTGAATGAGGTTTATAGATTTATCGTCAAAACCGTACTGACGGAATTTGAGCAAAAGTGTCGGGTGATCTACGCAGTCAAATGCTTTTGAGAGATCGCAGAAAGAACCGATTGCATCATGCTTGTTTTCCCATGCGTTGTAAATGTGAGTAACTAGCGCTACCCCCGCATCGGTGGTCGATTTCCCTCCAGTAAAACCAAACTGCTGGCTATGAAAAAGGTTATGGGTGATAAAGTGATGTTGCATTTGATTAAGCATTATCTTTTCAAACACTTTGCTCAAAACTGGCAAAATGGAGATAGGTCTATAATTACCAGGATCTGTTCTTACCCCCTTTTTAAATAAAGGAATCAATTTACTGCATTTCATTAAATTTGGAAAAATACCTTCATCAATGCATTCATTAAAAATAAAAGCTAGGTCTGCAGCAATGATATTTATGATGTTGCTTACTACATTAACGGACATACCCCAGTGATCTTTAGACTTTTTTAAATTTAGCTTGTTGTGTGTTAAAAAAAGTCATTGAAATTGGTTCATCTATTCGAGCGCTACGATGCCACAGACGGGCAGACCGACAGACATAAGCGTCAAACTTATATCACCCCTCTTTTTTGTCAGGGGTTAAATATGCAATTTTGTACAGGGTTCCCAAAGGCTTAGAACAAATTTTTTTTAAATAGATTTTTTTGAATTGAGACGTTTTGGACTCAATGAGGGACTTTCCAGGCCACGTTCTTAAAAATCAAATAGATGGCGCTGTGCAATGCTGGCGGTCTTTAGGCGTCGTCCGCCACTCAATCGGCTATGAAAACCAGTGGACTCGTATAGATTTTTCGCCAAAAGCAATCAAAAGACCTGCACTAACCTTTGATTGTATATTTAGGGTTAGGTTAGGAATAAATAAGTGAAAAAAGAAAGATGGGGTATACAGGACTAGTATCCAGAGCCAAAAAATAATTTTAAAAAGATGCTATGGTTTTCCTGGTTTTGCTGTTGTTTCGATAGTTTCTGTTTTTGTGATCATGCGTGATAATTTATTGTTTCTATTGACTTTGAACCTCTTTCTTTGGACTCTGATGACCGCTTTATTATATGAAGACCTGGCTATTATATTTTGATTCCGATTCTACTGCACTCTGACGACTTAGCTACAATATTTGGACATCGATTAATTGGATACGCCAAAAGTAGCCGTTTTTCGCAAATATGCGTAGAAAACCTTCACGTTCTCACTTTAAACTGTAAACAGTCGTTCATAAAATAGTTTTAAGGGTTATCTAGTGCCAGGTTAAGACAAACTTTTTAAAGGTGTCTGCGTTTCCTATCACATGATGGGGGCAGCACTGGACACCGGGAAAAATTATCCCTTTAAGTTGACATACGATTATACACACTATAGTAAACTTATCCGTATTTACTGTTTTCTTGAAGCCTCTCAGAATCATAAAAGCAAATATTTATTTTTGATGCAAGTATATAACTAGTTAAGAATCGTTGAATACCTAGTCAAAATTCGAGTTTATGACCTACTCTCATATTACATCCGAAAGTACAGGTAACTAAAAACAATTTCGCAAAGCAATTATGTCGAAATATTGAAGTTAGAACTTGTACACAGCCGTGAAACCGGCCAAGTGCGAGTCGGTCTCGCGCACGATAACGTTCCGTACCATTATCTATAAAAAATCACGTTTGTTGTATGGGAGCCCTACTTAAATATGTTTTTAGTATTTTTGGTTATAGCGGCAACAGAAATACATCGTCTGTGAAAATGTCAACTGTCAAGCTATCACAGTTCATGAGAAACAGTCTGGTGATGAACATACAGACGTACAGACAGACAGAAGGACAGTGGAGTCTTAGTAATGCCCTTTGGGTACGGAACAATAAAAAGCCACAGAGTAGCTAAATTTAAATTGGTCATATCAACGTAGTCTGCAACATTTTGCACATTTATCTCCCATCGCTTGGTGCGACGGCAATATAATTACAGACGTATTAGTCTGCGCGGCGATGCGTGTAGATGGCAACGATACATGCTGGTGCTGCAGGAACAATGCGCAGGCGCAGCTCGTCCCGCACCACTACACCGCCCATCGTATAATGGTCACTAAGTCACGCACCATGCCTTTTTCAAAGCACTCGCCGATGTGCGAGAACAGATCCGATATTAGACAATACGACATTAACGCCGACACGTAACATAAAATCCGTCATCGGCGGTCAGCCGGCCATTCGTCTCGTGGATTGAGACTGTAAAAAAATGCAACAAATTTCATTCTATTTTTTTATTGTTTATGCGCTATTATCTTTTTATTGATTCACTCATTTGCTAGAGCTGCTCTGGTTTCATTTATTTTGGGAATGTCAATGAGATCATGTGAGTGTGTGCCCTGGAGGGCACTGTTCTCCGTAATCTTACAGTAAATTATGATGGTGCAATAAAGGTAATTTGTATTGTATTGTATATTTCACAAAAGCGCAGGAGTGCATTCAATTTAAGAGAGATGTCCGAGTGGAGTCTCTGACCGTCCTCATTTCATTGCCATTTGGACGACTGGAAACTGGATTGATGTAGTTCTTATTATTAGCATTATGGTATACTTTACAAAGCAGTCATTGAAATTTCCTGAGGATAAGTGTTTACTTGTAGTAACGTAGAAACAGTAAAGCACCTATCTTGCCACAAATAAAATGAAGACAGTAAAACAATGAATCATTCGGAAGGAGGTCATATCGTATCGGGTGTAAATACGCGACCAATACGAGTACACACGAGTAGATGGACAACTCAATCCATAAATAACAATTACGAGCCTAAGATCTCGAAGAAAATGTCTTCACTCCCATTTAAAAAATCCAATCAACTTTTAATAATGTCAAATAGTTACTGAAATAAACGTATTTTTAGTATTTTATTTTTATATAAGAAAGTCAAGAATTTTTATAAGATTTCAGCGAAATTCTTGTTCAGTTGACATTTACATTTGGGCTAGTCCCACTACACTGTTAAAAATTATGTAATTGTACGTGTAAAAATTACATTTATGTGTAAAATTCCCAAAAAATCTGAGGTAATTCCGTTTACATTAATTTCGAAAATTTTCAGAAAAAATATCAGTAAATTTCCCAATTTTTTTGGGAATTTCACAGGCTTATGCAATTTTTTACATTAGATTAGATTTTGTAAAATTACATAATTTTTAGCAGTGTGGACGTACCACGTTATCCTACCTGTGACTGTGACTAAACCTTGTAGCACATAGGTATCTTTATACAAAAGTAAGTACAATTTACTTTATATGCTTGATCATTGCGCTACTTTGTCATCCGTAGACAGGTAGCAATGGCGAGTCACCATAAAAAGGTGACCTCGTGGCGGGTCATTACGGCGGCCTCCGCGGTGTCCGACAGTACCTCACAAACAATGTTAGAGCTTGCATCCTGCGACCCACGTGTGTACCAATTCATAAGGTGCACCGTAACTAGTCTTATGGTGATGATCTAGAGTTTCTAGAGGAGCCTGATTGCCCTTCGTGATGTCATCAATTCAATTCAAATAGATCTTTATTATCATAGGATATTTATAATATCTCTTAATAATCGTCACTTTGTTTTGTTGCACAATAATTGTTGACGTCAAAAAGTTACTTAGAGCTAAGTTTACTGCCGCCTCCAAAGCGCTAGTGCAGAAGAAGCGGTAACAAACTGTACTGCAGCATTTTCTCCAAGAACGTCACCTCCAAGTCACCTCACAATGAGATTAATATTTATAGTTGATATGTGGATAGAGTATACATTGTTAGTTGTCATAATATAAATTATTATTTTTTTAATGTCAAAATTTTTAAATAATGTCAACTCAAGTTGTAGATCCAGTATGTACCTAATGTATCAAATTATGACCATTTCTGACTATACAAACTTTTAAGAGGGACCCGCGCCAAGCTCAAGCCAGACTCGTGATTCTACCATTTTGTGAAAACACCAATACTAGTTTTTCTAGCCTTTAGGTATTGTGTCCCACTGCTGAGCAAAGGCCTCCCCTTTATTTTTCACTCGTCCAATAATTAATGACATTTAAAATTTACACAACTACAGTCATAATCTGGATCATATTTATATGAATCCAGAATATGTATGTAGAGTAGTGGGCATATACCCATATCCAGGTTAATCTTATTAAACAGCATAAAATAGACTCATAGTAACGTCTTTGTCTTCCTTACATTGCTCTCCATCCACTGGTTGTCTGGAAGAGACCGCCCATTATACTCATTTAAAGTAAGTTGGTGTACAACAAAGAGTTATTATGTATCAACGAGTATTTGTAGAAAAAGTTTATTAAAAAACGGTCAATGAAGTCGAAGATAAGTACGAACTAAACTGAATAATCAATCGTCCATACATTGATATGAGTCGAGTAGTAGAGTCTAGTGGCGGATTGTCCCGTTAAATAGCTCTAAAGCTCAGGGGTAACGACAGGGTCTGAAAAGTATGATTATAATTAGTTTGTCATTTAGATTATTCAAAAATAATAGATCCGTATTTTAAACTTAACCAAAAAAGTTAAAATTTACAAAGATACGGGGCATCAAAGTTCTAGAGTGGGGGCTTGCGACGTCCCCGCTAACTAAAAATCGTACCTAGTCGTGACGTCATGCGAAATTTCAAAGACCTGTACCTTTTTGTTTTTGTTTCACTTTCTCTAAACCTGTACATATTTTTTATCTGATTTAAGAAGTTTATTTCTCATAAAGAATTACATTCGCTTATCATGAGAAATTTTACAATTTTATGTGAGTAAGTACTTAAAAGTAAGCGGACAATTTGCATGAACTTAAACAGGCGGTAGTTAAAAAATAAAAGTAAAGTGGTTAACTAATCTGCTATCGATATGGAGTATGGAGCGGGCCAGCGGGCGTTGTAGATTCATAGATGTTTTTATACTAGATGCGGCAAACTGTCAGTAGTTATCTTAACAGAGCGGGGTTTCCTTGAATGCGAGATTTGAGCAATTTTTTGAAAAATTTGTTCGTTTTAACTTCTCTTATGTCTAACGGAAGCTCATTATAAATCACTGCTCCTTCAAATAACAATGTTTTTTTGCCATAGTTGGTTCTTGGAGAAATAAGGCATCATAAGTTATATGCGCGACGCGTGAGTTTGAAAGTAATGTTACAATGAATATCCTTTGTCAAAATTTTACGAATCAATAAGTATAATTTTATAATCTAACCTATGAGCTTAAGATATTTTTGACGATTTATTTTTAGTCGCGTGTATTTTACAGGGTTTAAATAGGTCACTATCTAATCAATTAACCTGTATAACGTTTAACAATTACATCAAAAGTTATCAATAAGTCAATCGGGATGAAAAAAAACTTCTAGTACCGTCAGCTTTACTGAGATGAGCTCACAACTTGATCTGGCCTCGCCTGGCTCACCTTAGTGAAATGTGTCGCTTATAAGAAATCTAGAGTTCACACGATAAATAAAAAATAAAATAAAAATAAAAATTGTTTATTGGGAAACTAGTTTACGATTTATATAAATTGTTGGAGCCTCCTTTTAAGCAAAATTATGCTTGTGCCAGGAGACTCCGCTCTTTCTTATCTCTAAGTTTTATATAGGTACCTAATAAACAAAAACAAAATCTTAGAATTAGACTATGGTTGTATGCCATTAATTAAAGTACTTAAACTTATGGACATGTTAATATTTACTAGAAGATATATAAATATGATATATATTACTATTATATAAAATATATGTATATTTATAAAGAAAGAAAAAGGGTGTAAGCGGTCCTTAGGCTCAGTAACCGAGTACATACATGATGAAGAAATTAAATAAATGTGAATTTATTTAAATATGTGTATCTATGTATAAGTTAAGGTGAGATATATATGTTTAAGGGATGTCTATGTGTGTGTCTATATAGGGGAGTTATCGATAAACATTTCCAGTTCATCATAAGTTTTATTTTTTAGCCACGAAATTAAAGTTGTCTTGCACTCGTAGTATGGTTTTTTATATATTTTTATACGATATGTAAAAACATTAACGACTCGATACGCGACATTAAATCACACAGAGCCGTTAAGTTCCCCGCGTTATCGGTTGCATAAGCCCAATATTAAAGTGTACGAGCCTAGGTAATTCGATCAATTGATGGCGGAGGCTGCTGAAGGCCACGTGTGCTCTATTGGTTTCCAATAGCTTTGCCGCTGCGAGGTCGACCTTGTTTGGACTACGAATTAGGGCCCTTATGTGCCATCCTAACCGTTTGCCTAAACATGTGACTGAATTTGGAGAAATTTAAACTGTAATTAGTTTGAGCTGCGTCTTCGTGGGCAGACGTTATAATTGTTATAGTATAAATATATATAACATAAGCCCTAAAAGTTTCACCTTGGTAAGCAGTATCGGCTTCAGGAGCGTTGCCTGTCCCACCAGGTTTTGAGACGATGGTATCTACCCTCGTCTCAAAACCTGCTATAAGTAGCAACCATACTTAGCGTCCCGTGGGGACAAACATGTTTTATCTCATCATCAACAAGTTGCCGGATTTAAATTTGGTGCTAATTATTTATCATATAGGAAGCGTTGACTTTCCTTGTTGACCCAAATAGGTATAATCATGCAGACCAACTCCTTTGTGTCTTTTTAAATCGAAAATAACGTTATGCCAATACTTTAGTTTAGCCCATCATCATCATCCGAGCGTATTCTCGGTTGCATCCTCAGCAGTAACGCTACAGAGCCCGGGGTCCGCTACCTAACCAAGGAGATTTGACGAGGTTACTGGTTTTACACAGAGCGACTGCCGTGTGACCTCCACAACACAATGGGCAAACCAGGAACCAATCCTTGGATAGTTTTATGATCAAACGCTAGGTGGCGTTCGGGACCCACAGTTTTACGTGCCTTCCGAAACACGGAATCATCTTTCTTTTCAGATAATCAGGTGATTCAAGCCTGCAATATCCTATCCAGACTGGAAACTTTTAAAAAAGTATGCTTCCCAGTGGGAATCGAACCCATGACCTCCGGGTCACAAGGCGAATGCCTTGACCACTGGACCACGGAGGCAGTCTAATACTTTAGCTTAGCCCATTCTTGGGGAAAACTATATTTTACATTAAACTTACCTATAGTTTTCCGTCTTCACGACACCATACCGTTTAATATTCCCCGTCATCAGAATTGTTCCGATCTCCTCAGCATATGTCCTCTTCTAATTGGTCTACCCATTGGCTTGTGATCATTCCTCGACGAGCTATTACAATAATTTGCTAATGACGACATTGCGTATGTCATCAACCATTTTACTCGCATTCAGATAAGAGGGTAAGTATTTACTACAGGAATTCCAAGACAGGCAAGAAGTCGTTGCTACTCGTATCTGAGTGGCTTTGATAAAGTATTCAATTATAGAGAAAAGGTCCCTAAGGTCGTGACATGGATCGCGGTCGCACGCGCTGCGCGGAAAGTTACGTAAAACTTTCCTAACTCTAAGCCGATAGTAAAAGCAAACACTCCTTTACTTGTTGTTTTGAATTTACAATCTTTGTCTGTTTCTCACTCCTAAACTTTTGCCACCCGCTCGGCAGGGTGTCTGCGGGCCAGTAAATGTAGTAACAAAGCAGCCTCACCTTAGCAACGATGGTGTCTGGACTCGTACAGCCAATGGTCGCACGTCTGCAGCTTGTCGTTGAAGGCTGTGTCCATGAAGTAAGAAAGCAGACTCACCTCAGCAACGATGGTATCTGTAGACTCGTACAGCCAATGGTCGCACTTTTGCAGCTCCTCGCTGAAGGCAGTGTCAGCGTAGCACGCCCCCTGCGGGTCGAGCGGCTCGCGCCGCGTGCAGCGCTGCTGGCGGCCCGCGGGCGGCAGCGCGCCCGCCAGCCAGGCTGGGTGGTACTCCGTGCTGTTGACTGCCTCGCACTCTGGCACCACGCACCTGGAACATCAGTCAGCGTTAAGATTCTGATCTTCAGAATTGGTGATGAACCTGCTGCTGTTTTCGCGCATATTGTAAAAGCTGATCCAAAGAATGGGCAAGAATCTGAGTTATGTCTATAGGTGATGCGGCTTTAAGGCGTCACTATTTCGATTTCCTTTCCTACCTTCACGCCCGCCATCACGGTGGATCGTGGCCTTTGGATCTCAATTACGACCCTATTAGACCATGTCTTAACACCAAGTGTAAACACGTCCAGGTTTTATCCGTAACTGCTTTGTCAAAACATTTGTAATATTACAATGGATTATAATGTTTCTCAAGTTTTATCAAATATGTACCAACGTTAGATCCACTTGCGTGACGACAGCAAAGACAATACAAACACAACTAAAATAATAATGACTCACGGAATGTAACATTCAAATAGGCAGCTACTAGTAAAACATACATGTGGCATAGTGGTACCACTCAGAACCACTGTGCCACTGAGTGGGGATGCTGTAGAGGGTGACTAAAGGAATCTCGTTCAACAACGTCATTCCCAGCAATGGTGGACGTCGGGCGGGCCGACGTTTTTTAAACTTTTCAGAGAAATACATTCTAAGGAGAGTTGACGTGTCTTTGGCACCCTAAGTAGAAGACCATTGTTTGGTTTACGTTACTTTTATAACAAGTAGTTTGCCCCGAACTGTGAACTCCCCTGTCTCGGCAACCCCTAGACCGATTTGATTTGCGTTCGAACTTAAAAGTTCAATTAGTTATATCTACACGGCCACCAAATTTCATAAAGCGTCTCGATCAAAGATACTCAAGTTATCGTCGAATAAACAAACATTCATACATACATACATACAATCGCTGGATTGTTCAAGTAGACTCGTACAAAAAGTGGTATGGTTACAAGGAGACCTTAATTTAATAGCAATTAAATTTACAAACGACGTTTATTATATTGGTTAAATTTTACAATAAAATTATCGTCACGACAAGTTTATGACTTCACGATATGTACCTTTTATTCTCGTAGACTGATTGTTCAATGTTTTTTAAGCAGCTAGTTACACACGAGTGCAGCAGACAATAAGCATTAGATCAACTATTTGCGTTGTTTGTTTGAGACTGCGTCGTCTGTTTGTAACAACGATAATACATACCTAGTCATCTTTTTCTAACAGTATCGTGGTAACATAAAGTGTTTATCAAAATTTTGAGCAATAGGAATTTAAATAACATATAAAATACAATTCGAAGTGGGTCTAATTTAGCATATCGATCGGTCCCTTTAGCAAATACTTTTTAAAAGCCTCTTAGGAATCCATATAGGAAAGCCTGACGCTTGACTAAATGGTCATGTCATGTGAACATTAAGTTTAGTACAAAACCACACAATTCATAAATTATTGTGGTTAACGTGGTTAACATAGTACGAAGTGGTTTACACAGGTGGCTCGTGTTAAAATGATGTACAGACATACTTGCGGTCGCGTGCAGCAAGCTGCAGCGCCGCGGGCAGTAGTTTACTACTCGTAGCTACTTAGTACTACTTCTGCATCTAGATAAGAAGCGTGCCGCTTATCTGCGAGACTTCCGACCAACTTAATTATCCGCAGTACAATGGATGAAGTATAAAGTAAATGTACTCTGTGACGTAAAGGCACAGAATAAGTACTAATACTCACGTACAGAAGTCTTATTCAGAAAAGAAATTTAAAGAAATATCTTCTCAATGTGGTTACCGTTATGGTTTAATTTAGCTCGCGTCAGAACTTTACACCTCTTCGTTTAGATACGGGTACCTACCTAGACATACATTACAAGTCAAAGATTACAAGCTAATTTCATTCTTATTACTCTAGACAAACGATTCATATAACTGAATCTACCACTCCGGAGTGGTCGCCGCGTATTAAAAATGTAGGTATATTTTCGTTATCTAAATGGGGAGTGATATAGGCCGGGTAAAGGTTAACCGTCCAGTGTGTACAAGTGGTTATTGTAACTAAATAAAACTAAAGAATTATAATTTAATAATTCATCTTTGAACAGCTGAAATACGTATTCTTGACGTGGAATACGTATTCTAGTGGCTCCTCTGCCTTTCTGTTATGAAAACTTACAGGCCATCATGTGATGTTCACACAATTTCCTCTACCCTTAGGGCTCTTATAGACGTGCGACAGTATGCTCGCGACACCTGTCGGCAAACGGTCGCATAAAACATATCAAACAAACTGTCAAAAATTGCCGCGCGACCGGCGGCGACAATCGCTACAGGTGTCGCGGGCATAGTGTCGCTCGTATGTAACAGCCCTAGTCACCTCATCTATGTTTTTTTTTTGACAAAGAAACAGATTGCTAAAACCTGCGATACAGTAAAACAACACGGAAAACATTAAACTTAGCGGAAGGCCGTTAAAAGCTGACAGCTGATAGAATTACGGTTCGGTCCAGTACGGTCCGGTGCGGACAGGACTCAGGTTATCGTATCGGATTGTTTCCGGCTCGGAAAACCGATCCAGATAGACAAATAAACACTGCAAGCGCCTTTCGATAGATTAATCAGACTACCGGATCGGAGAAAAGCCGGTCGTCTATTGCCAGCTTTGCCAGCACACGGACACAAAGTTGCAATGCGGTGGCAGTGCACGTTTACCGGAGAACGGGGAAATAAACTCGTCGCGATTGAGCACGGCGGACCACGTGCGGGGACTAGGTCCATGTTCACGAAACTGCGTCTTCAGCATGACGGAGTAGACACAGCCCTGCGTCGCTAAACTAAGTACCTAAAGTAAAAATGAAACAGTCGGAATGTTGGATGCATTTGTGTAGTGGCTGAAATAATGAATTCATTAAGTGCCGCACCAGACGGGGCGCAAGTTGCATCGCGTAACAGCTAGAGATGAGCAGTGGATAGTATTCAATCAACCCATTTGAGTATTTACTCACTAGATTTAATAAATAGAGTAAATTGAGCGTGCTCATGTATCGACATCGCATTTGATGTCTGTTTACTTATTTTTACGTAAAATTACATCTATGCACACCGCCCACCAAAAAATGATAATTAGTCAAGGAAGTCTGCTTTAGTTTCAGTGTATGATTAGTATGGTATTTTCATATAATTTAGCGTCGCATATAACGTTTACCTACATTTTAAGCATATTATGGCGTACGTATACACTTTCCGACAAAAATTGCAAGGGTATACTAGATTTAAGTTTCAAAATTGTCATGAAAACATTAAATAATGAATATGAATATAAATATGAGTCGCAACTCAAATAAATCAATCTACTCACCAAATGGATAAATAAGGATATTTATCGGGTACTTACTCAATCTACTGAGTAAATACTCAAATGGGTTGATTGAGTATTTATGCATCGCCCATCACTAGCTGTTACGCGGCGCAACTTGCGCCGCGTCTGTTACGGCCCTAAATTTTGAGCGAAATAAGAAATTAATCAGATAGTCAAGAGCAGGCGCGAGGTACAGTACAAGGAAACTTTTTGTTTTAAAATAACATCCGATGATGCGTCCATGGAGCAATTAGGTATTTATACACGTCCACAGTCAAAGAAGCAACACGAAAGCCTGAATGTCGCCGCATCACTGATGACATAACCAGGCTGAAGGCATTTTTGACAAACTTTATTTGTTCTCGGACCTCAGCTTTGTTTTGTCAACAATAAGTACTGGAAGGTTTGCATTTTGAATCTCTCTTCAAAACTCACTGGTGACGCGGACAACAACTTCATTTGCTTTGCATAAATTACTAATAACCTACGTTTACGCTGGATTGTTGGGTTTGTCTTATCTGTAATGGTGGGATAATGTAGGTATCTTTCCGATATTTCATTAATTTTTATTATGTACGGACTGTCAAGTAGCAGATTGAAAATGTGTACTTGCAACAATGCTTATCCGTATATTCTCACTAGTACCATATAATAGTAAGTTAAACAGTATATGATTATGATATATGATACAGAAGAACCCATAGACCAAAAAATTTTACTTCTAAGGCTATGGAAGAATTTGAGAGGAGCCAGAAAGTGTCGCAAGGACTGGGCGAGACACCGTATATCCATATATATATTAATTGTTTGTTATCCCGGAATAAACAAAAACAAAAACAAAAGTCGATTAATCTCTAGGAGCAATATATGTAATCACTCACTCACTCATCACTAAATCAATTTGGCAGGAAGGTAGAATATGACTAGGAGACGTCCGCTAATAAAGGATTTTGGGAAATATCATCTTTAAGGGGGTGAAATAGGGGTTGACACTCTGTATGAAACTTCGTAATTTTTAAAGTTAGACACATGACATTCTTAATTTATTTTAGTAGTTAGTAGAAAATAATAATGTATTTATATCTTTTGGAAATTACATCTCTATAGGGGTTGCAAATTTGTATAAATCTTCGTAATTTTTGAAGCAATACACATCACACTTTTAAATTAGTGGTTAGTAAAAAATATAAACGCCAGAAATTGGATTTTAAAAAATTGCATCCCCGGGGTTGCATGAGGGGTTGCAAATTTATATTATTATGAAACTTATTTTTTTTAGTAAGAAACAAAAAATTTTAGATAATTAGATCCGTCGTTCTCTTTTGCTCTAGCAAATGAGGGTAATGGAAACAGGAACGGGAACGGGGACAAGCAGAACAAAGTTCGTCGGGTCCGCTAGGCCTTTAAATCTCTACACTATTTTATAGATTGTTATATTGAATATGTACCCAAACATTTAAAAATTTTAACATAACATTTTTTTATTAACCTATACTGTCCCACTGCTGGGCAAAGGTCTCTCCCATTTTTCTCTATCCAGAGCAGCTTCAATATAATAATTCATAAGTATTTGTTATAACTTATGAATTATTATATTGAAGCTGCTGAATTAATAACGTAAAAAACAATTAAAAATCGTATTAGAAACATTTTTGACTTCTACGCGGACGAAGACTCGGGTTAAAGCTAGTATTAAATATTGGAAAATAGGCTTATAGGTATGGTTAATTGGAGTATGGGTATGGTTCTACAACTGATTGTGAAACGGGCAATTTTACTAAGTACAACGTAAACAAAATTAACACACACCTAAGTCTTAGTAAAAATGTTTTTTTGTATTTTAGTTGAGTTCAAAACTGGTGTCAAATTATTAGCTACCTAAACGGGTCTCTGACATAGCTGTACGACTGCCTTACAATGACGGCAGCCGTGGCCAACGGTTTAACGTGCCGTCTGAAGCACGGTGGAGCTCAAGAATTTTTTATACCACTTGCGATCACCTGTTCAAGTATGGACCACCAACGGGGTTGCTTATAACTTGCGAAAGCGCTAGTAATGCGTACTTCCACTGTGAGGTTTCACAACTTTTATTATATTTTATTTTACTAAACTTTATTGTTCCAAAGTACAAATGTACTTTTAACAAATGGCGGACTTTATGCTAAGAGCATTATCTCCCAGTCAAACAAAGGGATAAACAGAGAAAATTATGCGGCACAAAAAGCAATACAAATAACGTACTAACATAAAATATTACTACATAATATACAATAATATTATATACCCATTATATATGAATATCAGAATGAATATCTACTTATACAATACATGCATACATGTAATTATACTAACAATATATAGCTATGAAGAGAAAAACTACACAATAATGACTTTATGAAGAAAGGGAGTTTAAAAGGTGGGCGTGAACTTTTCCTCTCCATCTACAAACCACCCCACTCCTTTAGTCAGCCATCCCTTGGCACTACCTGTAGGGCACGGCGGCAGCCAGGAACACGTAGTTGGTGCTGTAGACTGCGGCGCTCCAGGGCGCTAGCCCCGCCAGCGCGAACACCATCAGCACGAACCGCCAGCCCGACCCCGCCTCGCTGATCACACGCTCGCTGTCCACACCTGTAGGACCCTTCCTATTCTCAGCCTCACCCATCACTACTTATCCACGCGACAAACTTAAAGACGACGTACTACAGTAAAAAAAAGTTAACAGCTTGACGATTGCGTCCGAAAGTTTCCAAGATACGTCGAGTACAATTGTCTTAGCTGTAATATCACTTTTAACTAATACAATTAACTTAATATATAATGTTATATTTGGCCTTTTAAATTATTTGCCGAAAACGATAAAGTAAATATAGAAGCAGACACGCGCACGCCATGTACCACGCGACACTCGACTGCGACAGAAACAAACGTCTCAAAGCAAACGATTTACAAATTAGTGTAAGAATTCAATCAATCCGATCGTTTGGTCCCCCGCTTGCGTGTTCACTTGTGTTATACATGTACATCAGCGTTGACGAATTCTGTCGCAGCATTCCACAATCTACAACCCTTTAAAACCCTTGAATCGTCAGAAGAGGAATCACAGGGAAGGAAAACTACATTTTGGTTTTTGCTATAACAAAGCGCAAAAAGGTTTGTAAAGGTAGGTCCATCACGTACGATTATTACGAGTCATTACGAGCAGTCATGACGAGTTTTTTAGGAACTTGGACCGTTCTGAGAAACTGATGTAGGTGTTTCAATTAGTAACAAAACTCACAAATAAGCGTGTTTGTATATGCATAATTATTTATGGCATAAAGCTAGTCAATCGCTTTTTCGTCCAGACGCACAGAACTTTTCTACATAGACAGACAGGGGCACAGTATCAAGTGAATATGTTGAAAACATAATAAATTCAATATGGCAATATGTCAAAACTATTACTACAGCGATGCTGATTCAATTCTATACATAATATATTTCTTAGTTACCAAAGGTCAGCGAATTTTTACGATTGCATCTTTAAGTTTTGGTAACGTTTATTTATTTATCATCTCAGAGCAAGAACTTGTTCTTTTTACGTTTGTGCTCGAAGCTCTTTTTTGTCCACGTGATCATTAGCCATAGACCAAGCGGGTACATTTGCAACATGATAACAAAAATAGTCTTTTAGGTACCATGTCTTCAAATACGTAGCAGAAAAACACTGTCATTTTAAATATTGGCAATTTTTTTCTGCTTGTATCTTTGGCTATGCCTATGTTCTGCAGGAGACTGCAGCTGAAATCATAATGATGACGACGGAACACCATGTTAAAGTCACAATCATAAATTAGTTAAAAGCGCAGATAAAGATAAATATTATCCGTTAAAAAGAACAAGCGAGAGAATCACATTGCAAATGTAAATAAAAAAAGACGCCTTAAGTAGAGCCAGAATGGTCCTACATCCACACAGATTCCGAAGAAAATTAAAACAATTAAAACTATTAACTTTAGACGAAGACAGTTTCTCACAAAAACTGTGATAAAAGAAATTTAAAAATTTTGTGTCCATGTCGGATATTTGGGTCAATGCTAGGAATTTTTAACACAGAAGCCGGTAAAGTTATTCTTGCAGCCAATGTCTTGTTGTATTCGCCAAATGATAATGCTTTTTGCGTCAATTCAAAGGAACGGTTCACTGTTGATAAATAAAGACACGTCAGATACTCCACAATACAGTTCCGTTGGGGACAAATATGACTGGCATTATCGGCTTCTAGTAACTTTTTATATGTTTACTATGACCAATAAACACTAGCCAGAAGTCAAGAAAATTATAGGGAAGCCTACGTTTACGGAACAAGTATAAATTATCTATCTACGTGTATCTATAAATTGTCTATCGTATTTTGATGATTTTTGCATGGAAACGACATGTTGTAGTATATGAATAAATTAAAAAAAAAAACCATTTCTATATTTTCGTTACGACTCCGTTATGAGTTGCGCCAGACCACTACTATTTCAATCATTATTCATCACTTGAAGAGTTTCCTTGTATGGAGATGACTGCAGCTGTTTGCTAAAATTACGCATTAAGTGCCTACTTATTTAAATTTTCAATCGCGTTTAAAGACTTCAGATTTTATAAGTTGGACGCCTGTAACTTTTTAATTTGCTAAAGCTTTGATAGATTTCGTTATATATAATATACTACTGCCGTGATTTTTTAACGTGTCCATATACAACCGTTTAGCTGATAGAGGGGAGAAACACTTGACTCTAATAAAATTGCACTATAAAACCAAATTTTTAGGAACGGATGCCTAAATCGAAAAATTGGGTTTTGCTCATAATATTTTCAAAAGACTTTTTCATCGATACCCCACACGATGGATTAAGCGAATTAAAAAATTAACTCTCACTTCACATTATTAAAGCTAACCTAAATTTTTTTTTAATTTTATTTTACTCTTTTTCGGCAGGACTAATATACATACCCATGCTAAATTACAACTTTATAGTATTTATAGTCTCTGTTTAGAACCGCGGACAGATAGACAGACAAACTCTTAAAACTACCAGGGATTCAGAATCTATGTCAAAGTGAAACTAAAGTTTGCGACATACCGGTAAATTATTCCAGCTGAGCTAAAGTGGTTAAACCGCACGGGACGCGACCACAGATCACTCTCCTTCCCGAGCCGGGCCCGATGATTGCGAAGGACCAATAAGCATATCAAGTGCTATCCGGAATGTATCATCTTCATTAGTGAGTTCGTTACTCGCAACAGAGGTAATAGTCGTCTTAAATTGAATTCATCCTCGGTCCTTTCATGTCAAATTCTTGAATGTAGGGGAAAGCCCCTACATTAATTTTGATCCAATTGCGTGATTTGATATGAAAGTGATTTGTACAGTCTGATGTTTCCCGAATGTGTAAAAAAATAATTTTCTACATGATTTATCCAAACTTGTGCTCGACTCCCACTCATAATGAAAATTTTAATCGCATAGTCATATTAGATTTGTTTTGGTTTTCGAGACTATGGGTCTTATAAGAAGGCCCAAGGTCGCTCAACGGAGTATGGAGAGGACTATGCTCGTTGTGTCTCTACTCGATCGAATCATAAATTCCTCGAATTTTTATCAGTTTTTATATGCATGCAGGTAATTTTATATTTAGTAGGTATATGTAGGTATACTAGTAATTTTATAATTTAATTATATTTATTAATATTATGTTGGTACGCTTTTCAGCCACGGGTCCATGGGGACCCGGTCCTTTGAGGCGTTCATGGGGCCAAAGCCAACATGAAGAGGCCTTTGAGTACCTTTTTATCTAAAATGTGAGATGGCTGCATCTATGGAGGTCTATCCCTTAATGTACCATTGAGATGCACTAACGGACAGTCCTCCACAGCTGCCGAACTATTGCCAGGGAGGGATTTACTTGGTTTGGGCTTTATGGATGGGATGTTAGTGGACCGGATAACTGGGTTATGGAGTGAGATACGGACATGTACCTAAAAATCTCTCACAACAATTTTAGCCTGGTAGATAGTGACTCGCTGCTCGTTGGCTACACTGCCTGTGGGCACCCTAATTAGCCACAAAGATGCGGCCAGGGTGTAACACAATGGGGCAGCTGTGGGTGTCGAGAGGTGCGGCACCGGTTTTACCATCACGGGGCTTACCCCCGAAAGCGGGTTTCCCCGTATGTTCTGCTCTTGCGACTCCACTCTGGCCGGCCAGCTAAGGCAAGACAGAGGCGGGGGGTGTGTAACAGTGTGTATGTATGTGTGTAAGCGCATGTGTGTATTATTGTTATTTGATTTAATTTGTAATAATTATTATTATGTTTACGTTTGGTGTATTTGTGATCTTGCCGTGTGCGTATGTTATGGGCTACAGTCTAGTCTAGTATTTCTATTAGTGTTAATAATTTTAACCTGTTTTACGTACCTAAACAAAATAAATTAATGAAGAGATTTGTAGGAGAACGAAGGTCACTGACATAGTCAAGCGGAATAGCTCATTGAAGTGGCAGTGGACGGGGCACATAGGGCAAAGATGATGGGTCAGAAAGGTTCTCGAATGGCGGCCACGTACCGGCAAGCGCAGCGTAGGACACCCACCTACTAGATGGTCAGATGACCTGAGCAAGGTTGCAAGAAAGCGCTGGATGCAGGCTGCTTCCGATCGGTCGTTTTGGAAATCCTTGGAGGCCTATGTCCAGCAGTGGACTTCCTATGGCTAACATGATAATGATGATGATATTTTTCAGGAAAGTATTTCCACGAACTCACGACCTTATTCATTTTAATTTATAATTATAAATGTTTATTTTTATGAAGTTTTACGTTTGAATAAGACTCGACGTAGAGGTAAGGGTCTTTGCATGTAGAGTATCGTCATTGTGGTGACGTAACTTCCGCTTTATTTAGTTCGGAAGCTATGAAAGGAACAGAAGCAGGAAACGCTGTCGCTAGCAGGAAGTAGGCTCTAAGGCACGAATAGTCTCAGTGACAGATGATACCTCAAGCCGCTGTATCATTGCGGATTGACTTCCCGAGATTGATTAATAAAAGCAAAGTGCTTCATAAGTTGTCAAACCACTTTTGTAGATATAAAAAAATACGTTTCACTGTATTTAGAGAGAATTCGTCTCCCAATTGTCTTTTATTTATCATTCTAAAGTTAGGCGCATATCTACTTTATTTTTTACAAACTTTTATTTAACTTGCAATGTATCTTGTATGTTTGTTTAGGTCAAATCTTACAACTCAATTTTCAACCTGTTCTCCTAAACCGATTGAGCTGAAATGCTTACTTGTGTTAGTCGGATAACAATATTATGGAGTCGATTAGCTGTTCTGATGATGAAGCATGGGAGATACTCTACATAATGCAGTTATCAAAGGTGGTTGATGGAACTCACGCAACTCCTTGGAGTTTTGGTGTTTTTTTTGTCTTAACCTTACAAAAAGCTTGTACAAAAAAATATTTTTTTCAACAACCCTTCTTTTAGATTTGGTTCAGTTTCAATATATGTATAGAGTAGTTTCGGGTATACATCACAGATTACCTGTAAGGCACATCAGCAGCAAGGAACACGTAATTGATCCCGTAGATAGAGCACGCGAACACCGCGATGGCAAGCAGCGCGTAGTTGATGAGGTGGAACAGCCGGCCCTGGCCCAGCTCCTTCATGAGCCGCTCCGTGTTGAAGCCCTCGTCCTCGGGGGCGGCGTCTTCTACCGATGTGGACTTTGCAGGAGTTTGCGCCGGCATCCCCATTTTATAAAGGATCCGGGTAGACACACTACTCAATAGCACGAGCACGATACGGAGAATAGCGCCTACACGGCCAGTAAAACGAGACTTTAAATCAATGTGAAATGTTTATCACTGTTCTTAATAAGTTAATATGTACTCTGATGCAATTTGCGTTAAATGTAAATAAGGGTCTAACAGAGTCCTGACACAGATTTAGTGGAAGAGCTAAGCTTTGATGTAGTTAAAAGGACCTAATTTTAATTTGAAATGCTCAATGTTTATATCACTGTGTGAAAAAATGTTCAAAGCAGTGACCAGAATGTGTTGAGTTAGTAGTTTATGTCACGTTTTTTTAATGTTTGTATTGTGTGCGCGCGAGTCGTGGTCGGCCCGTAGCTCGCAACTGCGCGTGCGGTCTCGCCGCACCCTGCAAGGGCCGGCGCGGGCGACTGCCCACTGGCGGTTCAGCGCGGCGCTGTCAACTGCAGCGCTGCGGAAGGCGTTGCACCATCATGATAGGCGCACGCGCATACTGCCGCGCGTGCCCTACCGCTCGTGCACTTTCGCTTTGTGGATAGTCTATGCTAATTCACAAAGTCCAGCTGGTTTTGTTACCATACAAACACAAATTACACAAAATCAGAAAATTTTAAAACAAAAAATTAGGATATTAAAGCTGATTTGGTTTTGTAATTGTTAGTTCAGCATGCGACTTTGAGATCATATCAGAATGTAGAAAATGAGAATTATACAGTATAAGAGAGTAAATACTGAATGTGATACTATTACATTATTTCAATTGTATAAATAAATAAAAATACTTTTTTTAGGTACCATCGCGTGAATTTAATAAAATTAGGAAACAAAGGGGGACCAACAACATGTTCCTACGCTACGCATCGTGTTTTGAGTTTTTCATACATTTCACAGGCCTTTAAATAGATTCGCCTACGTCATACTACTGGTACCCAGGGCTCCTAATTTCCTACTTCCTCTTCATCATCAGTCAACACTCCGTTGTAAATTCATCTCACACGTAATAAAACGACCTACACCTGCACAAGCGTGCCAGGAATATTTTACCTATTTTATCCTCCAATATTAACTTTTTAGAGCTTGTAATGTGATAAAATCTACTTGAGGCAGTTGTTATGAAATTCTTGGTTAATTTTCCTCGTCTGTCTGGTTTAGAACGTGAGCTTATGGTATATCGTAACTATTTTTATTGGTCCTTTTTTTGCTAAGAGCGAGATAAGTACCCAAGAAAAAATCATACAATTGAAGCGATGATGATAGCACTTTTAGTATCTATTCAAGCAGAGCTGAGGCTCACGCTTAGTCTTCCTTCTGATCGGCAAGTAAACCAAAAATATTATAATGGAGTAATGTGTGTACAAGCTGCTTCCCTTTCCGTACTGATGGTAGAAGTCGATCGATGAAAACTTAAGCGTGAAGACTCTGTCAATATTTTCTGTCGCCCCTCCTGCTCGCCTGTACACTAGTTAATCGAAGATACTCGTATATCGACTTGATTTGACTTTGACTGCCTCTGTGGTCCAGTGGTCAAGGCGTTCGCCTTGTGACCCGGAGGTCATGGGTTCGATTCCCACTGGGAAGCATACTTTGTGAAAAGTTGTTTCCCGTCTGGATAGGATATTGCAGGCTTGAATCACCTGATTATCCGAAAAGAAAGATGATTCCGTGTTTCGGAAGGCACGTAAAACTGTGGGTCCCGAACGCCACCTAGCGTTTGATCATCAAACTATCCAAGGATTGGTTCCTGGTTTGCCTTTTGGGTTGTGGAGGTCAGACGGCAGTCGCTCTGTGTAAAAACCAGTAACCTCGTCAAATCTCCTTGGTTAGGTAGAGGACCCCGGGCTCTAAAGCGTTACTGCTGAGGATGCAACCGGGAATACGTGAGGATGATGATGACTCGTATATCGACTTGAATAATTATTGACCAAGTGCTTGTTGGACCACGCGCAGTGTAGGGTTCCGTAGTTATGAATGCCAACCTGAGATCATGCCGCTGAAAACATCTAAAAACTAATTTTTATTTGAATTTCTACGAAATTTTCCTTTCCGAGTACATTTTATAAGTTGATCGCCTATAACTTTTTAATTTGTAAACCCCACTTAGCTTTGATAGTTTTCCTTTAAAGTTCGTTATATATACATATACTATAGCTGTGAATTTTTTCACGTTTCCATATATAACCGTTTAGCAGATAGGGGGGGGGGGGGGGGGAAACTTGACTTTAACAAAAATGTTCACTATAAAACCAAATATTTTAAAAACGGATCCCTAAATCGAAAAACTCATAATATTTTTGAAAGACTTATTCAACGATATCCCACATTGGTTAGTCGAGAAAAAAAATTGACTTTTCACTTTAATCATATGGGGGACCTTAAAAAAATTTTTTTTTCTGTATTTTATTTTACCACTTATTCCGCATAATTAATATACATACTCATGCCAAATCACAGCTTTCTAGTACCTATAGTTGCTGAGTAAACCCGCGGACGGATAGACAGACAGACAGACATGGCGAACTATAAGGGTCCCTTGTTTACTACGGAACCCTAAAAAGGGTTAAAACATTTTTTCTTGAACTCAACATTAGTCCCGAAGGAAGATTCTTCACGTTGAGGCTCTGAGTCTCGTATATTTACAACTAGTAAATATATGTCCATAGATTCTGAAGTCATGCCTTGATGCGTATACTTTATTTTTTTAAGATATGTGGACATTGATCTCTTAGTTTAAATATTATTATTTGTTTAACTAAATATAAGATTTCCAGCTAAAACACAAGACAAAGTAATGTTAGCACCCTTTGTTTGATGTGCTGATTACACGTATTATTGTCAACGAGGCGACACTGATGACTGGTCATTGCGGTGACCGGCCATCATCAGCTCCGACGTCACCACGCTGTGATCACCGACATTAGTGGTGGGCGGTGGGTGCACTGAAATGTGCCATTACGGAACTGGGGTATACTTTTCGGTAAAAAATAGGAAACGACCATAATTCTATTGTTAATGTTGCCTAGGATAAAGTGTGTAATAAATTTTAATAAACGGCTTAACGATTGACGTTCTTTATTATTTGTCTTGTAAATAAATGAAACCGACTTACCTGCATAAAGGTATTTTAACAGCTGCTTGTAGGTTGTCAAATATACATGACATTGGAAAATGAATAGGTACCTATTAGTGGTTCCTCGTTGTAGGAGTCAGTGGAGCGTCCTGGGTCAAGGTTCAGCTAGCTTGTAAAGCGTGGTTGTGTTTTTCTCTCGTGGCGGGCGATTGACAGGGCTCTTGCGAAATGATAGAAAGGCCGCATGGGTGGAACCGATACCCACATACCTATGACACGCGTAGATACAGAATATTTTAGCATAGAATTGCGTGATTGAATAGCACGTAAAGGTCGTGCGGTCATGCCCAATTAGCTGCCGAAACCGGCTGTTCAAGTATATAATTAGCCTAATCAAAAAGATGTTTGATTGAGATTCGACTCAGATCAGGTGCATACCGGGATTTTAGAAAAGTATAATATTGGATGCCTGTTAGCAGAATAATATCTGCCAAACATCGTCGCGGTATGCGTCTCCTTCCAGACAGTGATGCCAACAAAAGCCTGCCTGATAGTCTTATTCTTCTCGAGTCGAAAGGCTGTAAGTATAATTGAGGTAATTATGATTTTGACCAGTGTTTGACCATGGCGACTCCCCGGTCATTTCCTTCATTAAAGTCCTGCAATGTGCAGAGAGTGGGGCTTTTTCGGCAGGACAATAAGTGGGTCATTGATTGGACAGCACCACGCATTTATTGTTTTTTGAGAAACGCCACATTGCTCGGTTCTCTTGACATCTCCCAACGCCAGTCCGGAGTCTGTTCAACGATTTCCAGACTGCCCAGGTTAATGTTATGAGATAGGTTCAGGTGATCTTTTAATTCGAAGTTGATATGACACTTAGGTCGGTGTGCACAGTACACATGAATTAATAAATAGATCGCACAAAAGCCGACAGCTGAGGAGTCGGAAAACCCGCTGCCTGTCAATGACTGAGAGCTATAAAAATGATAAATATTGAAATGAGAAAATTTTAAGATAAGTAATTCTTTGTTTATACTGTTTTATGTCTAATCATACTAAACGACACGGCACTGGACGAGGTAAGCATACAATAAACTGATAGGTACATAATAAAACATCTAATATACGGTACATTAATTTTCATTTTTTATTTATGTGCCCTAGTTTAATTTCGTTAAATAAAAAGCAGTAGATATGGTAGATAACACAACGCTTCTGGGAAGAACGCTTGATTCAAGGTTGCAATGGGGTGCCCATTTAAAAAATTTGCTGGAAAACTTAGCTCTGCAGCCTCCGCGGTTAGAAGAATTAGGTAGATGACGGACGTTGATACAGCGCGTTTGGTATATTTTAGTTACTTCCATAGTGTTATGTCCTATGGAATATTGCTATGGGGTAATGCTGCAGAAATAAAAACCATATTTGTTTTACAAAAACGCGCCGTTAGATCTATATATAAACTAGGTGCTAGAGAGTGTCTAAGGGAACTTTTTAAAGACATAAATATTTTGACTTCGCAATTCATCTATGCGAACATTATGTACGTGCGTCAGAAAAATTAGCTATCTTAGCTTTTCGCTTAGAAAAAACAAAAAAGTCTTTTGTAGATCTCAGCTTGCGTGTCTATAATAAGATTCCCGATAATGTAGTAGCGTTACCGTTATCTAAGTTCAAGACTTCCGTTAAAAATAATTTATTAAACAATGCTTATTATCATGCAAATGACTATTTATCTGATCAAAATTCTTGGAAATAGTTGACTGCAAATTTTAATTGTATTATTTAGATGTATAATATAATGTATACAGAGCTTAAGTATATTGTAACTAAAACATAACCCATCAGGCTGGGTAGGGACCAATACTGAGTGGTCGTTCCGAAACGCTAGTAGTTTTTAGCATTTATATTAAAATAATATTTTAAATAATTACCTTCAATAAGAGATAAATTTATCCTACATTGAATATATATATTATTATTTTTTTTTGACTGACTTTGAGCAGCACTCTCGATTAGGTGTAACGTATTCAACGTTACACCTAATCGAGAGTGCTGCTTATCAAAGGGTACCAGGAAAGTTTCAGAATATAATTTATTTATTTATATTATTTTTTAAACGACCTCCGTGGCGTAGTGGTCACCATGCTAGTCCGTTGATTGAACCTGGGACCTTTAGGTGAAGGTCCCGGGTTCGATCATCGGTCAGGGCAAGTTGGAAAATGGTCTTTTTCAAATTTTCCTGCGTCTTGGATGTTTATCTAAATATGTATTTGTTATAAAGTATAGAATCGTTGAGCTAGTATCCCATAACTTAAATCTGGAACTTAGTTTGGGGCTAGCTCAATCAATATTATTTGTCCCAATATATTTATGTATTTATTTAATTTTACACATCTATAGAATCTAGACATAAAGTGAACTTAGAGCGATTGACAGTGACAGGTGACTCTTAAGTAGGTAGTAAAAAGTTTTAAAAAGAAATAAGCAACAAGAAAAGCTAATTATTTATTTTATATATGTCCATTTAGATACCTGAGCAGTTAATCAGTGAGTAAGTAATTGTTGAAAAGAAACAGAGGATTTGTTGCAACACTAAATCATACTCAGCATCGCACGCCCGCTGTCAACGTTTTGACGCCTCGCTGCCACAGCGCTAGTCAATCACGACACGACAATGGGTGTAATGCCATAATGGCGTCATTAATTAATGACAATACGATTAAACATTTATTTTTATCGTTATTAAATATGGAAAGTCCTAATAATTAGTTATTTTATAACTATAAAAATGTTACTAATTTGTTGACCCAATAAAGTGACCTTTATTACTTTACTTACATAGTACTTAAGTTATAGACAGAGTAGGCGAAAAGAGGCAATAATGTTATCGAAAAGTAGGTGAGGAAATTTGAACCTATGTTGGGTACAGCACGACGAATTCACGAGGATGATAATAGGAAGGAAAATAGGAAGAGAAAAATCCAGACACAGCTTTATGAAGCAAATAAAGGGGAAAGTGGCAGTGGTCTTGGAATGGAAAAGGCTGGCTGAGAGACAGACAAGTGTGGAAGTAACTCCACACACAAGAGCGTTGCTCTTAAAACAATTGTGGAAGTAACTCCAAATAATAAAAGCGTCGCTTTTAAATTTGAATGAATTACTTGAATTAAGGACTTCAGAGAAAGAGGCCTATTCTTTGCAATAGGATATGAAAGGCTGCCGATGATAATATTGAAAGACTTCAGTTTCCCTAAGGATTTAAATTTTTTCATATCATTTAAAATAGATCTTATTCCGCTTGGTTGTAGCACTGATTTTTGCTGTGATTTGGTAATTTTATTTAATAACTTACCGGTAAGGCACGTTCCCCGCCAGGAAAATGTAGGTGGTGTGCAGTAGGCCGACCTGCACGGCGACGAGCGCCACCAGCGCGTACATGCGCAGGTGGAAGCGGCCCGCCTGCCCCAGCTGCCGCAGTACCCCGTCCGCATCCACCCCGCACGTCAGCGACGCTCCAACCTTCTTCACAGCTTCGCTGCTCGCAGCCGCATCACTCATTTCACACTTTGAACGTTCAGTCTTCTTCATATCTTCACCCATGATCCACTAGAATGGTCCAATGGTCAATCTTTTGGTCTTCACCACGTATGGCACTCAGGACGTAAGCTGTACTGACACAGTCCGATCTTTGACCCAGATCGTCTGATGCGCTTCACTGGAGACTGCCAACCGTAACGCACAAAATTGATTCACCAAGGGCTCACTGCGGGTAACCTCGCGACAGTCAATAGGCCTCTATGCCCAATATATGTAAGATTGCAGTTTTCTACTCGAGTACTTCTAGTGGCAGTCTGCGCGGAGTTACAACGGTGTTGACACAAGTGTCTCTTATATTCTTTTCATGGACTGATATTTGCAATCAGCAGTTGAATTACAGCCATATAAATCTATAGGACACAAATTTACAATGCCACGTGCCACTACTAGCTCACAACACTGGGACACTACTGACTGATGCGCGTCTAATATTTATAGACAATAGATTCCTTGTGTTAGATAACTGGTTTATGGAAGAAATGTACTAATACCCTATTGGTAATTGGTATGGAGTGGACAGCAGCCACAACGGAGGTCCCGGCTCCACTGCGCGGCCGGCTGCAGCCAGCCAGCAGCTGCCTTGCCGCTGGCCATCTGGGCAGGTGTGAGGTGCTAGAAAGTGGGTCAGGGCCGCGTCACTGTCAAAATCAGCTATTTACTGACAGCATTGTTTGGCTGCACTCAATCACTCGGTACTTGACTTTGAAATATGATTGCACACTCATGGACTGTAATTCTGAATGAGAAATAAGCACCTACTTGTTTTATTAGCTAGAGTCGGCGGCAATTATTGCCTGTAATCATAGGTCAGACGTGATTTCAGAAATTTGATTAAAATCCGAGACAGAAATGATCTAGGTCGTATTTTATTTACGTTGCCGAGTGTGCTTTTAAAATGACGAGCTTTTAATCGAGATAAAAAAAAAGAAAATTTGTAGAATAACTGGCTGCAGAGAATTTTACGATCCTCGCAGTCACAATGAAATAACCAGCCAAGTGCGAGTCGGACTCACGCACGAAGGGTTCCGTACCTACCAATATCTATAAACAAATCATGTTTGTTGTATGAGAGCCCCCTTCAATATGAGTCTTAGTAATGGGTCCCGTTTTTACCCTTCGGGTACGGAACCCTGTACAATGAGTTTGTAGAATCACTGGCTGCAAAAAAGTTGATAAGCCTCGTAGTCACAATGAAAAAAGTTTCCTTTTTCAATTTGACATTAAGGTTGCGGCGGGGTGGCCCTTGGGCCACCAATTTTACGATATAATCAACCATTTCATGAAGTGACGTATGTATGTATGTAGAGTTCCTACATATTTATAATGTTATTGCAAATGCCCATTCATATAAAGTGTTTAAGACTTAGCCACACGGGAAAATAAAAAGATTGGAAAAGTACTTAGACAGATCCTAATCCAGTAGTGAAGAGAAGAACTAATCCGAAACACCTCCAAATTTCAATCTTTTGCTGGTCCAGCAAAAGATTGAAAAAATGATTCCGCCACTGAATTCAGCTAGTACTTTCCAAGTTACAGAAATGGTAAAAACCGAGCTAAGGAGTGCTACTTACTTGTTAAATAATAAATTAAAATGATTGAAAATCTTGTTTAATGACCTTTATGTCGTCCAGTGTCCTTCAAGCATCCCTAATTAAGTGCCTGATGCCTAACCTTTTATGGACCGAAGCTACAGCAACAGTTTTTCATGTGATAAGGAGTGCCCGCGCCAGCGAATCTTTATTTGTCAACAAGTCTTCAGATTCGAAACATTGCCTTTTGGAGTGGTCAGGCAATGCTACCACAATGATATATTATGTAAGTACATTTCCACACAAAGAAGAACACACTAGACATCACGGGTAACTAACAATGTTTATTACTTCATTACATTTTATAATTACATCTTAATTATACATGTCATGTTCGTTAACAGTCTTAAAAATAATGAATCTTAATTTGTGACTAAGTAATCTACTCGTTATTTATACTTATTTACAATCCAATTTCCTAATTACATGGAAGTCTCTTAATATTAGTCATTTTTAATAACAAATGAAATGATAAAAACAGAAAGGTTCACTATTTGCTAGGTACTTATGTTTATATAATTTTATTACTTATCGAAAAGTTTATATTGTTTATAACTCCGACGCAAACTGCAAAGGTCGCACTGTTACACCAGATACCACTCACTTTAATTAAGACATCAACAAGCCATTTCATTGAGCTCTTGGACAAGCCAAGGATCTACAAGATCCTTCTATACATTGGGCTCATTTTGTCGGGATGTACATTATTGCTGCTAGCAATATCAGTGATAAGTACCAGTCGCAGCGCAGCGAGCAGAGGCGTCGGCAGTCACCAGGAGCGTGCTGCATTCAGTTGTGTCAGCAGTGGTCCTCGCCGCGCAGGGGCGCGGGGTCCAGGTCGGCGAAGGTGTCGGGCAGCCGGCGGTGCAGGGTGTCCGGCACCAGCCGCGTCAGCATGGCGCTGCACAGCGGCAGCGCGCCGAACAGGGCCGTTGGCAGCCACCATCGGTATTTCGCCTGGGAAGACAAGATTAAAATACTCTTTACAGTGAAACAATATTAGTACAATTTTGAAGTGAAAACTTCTTTAGGCGTATGGGAAAAACCTTTGAACTTGCGGCACCGTTACTGTAACCGACACCAAATTTTCACTTTTGTAGGCTCTCCCAAGTGCCAATGTATTTTAAACTTAATTTTAGAGTCCCGTAGATATAGCCTAAAGTAGCGCGTCCCCACTTGCATTGCTGTCTTCGTTCATAGCGCGGGGTATACTTTCCGGCTTTTTATAAGGTTGCTATGCGTGTCACAGGTCACCCCGACTTGAACCAAGAAGCTGACAACAAGAAAAGTCTAAAGGTAACTATGTCGTAAAAGCTAACGCCTTTAAATGTTCCTAGTTTACCGCAAGCTTACAGTTTAGGTGATCTAACTGATGGTATACAATCTGAAATGAACAGATAGCCAAGTCATGAAAATCTCTATATGATGAAATGAGCTGTCCATTCCGCATAGAGTATTATAATGTTACTGAAATAGAGTGCCATCTCGCGTAATTTTTCTATCAAAAATTTAAGCTGCAAATGTAGTGTCATCTATTAATGTAATACCAAAAAAAAAGTTTAAAAACAAATACAAAATTTAAGTGCCATGAAGTGAGATTTGAACCAATGATTCCTGAGATCTCAGTTGTATTGTTTCGGTTAACCGCTTCGCCATTTAGGCTTGTTATGAGCTCCAAAGATTTTATTCTCCATTAAGAGCTCCAAATTATTGCTTATACTTTGCCACAAAATGTATAAAAACACGAATAAAAGATTTTTTACTTTATTAGCCTTTGAGGGGATTTGAACCTGAGGACTCACGATTAGTTTCGAATGCGTAAACTTTTACGCCTTTCATACTGAGCGGGCAAAATTATTGATTATGCTATACTTTAACACCGTAAAATGAGAAATGAAAAGCATGTAGGGCGATATCTACAAATTCTAACAAAATAAAAACTAAAAATGGTTTTGATATTCAGTCCGGAATAAGATTAATAGAAAAACGTTTACGATATTCGGTCCAAACCTCGCATTTTTCATAATTATCGAATTAGCAAATAGACGCGCCGCGCATTCCATCAATTACTTACCATTTCCTTTAGTTCACGTTCTTAGCCACCGCGGATTACGTAGTACAATTAGTCCAGTCGCAATTAACTTATATATTACATAACTGTTTTTCAATCAACTATCAGTATAAAGGGAGTCCCATACACCCAATGTGTACCACCATGGCTTTCTCCCCCATGCCATACCGTCAAGGGTGTGAGCGGCGCCAGCAGCGCGCCGACGCGGCCGCAGGTGGAGCACGCGGCCAGCAGCCGCTGCCGCGCGCGCGTCGGGAACAGCTCCGCCGTGTACACGTACAGCGCGTTCAGCGACATGGCCGCGCCCACCTTGCCCGACAGGTACAGCGCCGTGCTCAGCCAGCGCCAACCGTCCTCTGCAAACACAAATAGAGGACTTGTGATTGATAAGGCAATGTTTAAGTAAATATGGGACCTTAATTTAATAGCTAGAAAAAAAGATTATCATAACCAAGACGGCATACAAAATATCTTAGCAAATGTGCACCAATGCAGTTTTGCTATAGAGCAATTTCCAGAAATCAGACTAAACAAATATGCGAATGGAATAGATTAAGCTGGTCTCAATTTATTACAATAATAGAACGATAAGATATTAGAGCGTTATAGTGGTTATAACACATGAGGCGAAATTTTATCCCGAGCCTAAGGCGAAGGCGTAATTAAGCCCATTGTGTTTAACCAATATACGCACGTAGTAGGTATATCGTACGACGTTTTTCAACACACTTGCGAGGGAAAATATCAAATAAACTGACTTTTGGAACGAAGTTCCTTATCGCGCGTTGCGAAAGGGAGCTAGACGAAAAAAATTAAGACCAAAAGTTGTAACGACACTTTTTGTTCATTCAAATTTATGAAAATAATAAAAACTTGATTTTAGAACGCAGAAAAGAGTTTGAATGTAATTTAGACCTATTTATATTTTACTTCGTTCCATCCGGGTGTCCCTTGACACCTCTCAAGTTTTATTTTTATTTTAAATAAACTGTCGCTTTCCCGCCATTTTACTTTTTAAAATCAGCGCGGTGCGCGGGGGGCACGGCCAAAATTAAAAAAAAATATATGCGTATAAATAGCAAATAGTGCTGTTATAGAATATAACTTCACTATTTTCACACCCGTGTTTTATGAGCTGCATTATATTACATCTTACGAGCAAGTGTGTATCTTACAATAGTGTTAAGAGAGCTGCAGCTCACCTTGCGGGATGCAGGAGATGGCGATCAAGGAGACGGCGGTGAGCAGGAAGGCGGCGGTGAGCAGCGGGCGCCGGCCGACGCGGTCCAGCAGCAGCGTGTTGAGCACGAGCGCGGGCAGCTCGGCCGCCGCCACCAGCGCGTAGTTGGCGTGCGGCGAGCCCGCCAGCGCGTGCGCGCGCACCGCCAGCCCGTAGAATACGAACACTGCGGACATCCACCACGCGAAGCACACGAGCAGCCGCCGCCGCAGGGCCCCGTACCTAATAACCGAGGCAATACGTGAATTATGAACAAATCGCTCTTAAATGTATATCTTTATTTGGAGGAAATACTATTCACATTGCTTTTGTCAATAGCAGGCTATAATAGTAATAGAACTATCTTCTTCATTATCTCAGCCTTTTTTGCACCTACAGCCGAGCATAGTCTCTGTCGGTCGACGCCACCCATCCAGTATATGCTCTTTTTGAGACCACCTCACAAGTTGGCCCTTTCAAACAAAAAATCCTTTTCCTAATCGGTCCAGGCGTCTTCGAATAATCGGCGAGCATACATTAAATAACCGGCTAAGTGCAAATCAGACTCGTGCACGAAGGGTTCCGTACCATTATCTATAAAAAATCACGTTTGTTGTATGGACTCATATCATATCAAGACGTTCAAAGCTTGTTTTACCGTCTCTAAACCATCAATTGATCTCATCATCATCCCAGTTACATCCTCAGCGGATTTGACGAAGTTATTGATTTTTTACACAGAGCCAGACCTCTGCAACCCAAAGGATAGACAAACTGCAACCCAAACTTTTCACAAAGGATGCTTCCCAGTGGGTTTCGAACCTACGACCTCCAAATCAAAAGGCGAATGCCTTTACCACTGGCCCACAACCAACAACTACAACCAACTGATCCGACTAGAAATTCTTAAATTGCATAAGTATTATAATATTATTAAATTAATATTATTAGTGCTTTGAGGACAGTGAAACCGTCGCGTCGCCATCCCAATTAACAACACTCGCCGGAAACTAGTCGGCATTTTCCGACTACACTACGTGAGTAATACCGTTTGAAATATTTAGTTGCATAAGTATTGTTAACTGACTTGAAAAACGCTGCGATGAGGCCATCTTCATCGTCAGCCGCGGCCTGTTTACTGTTGACCTGCTCAGTCTCGCTGAGCAGCATCTTCTCGAGGTTCTCATCCGTTACGGGGCTGTTGTTGGCCCGCGCCGCGCGTTTCAGCACGCTAAGTGCATCGGCGTGTCTTCCCCGCGACGCCAGCCAGCGCACGCTCTCGGGCAGCAGCCACGGGTACAGCAACAGCAGCAGCGCCGGCGGGTAAGCCAGCCGCGCCCACAGCCGCCAGTAGCCCGTCAGGTAGTCCAGCAGCGCCAACAGTGCCGCGCCCGCCGACAGCGGTATACCGAGCACCAGGCTGGCGAAGATTCGCTGCTCCACGCCCAACCACTCAATCACTGGAAACACGGAACATACATACAATTAAGGTGTTACTAAATACCACGCATGTTTCGCACAGGGGTAGGCAGAGACGGACCTCCACTTGCTACGATCCTACACTAATCAATCTGTTCATAAATGCCCTTCGGTTACAGATATTTTTACCCCTCCCTTTTATAAGTTACATGATATTTTATACAATTTATGTATACATAATATGTTTTTGAAATATTATTGTTACAAATCATGTTATATGTTTAGTTGTTATATGTTATAATATTCTGTTTAATTTTGAATTGAAAACTTACTAAGCACGAAAGCTGCGGGGTAGACGCTGGCGCCCAGAATAGTCTCCGCCAGCTCCGCCAGCAGGTACGCAGAGTACGAGGACACGAACGACTTACACAGCCCCAGGACACCGGCGCCCACCGCCGACGTCACCAGCGCCGCGCGCCGACCCCATCTGCACCAACGGTGGGATATTATATACTACAGAAATAATATAAGTATTACGTAAAGAACGGAATCTCCTAAGATCCCCGTTCCCCTCAAGGCTACAGGCGCTTGCAGCCGCCTGCTAAACACCCTCCACACGAAGCGAACGAGAACGGGGAAAAGGTACGGGAACGGGTGACGGACGGGGTCGCATATTGCGCGGGATCTTAAGAATATATCCGTTCCGTTAAGGATCCATTCTGTATGTAATACTTACACTAATTCTGTGATTATACTGTAATATCATCATCAACAGCTTTCGGGTACCCACTGCTGGGCATAAGCCTCCTTTTGTCTGCGCCATTATGCTCTGTTGTTGACCATCGTAATCCAGTTCTTCCCAGCAACTTGCATGATGTATTCAACCCACCTAGCCGCCGGACATCCCCACTACGTTTCCCATTTCTGTGATACCATTCGTTGACAGCCTTACTTCACCTACCATTGTTCCTTCGAGCTAGGTGTCCTGCCCAGTTCCACTTTAGAGTCGCAACCCTGAATACAGACCATCACATCTTTATCTCCTATCTCTACGTGATGGTGGACGAGAAGGTGGAAAAAGGAATCAAAAAATGATGGTTTGCTAGCCACAACGCGTGACATGATTCGCTCTTCCTCTTATCGAATCGAAAATGGCTTAAATGACCAATTCCCTCGATCAGCCTTTACTGTCTAGGCCCCTGCCCAGAAGCAGTTAGTTCGCTGTAATTTTATTATTCTGTCGCAGACTATTATTATTCCGTTAGGTATATCACACAGGCTTCAATGGAGTCTTAAAAAGTTAAAAGCGAGCAGACTGACGGTTGTACATATCTTGAGCTCCGGTGCTTGGGAAATTAAAATGGCTTAGGAGATGATAATACACAGGAATATAACGCATAACATACGACGACAATAAATATTTAATCCAAAATCGAAATTAATCGTCACTTGAATGCTCAACATAAGAATGAAAGAGGTCTCTGTTTATTTATTAAAAAATATGGTAAAAAGTAGTATCTAATAATGATCTCTGGACATTCACTCGCGTACCTGTCGGAGATGACCCCGATGATGGGCAGCGAGATGAGCATGCCCACGTTGTGCACCGTGCCCACCAGCGCGCGCTTCCATTCTGCGCACGCCAGCTCGAACTGCAATTATATAAATATCTGCAATAAATATCCAAACACATACCATGCAATACAATACTTACACCCAGTACTCCCATACATATATATAACCTTGACTTTTTAAACTAGTTCCTAAATATTGTTTTCTTTCCGTGCAAGAACTACCGGAACGTCTGATCTCATTTGCTCGACCTGAAGTGCGATTTCTGAAACGCGAAGTCACCTAAACGAATGGTTTTCCCATACAAAAACCATACGTTTAGGTGACTCCGCGTTTCAGAAATCGCACTTCTGTCTCTAAGCATCTACGCACACGTTACTGACATTCCTCCGAATATGTGATCTTTTCTTGTAAAACAATACAGTGACGATCGTATGATCATAGAAATCCGTCCACATTTCCACTTAAGATATGATCAAAATAATTTTAATTTCAAAACTAAACATGTACTTAAGTACTTAAAGTTAATAACGGTGGCGTAGAGAAAGGCCGAGAAGATGGCGAGATGACGTTAAAGGTTTTTTAGAGGAATATCAATTGCAATTTTTACCTCAGAGACTATACTGCTATGGGTCTTGTAGAAGAACTTGTCGCAAGTGACCAGCGTGCTATTGTCGAAGTCGTGGGGCCCGCAGGCCGCGCCCACCGGCTTGTAGCGCAGGCAGGCGTCGTCGGGGCGCGCGGGCGCCGCGGCCGGCAGCGCCCAGCGCCGCCACGCCGGCTGCCACGCGGCGGGGGGCAGGACGGCCTGTGACAGTGGGGACACCTCCTCCGACCAGTGCTCGCATTCTGGCACGTAGCATCTGATCAAAAAGAAGTAAGCGCACTTTAGAACGAGTATAAATAATAAGAATTTGATAAAAAACAAGATTCAAAAAAAAAGGAATTAAGAAAGACATTTGAACACAGGTGCATTCAACATGTGATTATTGTACTCGTAAACAACCACTACAGTAGAATTTAACTGTGTTGCAGTTGTTTACGCCCAATTCCAGAATATAGTTTTCAGCAAAAAAAAAATTACAAAGATCATCAAATGTGTATTTTCAGTAAAATTTTGACAATTTGTAATTTAATAATAGCTAATTAGTAATGTAACATGTCGTCCAAAATTAGCTTTTATCGGCATCACCTGTAGAATGGCTGGCAGAAAAAGCCCTTGGCCTAAAGTCCGCCTATTTCAACTTTTGTAATAAAGTTAAATAAATAAATAAGTTTGTAAGGTAAAAGTAGATAAATATTAATTAGCGCACCACGCTCTTTTCTAATCCATCTATGTATGTCTAGTCGTAAAAAAATTGCAGTGCAATGAACTTCAACGTGGAAGTTTTCCTGCTCTGAATTGCCGAGGAGCTAGTAATCTTAAGGTCGCTGGAAACGGCTGGAATCTGGATACAGGCTGCTCTAAATCGGCAGTTTTGGAAATCCTTGGGAGGGCCTATTTCCAGCTGTGGAAGTTATGCGGCTCAATGATGATGGTAGTAATCTTACACTATTTCTGATTCTCATTTTTTTTACCAATGGCTTTTGACTTGCTGTCATCGACGTTGTTAACCCGGGGATAAAGTCGAATTTAATATCGTATGGTCTTAAACGATAATAGTCTATTGTAGTTCTTATATTGTATATGTAAAGAAAGTACTTTGTGAGAAGGCTTAGTACGGAACCGATGATTATGTTAAGGACAAAAACGTTTGGCTTGAGCTTGGGGCGGGTTAAAGGTTTGTATTTGTACACTCACAAATGTCATAATTTGAGTACAATTGAGTACTTTTTTTACAAATTGACATTAATTTCAAATTTGACATCACTCTTAATAATTAATTATGACATATCAATGTATTCTCAGTCCAGATATCTAATTTTAATATCAGTATAATGGTAGGTTGACGTTTTTGGAGAAAAGGCTGCAGTATACTTTTTTACCGCTTCTTCTGCACTTGCGCTTTGGAGGCGGCAGTAAACTTAGTTGTAAGTAAATGAACTGATGTCAACAACTACCTATTAAGAAATCGAAAGAAGAAACGAAATTGACAATAATGCAAGTGATACAAATATTCAAAGATAAATAAATGACTAGATTTTGGACTTTTTTTGGAAACTCGTCTAAAACGCAACTCGGAACCCATTTAAATAGCAATTCGTCTGAGTTGCAAGTAGTCTAAAATGTTACTTAGCCTAAATTGCAGCTTGTCTTTGAGCCTACTGGTCTACATACAATATTTTTAACTATTTATATTCTTTAGCTGCCTGTCCATTCCGGAAAGTGAAAAGGTGTGCGAAGCTGTACCAAAATTAACCAATGGAATTACATAAAATATCCGCTCCGCTTTAGTAGACTGCACAGTGCACAGGGATTCGAAAACTAGTTTCAAAATTCATACAAATAAACGCAGAGTGGGGCGGGGATGCGGAGATTAGAAGCGGGGAAGCGGAGCGGAGCAATCAGGCCCGTATGGAAAGTCGTAGTCCGCAACGCAACTCCTCTCCGCATTACTTTGTTGCACCGCTCCGCTTCCACACTTAAATATCCGCGTCCCCGCCCCGCTCTGCATGTATTTATTTGTTTTCGAATCCCTGACCAGACTACTGAAAAGGAGCGGATGTTTTATGCAATTCCATTGGTTAATTTTGGCATAGCTTCGCACCTCTTTCTCCTCTCTGGAGTGAACAGGCCGCTCAAGAATGTTACATATCTAGAACATCTTTGTAACGAGATTGTATTGAATGGTCTTAAACGCAAATAGTCTGTGTAGGAGATGAATTCGCGTGCCCTGTATGGAATAGGTCGTGTCATGTCCATCAAATGGATATAGCACTAAACGAAACTTTCCGGTTAGTTACAGGATGTTTGAAGCCAACGCCGGTAGAAATGCTATATCCTCTTGCTGGAATAGCTCCACCTTGTGTCCGCAGAGAGGCAATATGTGCCGCTGAACGAGGGAGACAGAGGCAGGATTCACGACACCCACTTTATAACTATGAACCAGTTCCTCACAGACTCATAAGCCGACACAGTTTTCTTAAAAGCACGAATGCCCTAGAGTGCAACATTAAAGACGCCAGGCTAAATCTGTGGGAGAGAGACCACACTGTGCCTAGTTTTTTCCCCCTGGCCGTGAATCGCCGTGACCTACTTGGAAAGCGCTCAACAAACTGCGAACCTAGATGGGGCGCAGCAAAGATTTACTTATTTATTTAATTTAGATAATTTGGTCAGGTGGAAAATACTGAGCAGCTCGCATGACAAACAGTGCGAGTGAGGCTTCCACAAACGATGTCCCACCTTTTATCATGATCGAGGTGTCCAAACGCACCTTGGATGACTTACATGCCGCCTCCGACAATGCAATAGAGGTGGCCCAATTCTGGTCCACTAAAATATAAACATACCATCGACACGAAAAGAAGAAGAAGAATACGAGGTAGTATCGATGCCCTATTCACTTTTAACCACATTTAATTTCACATCTGTATGATTCAACGTAATACGCAATACTTTTATTTCAGTATTACGCCTGAGTGCCCTGACCCTAGATTATATAAAACCAAAACAAAAGCAAATCGTTATAATTAACTCTTCATTTAGTTATAGCCTGATTTGTCTTTAAATCTTTGTTTATTTGTTCTTTATCATGTACCTACACTACATGTGTGTCTAACGAAGCTAATCTACTCAATTATTGTAAGTACTTTCAAACTCTCCGAGAGCTGACCCTTCCAATCATATGTCATTATCTTCTTTCTGCAGATGTGCAACTGGGTAAGTTCCACAAAGTTTCCTTCACTTACAAGGAATAACATAAAGTAACAAAGATGTCTCATAATCACAGACAGCCGCCGCATCTCGTGAGCATTCGAAGGGACTCACATCACAAACTTCGAATGTCTAATTTATTTATTTACTTATAAAATGTTATTGATCCACAATTAAAAATTGTTTACAATTGGCGGCGTTCTCTCTCAGTCAACCATAGGGAAAAACAGATAAATTATTGCTGCGAAAAAAATAAAATTACAATACAATATACTGACAATTGAATATACATAAATACACCCATAATATTATATAATATTATATAATATTATATATATATATATATATATATGCACAGGCGGACGGCTAGTGAAAAAATTCATTATTCCATACAAAAGTGCTGTATTTCACTGAAAACTGTATCAAAGTCGGCTTAGTCGATTTAGAATATATCGAGTACCGTCAGGTATTCGCGGCACTTCAATTTATACAGAACATATAGATAAGTCTGGATTTATCTTACCCTCGGACGTGGGCGTGAGGCGTGGGTCGATGGCTCAACGAACATTTATAAACAAAGCACAAACATATAAACAACAGATACTAGTTCTGTATTGTTTGTGCAGCGCGCGAAGCCGGGGTTGTAAGCTTGAAAAAGACTTTAACGCGCCCAGCGTTGAAGTCTTTTTTAAGATTTTTGGATACAAAATGAATCAATCGTCTAACCTTTTTACAATCCTAAACTATATGTGCCATGCGTTCAAATGGCCTCAGTTGTTGTTTTCTGACCACATGAGATTATTGTTTATGTCCATTAGCAGTCATACAGGCCTGGGTGCTCCACCAGCCGCGCACCGCGACGGGCCGGTGCTGAACCCGCCTGACCCGGCGTCTAATTCCGCGCCTCTATAATTATCTTCAGTATATTTAGCATCAGCCGTTTGTTTGAGACGACAGTAGCTTCGCAACATTGCGAGCCACTGAAAGGTGACACCTAAGTTTGACTCATCAAACTACTTTCGAACTTAACGCTCATACTTGGAGTACGTATGTAGGCATTATTCTATCTCCAACCAACGGAAGACCAGCGCTGCGCTGGTGCTTTGTTTATTTTATTTAGCCTATCATACTCTTTTGGGGAATTGTGAGATCCAGCCAAACACACTAGTAGATAATCCAAATCGTTTATTGTTTTTATCACCTCACAACAACTTGATAGAAATATGTACGTAATGGAATCGAGTCACAAAATACATAAATAAATAAATTAAATAAATATATAGGGACAGATTACACTGATTGAGCTAGCCCCAAAGTAAGTTCGAAACTTGTGTTATGGGATACTAACTCAACGATACTATATTTTATAACAAATACATATATAGATAAACATCCAAGACTAGCATGGTGACCACTACGCCACGGAGGTCGTCATAGAAAATAAGATTGCGTACGAATTTTTGACGTAAGTGCAAAGACGTGTCGTATGTAGTGCATGCGTGTAAAACAAGATGGCGTGCCCGCCGGATGTCCGGTAAGGGTTGCCGTATGCACAATTGCCGTGGCGATTGTGGCGCCACACCCTCCTTTGAAATTAATTTTTATTGACCTATTTATACGTGTATGATCTTATGTATATGGAAAGTCAGATGATTATCTTCGACGCGAGCGCCGAAGAAGCAGCAACCAACTGCACTGCAATATGTTCTGCAATGATTAGCTGACTAAAATACATGTTGTCGAATTTTGCGTCAAAATAGCCAGATCAATACGACAGGTACGATGTACGAGTAAGCCATGCTCTTGAAATTATCTATTAGTAAAAATAATTCTCGTTCTGTAGTTCTAATATTATAAATATATAGGGACAAATAACACTGATTGAGCTAGCCCCAAAGTAAGTTCGAGACTTGTGTTATGGGATACTAACTCAGCGATAGTATATTTTATAACAAACAAATATATAGATAAATATCCAAAACCCAGCACAGTTTGCAAAAGGCCATTTTCCAACTTGCCCTGACCGGGGATCGAACCCGGGACCTCTGGGTGGCAGACTGGCATGGTGACCACTACGCCACGGAGGTCGTCAAAAATATTTAAAAGTACCTAGCTTATGCAAAACTGTATACTTCATCAGGCACGTTTACAACTATAATATCTTAGTAAATATTTTAATCTACACCTATGCTATAAATCCTCTATTAAAGTTTCTGCATCAGTTAGCTTATTGCCAAAATTATAACATCCAGTGACATAGTAACCATTATATCACCCAAACGAGTGTTATAATGTTGTACTAAATTTCATTATGCAACGCAAACTCAATCCCTTCCTTACTCATCAAACAGCCACATATTATGAATTTAAAAAAAAAAGAACATTATCATGTACGCGCCGTTCACTACCACAGCTCCGTAATTTAAAAAAGGATTTACTTGTTAGGAACTAGGAAGGACTTATTGATAATTCGAATTCACGTCGTACCCCGCCATTTTCGTTCGATATTTACTAATATCGAACAAAAATAATTTGCATTCCAATAACTGTACGATCCAAATTTTAAATTATTATTACAATAAATAATTTCATTATTACCTGTACATACATATTTAGTTTGTATTAGATAGTCAGCTATAAACTTACCAAGAATTTACAAAGAGTTCTTACAACACTGTACAACACCGTATGGATTTAGAACCTTTTATAGAGGATTCATATCATGGGTGTAGATAAAGTTTTGTATGCAACTGTAATAATTAGGTATTAAAACACTCATGTGATACTATTATCACACTCGGCATCGCCTCGTGTGATAAACCCACATTCGTGTTTTAATACTCCTTATTATACTACAGTTGCATAAATAACTATAACGGTTCAATCCTTTAAGAATCGTTTTTTGTACCAATTGCTTTATAATAATGCGAAGTAAGCAGTAATTCGAGCGAAAGTTCAAGGATAAACCGCCGGAAATCTACGCTGGTTCTAAAAAACAAATTAAGCGGGAGTTTTCCGCGCCGGCGCCGGCACACGAATGCCTTTCTAAGACAGCCGCCCATTGTCGCATAAATTATATGATTATATTGATCTTTTGTGACTAAACAGTTAAATCCGACCGCTCTTTTGTACAAAATAAATGTTTTTGTCACATTACTTTTATACTTGAGGTTAGTATTATTTTTTTGCTGGTGACTTGCGAATGCAAATGCCTCTCACTAATTCGGTCAAACGGTTTTGAAACCGCTAAAGGACACTTGGTGTAGGCTCGGAATGCCGTGTACTTCGTGACATCCTGTGCGTCTTAGTAACCTGTGTCGCTGCTGATAATCGTTACTTTTTCTCGGCGAAGTTTAAAGATTGAGATCGCGATGAAGACACGTGGGTGCGAACCACGCGGCACGCACGAGAGCCAGATTTGCATACTGTCCCAACTGTTATTTTTGCCTTTAGATCACGTGACTGCCCAAACCGGACCTCTAAGAAACTAGTTAAATGTATAGAGCTCACAGAAACATGTCTAGTGATAAGAGGCCTTTTATTGTTAAACAGTGCTTTGGGGCATGGATGGATGGCACATCCATCCATGTCCCGAAGCACTGTTCAATACATACTACCAATTTCTAAAGCACTTACGTACCTATACTTACTCAATCATATATAAATCACTCTAACTGTAATCAAACTAATGGTTTTATTGTGTTATTAGCGGCTAACGAGTAGCAGTCGCTCGAACGTTAACCCTTTCACCGCGTACGTCGGATTTATCCGACAAGCATTGTCATGCCCAATCCGCGAGTGTCGGATATTTCCGACAAGAGAGAAATGCTCTTATAGCACATAACTTAAGTATTCACATCCCTTTTTGGTTGTAGGTATTTATTTTAGATTTACTATCCTGGAGGCACCACAATACAACTCATAAAGTCTCGCGAAAGGGTTAATATTAAATCTTTCAACAACTCATTTGCCCAAGCGGATGCCAGTGTAACCCTGTGTGTATTTTTTGATACACACAAACAATGTTTACCTGCTCCATCATCCACTGCAACCGTCGCTGGTTACTTCATTCACTCATTCCATTGTGTCTCTATTACGAATGCAGCGACAGCCTTCCTTCCTTGTCACTAGATGGCGCTATATCTATTTATTAAAACATCTTTTATTACTGTTATTTAAATAAAGAGTACTATAATAAATTTAATATGACTTATATGAAATGCAATAAATATTTTTAACACTTTCTTTGTCACTTTTTGCTAGTCGTGTGTGCTGCCATCTCTGTGTGCCTACCCGCAACTCTAGTTTTGCCTACCTTTGGGCCCTCCAATCGTTTTTAAGGCATATTAATTATATTATCTTTGGCAGCGAGGATTTGAAGCGCCATTTTTGAAACGTGGAGTCACCTAAACGAATGGTTTTCCATACAAAAAACCGTTTTTTATGTTACTCCGCGTTTAAAAACACTCGTGCGCACCGTAGAGTGTAGAACTTCAACTTTGTGTACAAAGCATTCCTGCGTGTGGCCAACACTGGTGACAGATTTTTAAGCAGCTATTAAATAAAACTATAAGCACCATTTGTTTTCCTAGCCGTGGGTCCCATAGTTGGCCAAAGTCCTTCCCTCGTTGTGTTCAGCTATTTATCTTTATCTACTTCTTTCCAATCCTTGTCAAAAGAAGACAGTTATGATGAATATTCAATAATAATTGGTTTAATATTTCTTTATTTAATAAAGAAAGAGGGCTTAGAAGTATCCGTAAGGGATAAAAACGTCATTGGTGTAGTTAGATATGACTCATCACATCACTAGGTCGATAACATTTTACATCAATCATCTTCATGAAATAGAATATCTATTAGAGCAACCTGAAAACGTGTGCTAGAAATACCGGGGCTGCGCAGTTTGTTGTCCCAGTTTACAATTAGAGATGACAACCCTACGCCCGCGCGGTCGCCGGCCGCAAGACTGCGCGGCGCCGCACCGCCCGCCTAATTTACAGTACCAACTGATATCACTAATAAACCATGTATGCATTGGAAGCATTTTGTTTGGAACATCAAGTGTGGAGTCACATTGCATGGAGGCCCGACGAAAAAAACTATAGGAATATTAATTCTAATAGAATATTAATTATTAAATCTAATGCTATTCCAAGTAGTTTAAATTATAATGGCACTCAGGTCAACACGGGCAATCTGTAATGCTTTTACTTTATATTTTTATCCAAATTTTTCTCAACCGTTGCAAAACGATGGCACATGTGATCCAAATTTTACGGATGACAATAACGAATCCCCAGTCGACATTGCATCTGTAGAAATATCAATTAAACCTGTAGGGAATAATTAAAATTACTTGATCCATCTAAATCACTGGGACCAGACGATCTTCCCGCATCATTCCTTATTGCTACTGCTGATACTATTTTTATTCCTATAGCTTTATTGTTTAAACGATCGCTGCGAGAACATATTGTTCCTTATATCTGGAAAAGAGCTATTATCACACCGGTGCACAAAAATGTGTCCAAAACTGATATATACTGATGCATATTTCCAAATTATGCATAATTATAAAAAAAACGATAATTATTAATCTGTTTTATGCATTTATGTTCTAGTCAGCAAGATTTTGTCAGTGGCAAGTCAACTGTATCCAACCTCGTTATTCTTAATGATGATCAAGTGGATGTGATATACACAGATTAGAGCAAATGTTTTGATCGCATTGTCCACAGACTACTGCTACTAAGGTTTAGTAAGCTAGGAGTTAGGGGCGATCTATTGAGATGGTTTGCTTCCTATTTGGAGAAAAGGTCACAAGCAGTCGTAGTTAATAATTATATATCTAGCTGGGTGGACATACCCAATGGTGTTCCACAAGGTTCTCTATTAGCGCCATTATTATTTATTGTTTGTCAATGACATCATTGATTGCTTTAAGACATCACAGCTCCTATGTTTTGCTGACGACATGAAAATTTATTCAGTTATATCGTCGAATGATAATGTGATAGCTTTACAGTCCGATCTTAGAAGATTAGAAAACTACTGTGATACTAACTGCTTGGACCTCAATCCATCTAAATGCTGTATTGTGTATCATTTAGCAGAAAAAAGAACACATTACCCTCTGCTTACACGCTCAAAGGCGAGCTTGCATGAAATACTTGCGTACGAGACCTAGGAGTACATCATGATGAGAAACTAATCTTTGATGTATATGTCGTATTTCATAAAATGAAAACTTTCAAAATCTTATTTTGTACGTTTGTCCGTAATATTGTAGAATATGCATCGCAAGTTTGGAATCCTAGATATAAAACTTAAATTAATGAATTAAAAATATCCAATTATATTACATTATTTATATATTATATATTTTATTATTTATATAGAAATTTATTAAACATTCAAAATTGACTATCGGTCACATAATTACAATAACGTGCGTGCGCAGCGTGACGTCGCTGACATTGCTTACCTCCTAAAGTTGACTCCCCAGAATTTTTGTCTTAATTTTTTTTCTCAGTCCCTAGTCCTCTGTCATCAACATACTTTATTATGTAATTAATCTCCATCGCATATATATAAATAACTTAACTGATTGTACGTAAAATATTGTATTATCTAAGTAAGTATTTAACTTGGCGTTTTTGGCGTTCCCGTAATCTCATAATAATTGTATTGTGTTTCTATTTGTGAAGACCTGTTAATGGCTTTTTGTTTACTACTTTGTTATCTATATTGTAAGCGTAGCTGTTGGTCATCCGAATGTATAAAATAAAATAAATAAAATTTGATAGACAAGGAACAGCTCTACGATAAGTCAATTGTATCATTGCCCTTTCAAAGTTAGAAAAACAGCCAAAGCAGAATTGCGGAACATTTTACAATACAATCAATCACATATGTATCGTTAGCTACTTGTGTTACACAGTTAATTATAAATGAAACGGTTAATTAAAATGCTTCACGACAAAACAACATACTGATAGAGCAATTAGTGGGTCCACCCGGTTGAGAGATGTTTATTATTGGAAACCAGCAATAACAACGCGCACTTTATCCATTAAGAAGGTAAGGTACGTTGAACTAAACCTCGTAGTGTTTATCAAATGACTCTATTTCGTCGCAGCAAGGTTGATAAAAAGTGCCGAAGCGACCAGTGCCGACGTCATGGCGTCCACGGTACTTATCCATGGCTTGTTGGCTTATGGTTATTGTGCTCTGACCCGATATTAATGAATGTCGACACGAGGCAGGAGGAAGTCCTGCTTGTTGTTTGTGACTAGTTCTGTGCCGGCACTTCCTGGAGCAATCGTTTTTGACTTTGTCTCACATGCTCCGTCTTTCCGTGTTTGTATCTCGTGACACCTTTGTACTTAAATTACAATATCTACCTAGTCCAGTGAACCATTAATACAATTTCAAATCAACTGTGGGTTCTTGGTTTGATTGTTTGTTTGTTTGTCGTGGCCAACACTCGTGTCAGATTTTTAGACTGCCTAAAGGCATCTGCTATAGCTAACAACTGTCATACGATGTTGACAGCCGAGACCAACGGCTCATTCGTGCTTTCCGAAGCATGGAGGAGCTTGAGAATTTTTTTAGACCACACCCTGTGTCTCTTTACTTGCAAAGGCGCTAGAAATGCGCACTCCCGCTCGGCCACTGAGCTCCTTGGTTCGATAAACAAAACTATACTAATTTTCACAGGATTTTTTCTGTAGTTCTAAGTGCTATGCAAGTCTCTATACTTTTGAACGTCGGACCCACTCACGATAGAAGCTTAGAGTGCTTTGCGTGATCCATTTATATTTTAAACTATCAACCCATCTCCTCAAATATGAATTCGACGTCGCACCGGTGGCTCTTGAACACAGTTTACTGCTGCCGCTGACTTGGATATAAAAATATTTGTTGTTGAAAGCTTAAACCTGGTCTTAAAACCATTAGCTACGCAAGCAGAAAATAAATAATACTAGGATTTCGTAACATTCACAGTTAGTTAACATTGGTTATCGTATTATTTTCGAAGAAACTAACCTGGACAAGCTGAGTACAGAATAATGAAATACCACTTTCCCTACAAACGACGGCTAGTTTGGTACTTTCCTCGTGAACAGCATCGTAAACGTTTGCTGCTGCAGCGACTCCATCCGAATTAAATACATCCAATATCACGGGCTAGTTGTGTAATAAAAATATGAGAAACTTGTTTTGAAAAAAGAATTAAAATAATTTTTATTTTTAAATAAACAAGCCGAAAATACAGATTGCTAGGATTTAATTAATCTACGGTGAGTTAAGTTAAGAAAATTATTATGTACGAATCTCTTTAAAGTGTGTAGCTACTTATTTGCGTCGTCCGGTAACATGGTGTCCACTAGTTACCAAACGGTTACCAATAAAGGATGAGCCGTGCGCCGGCGCACAAACCAGTCCTGAAGTGCGACTTCTGAAACGCGGAGTCACCTAAACGAATGGATTTTGTATGGGAAAACCATTCGTTTAGGTGACTCCGCGTTTCAGAAATCGCACTTCTGTCTCCTATATATCGGGAACGACACTAATCACACGCTTTAATGCTTGTCTATTTGCGGCTGCCACATCCAAGGATAAGGCGACGTTTCTTACAATTTTATTGGCTTGCATTGACCTGACTTGCTTACGGTGTCGCTCATGATAGTTAATAGTGAATATCCAATGAGGACGACCTGATTTTACCTATGTACCGTATATTCATATTGTGAAGTACCCAGGGCTTCAGGCGCGTATTTGTTTGCTAAATATTTGCTTGTTTTTGATAAACTTAGAAACTACTGGGCCGATTTTAATGCCATTTCACTTACACCTAAAGCATTTCATAGAAAAGGTTTTACACGTAAGTAAATGTTAATGTCCTGCAGTGGACCTTACGCGACTGAAATGATGATGATGATGATGATGAAATGTTAATTAAAAATCGGTTTGTATACGCATGCGCATCTAGTAGACGAGTACAAAGGGGCTACAAACTTTATTTACCATCATTAAAAATATGTAAATTGAACTTTATGGGAGGTTAACACGCCGACCAGAAACAGGTTTTAGAATCAACGATTTGGATTACCCGTCACCACATACGCTTCTAGAGATGAGAAACATTTTGACTTATGGAATTAAAGTAACTTTTATAGACCTTAGTAAGTGAATAAAATTTTGTTCCAAAATTTTGAAATCAATATGTACTTGATCAAGAAACACAAAATGAAACTCACTAACTAAAATATAATATAATAAAATGAACTGAGTACTAGTATAAAATATAAAAGAACGTGCACAATACAACACACATTTTTTGTGATAGATATATATTTTTTAAATTTGTTTACCGGTTTCCTGTTTATTTGGTACGCACACATACATACGTAAGTATATAAAATTATAACGCATATTTACCACAGGTATAGGTTAAGACTATGGCTTTGCTTCTGTTAGTCGTTATTTAAAAAATCCTTACATACATTTCTTGTAAAATATTACAGGGTAGGTAATTCTCTGTTTACATAATTCATGTAAAAATTAAAAATTACTCAATTACACATGTAAAGAATAGAAAAGTGATTAATAATTTTTTTGAATTAAGCTTTTATCTAAAACAAAGAACTTAAAAGCAAGTGCTGCTCAAGACGAATCAAATAAGCCGAAACTCAATGAGGTTGCGCCGTTTCTTTACAGAGATGCTATGGCCACGTTCCGGCTCCATCATCAAATCAGCTCCATGTCATCATAATATTGCATCGTCACGCGACATACGTGTGCGTGCAAAATTTCAGCTCAATCGAAAAACGGGAAGTGGGTCTAAATTTAATTTTCAAGATTTTATTACAGACAGACAGACAAGGGGACAGATGAAACTAAATAAAAGCTTGTAAAAATAAGTAAACATCTAAGTGCGTTGATTTTTTTCCTACAATTTTGTAGATATTTGAATGATTTAGCTAAAACCAAGGATCCTTGCCGTTGTTTTTTATTGTGAGTTAGGACTTTGGCACACGAATTTCCGCAGGCCTACGACCGTATTATTAATTTATGATTCATTGCGTTTGAAGACACTTAAGTGACCAGGAGTTTAGAACAAATGCGTAGTGTAAGCTTTTAATTAATGTATTTCTCATTGGAAGAACTTTACGTTGACGGCGTATATTTAAGACGTTACAAATTATACAGTTAATACACATAAGTAATGCTTACCTGTACTCGGTAGGTGCGGCCAGAAAGACGTAGTTGGTATTGTAGAGCCCGGTGAGTAGCACGGGCAGCGCTAACAGCAACGCCAGCCGCGCCTGCCACCAGCCCCAGCCCGCGCTGCAGCCCTCGCCGCCGCCAGACATTCTGCCTCTAGAGGTTATACGTCCTTGGCGGAGAGACCGGCCGGTACTTCACGTTTCCTTCTTACTCCAATAACTTTTGTGAATATCGTTTGGCTGGAGCAGACTGGGGCTCACGAAGACGCCTGACAGATCTATGATATTGGCGCGTCTTTTGAAAATTCAATATTAAAACTATTTTGATAAAACAAAGCTTTACCAATTCTACAACCAACCAGTATTTGCACCGTTAAGTTCACGATGTTTGATCTAGTTTTACGTTACGTGTACATGGAATGCTTCTGTTACTGTTTGGAAATTCTGTAACGTTTTTAATTTGAAATTTTAACAGAATTTTCCAAAAAAAATCCAAGAATGCTTTTAGAAGGAAGAATTTTGTAATACTTTGCAGATCACATAAAGAAATTTCAGATTGAAAAAAGTTTTGAGTTAGGTTATGATAAAAGGAGTTTATCTAGTGTATGGGCAGTGTCCCGGGACGTGTGGCGCGTCGCCGGGCGCGCGCACTATTGAGCGGCGCACGCGCACGCGGCTTCAGGGAGCTTCAGAGAGCGGCGACGCGACCCCCGACCCCCGATAGCACGCGGCACAGCGGTCGCTTTCAACACGCGCGGGTCACCGTGCTATCGCTATCTAACACTGTTTATTTGGTCATTTCTAATGATCCAGCAATAATCGAGAAAAGAACTACTTATAAGATAACAGTTGTCTAGAGACTCTAGCACATATAAATGACCTCCGTGGCGTAATGGTCACCATGCTAGTCCGCCACCCAGAGGTTCCGGATTCGATCCCCGGTCAGGGCAAGTTGAATAAAGGGCCTTTTTTAAATTGTTCTGGGTCTGAATCAGGGCTACATACAGCAGGCTACAACAGGCTAATACAGGGCGGTTTATCTATATATGTATTTTTTATAAATTATACATAGTATCATTGAGTGAGTATCCCATAACACAAGTCTCGAACTTACTTTGGGGCTAACTCAATCAGTGTAATTTGTCCCTGAATATTTATTTATTTATATTTATATTATAAGTAGACTAGCACATTTTTTTTAAACATATGTGGTAAATAAAGATGGTTTCCTGGCCAGTTTCAATTAACAAAAACGTCACCGAGGTTGATCGGCGACTTTTTTGTCATGCGTTTGAATTATTTCTTTGGTGTAGTATTGTGAAGCCCTGCGCTGGTAAACGTGCGATAGCACATTGCATGCATCAAGACTCCATTTACATAGTTTGGTGATCTAGCCTCCAGTTCGTCTCGCTTTCTGTCTTCTTCCGCCAGACGGTTGGCCCAAACTCGAGAACGCTGTCGTTAACCAGCCTGCGACACTCATCCTTCTGCCAACTTCTCCCAACGAATGGAACACAGATACATTTTCGCGTCTTTATCCCTGACGAGGTAGTTAGAGCCGAGGGAAAGGCTATGCCTAGCGTAATGGTCGGCGTTAAGATTGAAAAGGAATCCAAATAGTGATGGGTTGCTAGCCTCTTCGCTACATTCTAAGATTTTTCTTTTCTCCCAGGCTCGCGTGGAAGAGACTTGTAATGTTACCTGTTTCTAGATATTCAGATAACATTTGATTACCTACTCAAATGTAGTAAATGCGATAGCATATTTGAAACCGGCGTAGTATCACAGATTAATAAATAGTTAGTAGTATTTTCTAAGATTTTTATGGACAATACTAACAATGCTATGTAAGTATACCTACGAGGAAATCTTGTAGGTTTTAGATGTTTAGAAACTAATGAAGTTCCGATTGTACAATTGTACTTTTTTCTACCTTTTATATTCTTTGAGCAACGAGCTGATATGAAGCCGCGCGGCACGACGGTGTCAGGCGTTTAAACTATCTTCTCAATCAACGCATTCTAAAAATAAGTGTTTAGCTATGTAGAACGCGATGTAGAGTTACTAAGTTGTTGCTGCAAACCATCTGGCAGCGTTTTGAAGACTGCCGCCTTATCTGCATAACTCAGCCATAATTATCACTTAGCACAGACCCTGATCTTGTTTAAAGCCTTCTCACGCCGTTAATGAAATACATAACTTACGGCTCGTGATTGAGAAGGCGACCATGTAGAACGCAATATCTTGTTTATATTTATTTGCAAATTTTACATATAGATTAACACTAACATCTGCATGCTAGAGACTTACAGTTTTTTTTCTAGCCTGTTGTTGTGTCCCACTTCTTTGGAAAGGCCTCCCCTGTTCTTTCCACACTTGCCCATTTTGAGCAGTCTGCTGCCATCCTCTCATGAAAGAGTGTATGTTATCCCGCTATATCTTTCGTGGTCTACCTCTGCGTCTGCGTCCTTCTGGCACCCATAAGATGACTTTTCGGGCCCACTCTTCCAGCTGCATACTTACAAGATTCAAAGATTTAAATGTTTATTTAGTAATTAGACCTTTACAGGGACTTTTACACGTCAATACACACACAAACATAATAATTAAAATTAATTGGCAATCAACTACCTACACATTTACAAATTTGACGTCACAGGTATAATAATAGTAAAGGTAATCATTTTATATAAGACAGACATAATTAGTAACGAAGATTTAATTCCCTTTATCTCGTTATTTGTATGGTTCCAATACGAACAGTGTCACTTTTACTCTAACTCTTAATTGGTTGAGGAGCTTGGTGGTCCGTGGGAGTATGCACTATTACTGGACGTGCTTCGCACTTGGATGCAGGGGACCACAAGTGTCATAAAAATATTCTTGAGCTCCTCTGCTATTTTATGCTAGTATTAATCACGCTATGTCGGATGCCTTCAGAGTCCCCTTACCTTCAAAAATTACAAAATTACGCCCAGTAAAGTAAATTTGTTTTTAAGATTCATCGGAGTTTTTGGGTCTAAAAGTATAGTTAATACAGTAGTGAGAACATGCAAATTACGACGTTGACAGATGGGATTTCATATCTACGTCTGGTTAACTCTTTGATTTTGTCTAAAGTGCAGGCATTACTGCGCCATACGCAATCCTAATTCCGTCCATGTAAAACATTAAACTAGTAGCAGGACAGAATGCTCCATATAACAAGTCTCACGTTGAATAATAGATCCTTTATGAATTAATAAGACACATAGCTGTGATGACAGAAGACCCGCAATTTTATCGGTGTTTACACTTTATGGAAATTCTGCTCCCATAATCAATACTGCCTGTTTCTGTCTGTCTGTCAATCATTTTGAGTGAATGGGTCAAACGTCATCAATGCTTTGACCGGAGCGAATACAATTTGACTTGGTTCTGGTAACAATAAATTCCTACTGTAAGGCTTTGAAAATTTTTGGTCGTTACTAAAACAAAACATTTCTCTAAACCGCGAAAAATTAGATTGCAACGAACTGCATTCAAAACGAACCTCAAATCAGAGGTGATAAGGTTTGGGTTAGTTTGAGCCGTACCGCGAGGGAGTGTTATCTCGCAACGTGACAACACGGAGTGTGTATAGTGTCCGCACGTAACACCTGTCAGTGCTGTGTGTGATATGGTGGAGAAGCGAGCGAGTGGCGAGGCAGGGCCGGGCGCTGCGCGCGCGCCGCTGGCGGAGCCCGGCGCCGCGCTCGAGGCGGCGCTGGAGCAGCTGCAGCCGTTCGGGCTGTACCAGCGCTACGTGGTCGTGCTGCTTTGCATCCCTAACCTGTTCGCCGCCATGTACTCGATGAACTACGTGTTTGTGGCCGAGCTTGTGCCCTTCCGGTGAGACCCCGTCCTTCGTGTTTCTGGTTTCACCCAATACCTGTAGAGAAATGCCTCAGATTGTTTGTTTTAATCTATCTACATATTGGGTAATTTAAATATATTTCTAATAAGTTATGCGGCACGTCTTACTTTGTTTACGCCTCATTTAGATACCTTATCTTGTTGAATAAATACTTAAGAATAATATTCTTAACTAAGTATACTTTCCTGAAAAAAAAGCATTTGTTTGAAACATAAAAACTATATCGAAACAATCTCAAACATGATCCATTAGTGCAGATTTAAATCGAGATAAGGGGTAATTAATATAAATAATCGTATTGATACTTACGCGTATAATAATACCTATGTATGCGAAGATATTAAATGGTTGAAGTAAAATGAAGGTAACAATTTACTTTAAATCATAAATAAACATTGTGCCAGAGAACCTCCACCCGTTTCTAAAACCCATAGTTTTGTTATAAACAGACGGTTTCGATCTGCTTTGTTCTCGGAAATTAGTTTTGACGCGACGATTTCGGAGGAAGGGTCCTCTGAAAGCGTCGAAACTAATTTCCCAATAACCCAACTACTATTAAAGCTACAAACACGCTCATCTTACTTGGAATACGGCGGTGACGCTAGCTATTATCGTTACCTTATTTTTTTGTTGCTTATACATATATCGTAGGTACATAAACAGTTAACAATAGTAGACCACGAAATGTTCTTTTAGTTACAGAGAAATGAGAAACACATGTCAATTGTCAACCTTAACCTTGGATCTCGAAGTGTCGTCGTAACTCACAATGCAACTCGTGAACCGTAAACCACACGAGCGATAACATTATACTTAATTGTTATCATCGGCATTCCTTTCAGCCTGTCTGCCTAATATGAACTCCCGGATGAATTATGTTTATGACTACAGGATAGATTGGTATCCAAAAAGAACGAAATACACTGTTAGGTGGGTAGTTAGCTGCACTTTATAGTTCAGTACCTGAAACTGCAGTAAAATAAACTATGAATAAAAATGTTTTTTTTGACAAATTGGTCAATTCCCACTATGGTATCTCATAGATATTTATTACTCACAACTTTTTTTGTACGGGTAAAATATAGATTTTGAATTTACTTGTCTGAGACTAATTATGTGTAGCAAAAGGCAGCAAGAACGTCGATTGCTTAAAAAAAACATATTATAGTAAATACCTATGTCGAAGTGATTTGGTATGGTTGAACACAGAATAATGTAAGCATGTTAATTTATGCTCGTTATCTCCGTCTGACGTCACTAGAAATGGTAAAATTGGAATGAGTTGTCATGGATTCTGTAACTTACATAAAACATTCTAAACAAATACACCTTTGTCTAGCCTCCTATCATACTTTTCACGCAACGTAACCTCACAAACTTGTGCCGGAAAGTATCCTTTGGGTTCTCCAAGAAGTCAGCCACGTCGTCCAGACCTGGACTTCCCACTGAGGGAACTGCAAAGGTCGTGAAGATTACCAAGCAGAGACCATTAATCACCGCGCCGTATCTCCACACAATCTTATCGGGCATATTGATAACCGCCACGCGTCTCTGGCCCTTCAAACATTGCTGTTCTTGACACAATATTGAGAGACACTAGTACTCGAAATAACACAAATATCGCAAATTTTTAAAACATCACTTCGGTACACTCCAATTTTTATATTCCTCGATTATACAAAGAGGTAAATAAGTCAAATTAAAAGGCCAGTGAGTGCTTCACTTTGCAGTCCTGCAACTTTTCCATGAGTAGTTCTATGAACCTAAGTCTACGTCGAATAGCAGCATCTAAAGCAAAGAGCGCCATCTTGTTGTTCTATTAGTCCAAATTGCTGGAGCTTAGTAGTATTTAGTTCCAAACTCTATAGGAGCAAGAAATACCTAAACAATTATAATGATCACCAGATTTTCTTGGTGCAAAGTCGTTAGTTCGTAAGCTGAAAGTACCACATCATAATGTTCCCAGCTGCTTGGTGCCGGAGTGCGAGGGCTGGCCGCCGGCCGCGGGGCAGTTTGCCAATGAGACGCTGCACGCGCTGCTGCCCGCCGCCACCTGCCAGCGCTACCAGCCCTTACACAATGGCTCGCGGGACTACTGCCTGCCTGAACACTACAGCAACCAGACACAGGACTGCGAAGAACAGCTGTATGAGAACTATAACTCTATATTTTCAGAGGTGTGTTGTTTGCGAAGGTAATTCAGAATCTAACAGTTAGTCTTATTCTGTAGCAGCTAACTGAAGTATAGCTTCATAAGCATACTCCGATAATTTAAATTTGATATTTTCAGACAAAACCTTTCCATAATGATCAAAGAAATTCATTTCAAATGTTTAGTGATGAATTTGATTGTTGTTTCAGTTCGGGCTGGGCTGCCGGCCCTGGCTGCGCACGCTGGTGGGCTCGGTGCGCAACGCCGCACTGCCCTTCGCCCTGCTGCTCACCGGCTACATCTCCGACCTGTAAGTCTTACGTTTTTTATTAATAGAAGGTCCATGATGACCATGATCCTTCAATAATTGTAAAAATGATTTGGTGTGCCGTCAGCTGGGGCCGTCGCACCGCGTTCTGCATATTCTCGGGCTGCGCGGGCGCGCTGGGCATCGTGAAGGCGCTCTCTGTCAACTACAACATGTACATCAGCATGGAGTTCTTTGAGGCCATGCTCGGGTACGGCTTCAATAGCGCAGGATATGTCATGAGTGAGTGTTTCTAACTGTGTCAACCAAAAAGCAGACTTTTGAGGAAAATCAAAAGAAATTTCTAAATACGGAAGACACATGAGTTTTTAAGTCGGAAGTCACATGGTGTTTAATAGTATGATCAAATTAATTTTTATTCAAAGTTTTAAATGCATGATATAATGAAAATAATATTTTTGTTTTGTGGTCTACAACCTAACCATAAGTTTATACAGTTTTGACCACAGGGTTTAGTCTATCTGATTTAGACACAAGAAATCCGGAACCGCCTCCGTTATTTAGAACCAAACCAAGCAAAATACTGTTAAAATTTCTTCCTGAGCATCCTATTTAATTTGGCAGTGGTGGAACTGGCGCGGCCGCAAGTGCGTGCCGCGTTCGCGTGTGCGACGGGCGTTGCGTACGGACTGGGCGGCGTGCTGTTCGCGCTGGCGGCGTGGCGGCTGCCCAACTGGCGGCACCTACTGCTAACCGTGCACGCTCCCGCACTGCTGCTGCCGCTCTACTGGCTACTGCTCGACGAAAGCCCGAGGTGGCTGCTCGCCCGAGGACGGGGGGAAGAACTCAGCGCCGTACTGAAGAAAGCCGCAAGGGTCAATAAAGTAAAGACTTTATATTTCATAGTAAAATCAAGACATAAAAGACCATATCTTTGTCATTACAAAATAATTTACATGTGCGAGTGATCTATCAAAGTCCTTTGCTAAAGTTGCTATCCAGCAGGAGATAAGGTGCATTGTATTCTAATTTGTACTTCTTTTTAACGGAGTAGGAAAAATGGATTCTCGGCAGTTTTTCTATCTCTTCTGTCCAGGATATCTTTGTCATTACAAAATAATTTACATGTGCGAGTGATCTATCAAAGTCCTTTGCTAAAGTTGCTATCCAGCAGGAGATAAGGTGCATTGTATTCTAATTTGTACTTCTTTTTAACGGAGTAGGAAAAATGGATTCTCGGCAGTTTTTCTATCTCTTCTGTCCAGGTTGTCCTCAGCGATGACGTCATGAAAGCATTAGAGAACGACAGCGTCACAGAAGCATTGAAGACGGGTGGCAACCCATGGCTGGGGCTGATCAAATCACGCGTGTTGCTGGGCCGCTTCCTGATGTGCGGCTGGTGCTGGGCTGCCTGCGCCTTCGTCTACTATGGCCTCAGCATCAACTCTGTCTCATTGGCCGGACAAAGGTACATCGAGTTTACTAAATAGACAAACAGATAAGAGGTTACTTAGGCTATTGATACCTGTGACACCGCAGGTAGACTCCGAAGAAATCTTTTTACGTTCTTAGAAATCTTATATAAAGGGGTTGGAGCTTCGCCGTAGTCGTGTAAAATTAACATTTCCTTTTTCACAGACACGTCAACTTCGCGCTAAACATGGCCATGGAAATCGTGGCGTCTCTCTTGCTCATGATGCTACTGGAGAGAGTCGGTCGCAAGCGCACCGTCTTCCTGTCTTTTTTACTCTGCGGCGTGGCCTGCGTCGTGCCGTTCTTTGTCTGTAAGTAATGATGTGCTTACCAAATTCTTACAAAATTCAGTGTAAGTTCTGAACATTATTGTTTAAGTCATATCATCACTATCATCCATTCAGCCGCAAATCCACTTCCCCCAATGATTTCCAAAATGACCGAGTGGTAGTGGCCTGCGTCCAATATATTCCTTCAAACTTACTCAGGTCGCCTGACCACCACGTAGGTGAGTCTCCTATCCTACACCAACATGGTCGCCATTCGATCTACATAATCTTCCGCAGCCTTCAAGCTCACGTTGAAACAGGCCTCTGTCAATTAATGCTATTTATGATTGCTGCTCTCACCCATGTCTCCATCCTTCCTTAGTGCCTACACCTACAGTATTTGTCTGTTCCAGCGCACGCGGGCACGGGTCTGGGCCTGTTCTTCGTGGGCAAGCTGGCCATCACGTGCGCGTTTAACGCGCTGTACGTGTTCACGGCAGAGCTGTTCCCGACGCACGCGCGCAGCTCGGCGCTGGCCGCCAGCTCTCTGCTCGGCCGCGTTGGCTCCATTCTCGCGCCACAGACACCTCTATTAGTGAGTGTTTAAATGCCTCCAATACATATTATTATCTGTAAGATCATACATCTTCTATATATATATAAAAGCGAAAATCACTCACTCACTCACTCATCACGAAATCTCGAAAACTACTTAGCCAATGAAAATGAAAGGCAGGAAGGTAGATTCCGACTAGGAGACGTCCGCTAAGAAAGGATTTTTGGAAATTCCATCCCTAAAGGGGTGAAATAGGGGTTGCCAATTTGTATGGAACTTCGTAATTTTTGAAACGAGACACATGACATTTTTGAATAACTGGTCAATAAAACATTATAACTAATACACAAAAGACCAGATCAGACAAATATATCATTTGTTCTCTTTTGCTGTAGCATATGACGGGAACGGGAACTTAATAAATTATGAAGGGATATTATAACACAATTTATAACGTAAAAAACCAATTAAAGATCCTATTAGAACCATTTCCTCCTTCTACGCGGACGAAGTCACAGGTTACAGCTAGTTATACATATTATTATATGTAAGATTATTATATGTATACATGATTATTATATGTAAGATCTAGATTGTTCTTAGAATCAGATTGAGCTGACATTGCTTCAGTCTTAGCAGTCTACGAGGACAAACTTGACATCATTAGTGACTCCTCAACTATATCATTAGATCATACTGAACAGTTACTTAGCCTTATTTTCTGCAGTGGCGGAGGATTCTGACCCAAAATTGAGGTCTAGTTTTTGAGTCAGAGAGCTGTCTCAGAGGAGGGAGAAATAAACTATTGATTGTGCATGCTGCAGAGCGGTTATGTTCAAGCGATGCTGTACGGCGGGTGTTCGCTGTCGGCGGCACTGCTGGTGCTGCTGGTGCCGGAGACGCGGCGCGCCGCGCTGCCGCAGAGCGTGGCCGCCGCCGAGCAGCTGCGCGCGCCCGCGGTGGCGGCCGGCGCGCCCGCGCCGCCGCCCGCCGAGCGCCCCGTGCTGTCCGCCCACATGTGACTCAACACAGAGAACCGTGCCGTGACACCTCATCACTTCGGGCTCAAGGGCAAGCGAGTGTCGCCCTTGATCAAGAGCTTAGGGCGGGTCCTGCAAAGTACTTCATTCTTTTGAAGTGGAAATGCTTTCTACATGCTGATCTAGGAGACAAGTAAAAATGCCTGCTTATCTTTCTCTGAACATCATTTAAATCGATCGAAGAAATGAGCTAAAATCTAAGGCATGTGGGGAAAATAAATGATTTTCCCCGCATACTACACGCACCACGCTCTACCCTGGCTATTTATAAACTTATATAAGTTTTATAATTTTAAATCAACAAATTGGTCATATACGTAATGTATTTTCTCTAATGGGGGAGACAGAGAGAGAATTTTCTGTCTTACAGCTCGAAGCAGACATAGCCCATGGCCCCAAGACTCCAAGGCCACTTTTAGCGCGATGATGGGCGAAAAGATTGAATTTTAAAATATGTATAGTAAAGAAAAAAGTGTATAGTTATGCTGTTGTTATTAATGTAAGTGTCAGTTGTAGTTACAATACCGGAATTGAAAGCCCCAAAAAAGGAGTGAAAATTTTTCTAGGCTTATGTAGGTTCATATATTATTGTGTGGGTGAGGTTCGTTTTGTACTCCCCCTTAAGTTCGAAATGTCTGAACACATTCGGATGTATGAAGTATCATTAGAATTCTTAATAAATCCCCATTTAACTTCCCCAGGGCATAACAATGTTCCATATGTCACAGCATATGGAAGGGTAGTCGTATTTTCTTTTTATATTTTTTATTATAAGGACATAGGTAAGTCCTTGTTATGATACTTAATGTAAAAGCTAGTCCTATAGTAATGTAATTGTAAAGAGTACACTTGGTTTGTCTTTTGCTGTGATATTTACTTTTCAAAAGTATATAATATTGGATTAAAACTTAAAATTAAATACGGAGCAAAAAGTCTCGTGTAGTTTGTCCTGCAAGTGAAGCAATAATAAAATATTTGTACATATTAGAAAAAAGAAAAACCTAATTGTACAGTTAGTTTGTAAGTAAGTGATACGAACAGATAATGAGATTATGACATTTGTACTTAATAAATTTATTGAAATGTTTAGAAATGCATTATTTCAGTATCTTCGGCAAGTTAAGCAAACGCTTTATGATGATTAGGTACCTAACCTAATCATCATAAAGCGTTTGCTTTATCACCCCGGTAGAGCGATGTTTTAAAATATTTCTTTTGTTTGATAAAACAATATGTATGAGTGTTGACGTACTTATCAAAGTTTTAATGAATGCAGTAAACCAATAGATAAGATTAAGAACAGAAAACGTGATAGAAATATGAAAAGGATTCTATATTTATTGCTGATTGAAGTTACGTTTGAATCGTCTATCCATTCAACTTTATTTGTACAACAGTCTTCGTCGGAAACAATGGAAACAATAACCCGGTAACAGTTTATTTATTTAAGTGCCTCGGAGGTGCTCACCTAGCTATTGTCGATGTATTCGGCACGGCAGTCACTAACAGCATGGCCAGGCCTGTGTCACTCCCCGTTTAGGTATCGAAAATATACCCACATTATTACTATGCGCGCGGCGACCACAAAGGGGAAAATTCAGTTACATGAATCGTTTGTCTAGAGTAATAAGGGCCGTAACAGACGGGGCGCAAGTTGCGCCGCGTAACGGCTAGTGATGGGCGGTGCATTTACTCAGTAGATTAAGTAAATACCCGATAAATATCCTTATTTATCCATTTGGTGAGTAGATTGATTTATATGAGTTGCGACTCATATTTATATTCATATTCATTATTTCATGTTTTTATGACAATTTTGAAACTTCAATCTAGTATACACTTGCAGCTTTTGTCGGAAAGTGTGTACATACGCCATAATATGCTTAAAATGTAGGTAAACGTTCTATGCGACGCTAAAATATATGAAAATACCATACTAATCATACACTGAAAGTAGGCTACTTTGACTAATTATAATTTTTTGGTGGGAGGTGTGCAAAGACGTAATTTTATGTTAAAAGAAGTAAACAGACATCAAAGACGATGTCAATATATGAACACGCTCTATTTACTCTATTTATTAAATCTACTGCGTAAATACTTAAATGGGTAGATTGAGCCCACTGCCCATCTCTAGCTGTTACGCGACGCAACTTGCGCCCCGTCTGTTGCGGCACTATAAGAATTAAATTGGCTTTCAATGGATGTCTCTAAACGAAGTGGAATGGAGGTATCTAAACGAAGAGGTGGGGAGTTCTGACGCGAGCTAAATTAAACCACAGCGCTAGCTACCTTAAGTAGATATTTCTTTGAATTTTTTTTCTGAGTAAGACTACTTACTAGTACTTATTCTGTGGCATGGCTTCCTTACAAAACAAATAAAACGCCGAACGAAACATTTACATAAATTTATTTTTATTTATAACACCGTTAAAAAAAACTACACTTATGAGTTTTACCTCTGAACAACAAACATTAAAGGTAGCTGCAGAACACAAGCTGGCACCTGCGTCTTCCCATGTCCAAATTCACGCTGTAGCTGTATCCTGTATACCCAATTGATAAAATCCAACGCTGCGTCTTGAAGACCAACACACTTATACCCGTTATATTCTGCTTAGAATTATACTTATTCTATTTTTTTCTACTCTATACAACAACTGCTTTAATTAAAGCTTCACAAAAGAACCGCTACGACCATTTCTACAGTATCAAAGTGGGGCATTCTACATTTAAGGCATAATTCATAAAACTACTGCAGGAGCCTTTCTTTAACAGCTACAAGAAAATCGCCGAGTCGTGGCCACGTCAAATTTGGCTTTAACAGCATTTGTCACTCAATCTACGGCCCAAATATCATCCTAAATATTGTAATTTTTACTTAGTTTTAGCCCTAATAGACCGCGATTTCCTGTCGACAAACATTCCAAAGGATAACCGGCCTTCAAAGAACGATTGCGGAATCCATAACCATTGACCCCCGGTGGTTCGTCAAGAGGGCACACCGTTATATCGTTTGTCCAATAGGAATTTATTTCTGGTATATGGCAACTGAATAAGATCGAAAGTACTATAATGGCATCACACGTGACATACTAGCTGCATGCATAATGGGTACCCGGCACGTAAGTTGAACAAAAGTGGCAGTCGTTGTTGTACGTTGTTTGTCCGTTTAGAATCACATTTCTATCACATTTCTATAGCATTTCAATCCGAACTTACTTGCCGGGTACTGTACAGGATTTTAAAGTGCTATCTATCGATCAATCTCCCATCTATCGATGTTATCGATTGGTTTTAAGGAGGTGGAATTTGTCAATTTTTTAAATAATATTAGGTATCGTGTACTTGCTGGAAAAATTTAAGAAAAACTGAAAATTACTAAATCAAAATTTGAAAATAGAAGTATGTTCTCGGCCCCCCGAAAAAGCTGATGTTTAAAGTTAAGTTTCCAAATGAAATAATTGATTTTGAATTATTAAAGTTGGTGGATTTAACCTGAATCACTAAAAAACAATCGGGTAAGGAGGATGCAGACCGTGGATGTACACAAAAAGGTTATTTTCCCAAAATTTTCCCTTACGGTGGAAGCGGTCATATTGCCTATGTAGGACCGCTTAGGATAATAATACGTTAGTTCATGAATCAGAAAACCTAACGACTAGCGAAGTAAGTCACCTGGCGACAGGCGGCCGGGGTCTACACTCAGTCTTGTTGGACACGCATTATCACGTTCTTATCACATCCGGAATACACGTACCAATTACTCCTAACTATTTATTGCAGTCTTTAAAACACTATCAGCGACTTGTTTAACATTTCTGATTACATTACATTGCTAGATTATTATACGACGGGCGGCTAACAATACATTTCTATGAAAGTAGTACTTAAACTTAGGTAGATAGTAAACATTTGAGCAAATATGCATTTCACAAAGATTACCCTCAATATGTACATAGACAGTTAAGTATATTAAAAACTAGAGGTGTTTAGAAGTCGGGTTACAGCTACCGTTAGTTTTTTTTTTTCGTGAATTCGATTAATACCCCGAACTGGTCGACATTGAAGGTCTCATGTTTCCTCCACTATTGTTTGAAGAACTCGAATTTTCTGCTTGAATCGTTTGAAAGCGGTTGATATAGATGGCTGCGAAGTCGAAATAGGTACTCGATTTTCACGTTCGCCGCTCGGTCTTTACCAACCTGGTTCGAGCAGGTGTCACCGTTCTGCATTTCTTTCTTTTTAATTCGATAAGCACGACACCTTTATATATTGTAGTTAATGTTCGTTGATCGCAAATGGGATTTATCCTTTCAGTTTTAACTATTTTTATCTTCTGAGTTTCATTCTGGCATTTCTGCGTGCTAATATGTTTTCAATATGACAATCTATATTTTTTTACGTTAAAATGAAGTTTTGACTTTAGTCTCTTAAATACAGTTTAATTCAATAAAGTTTATAGCCAAGTTTTGATGCTATCGCGAGTTGTAGTGATCGGCGCTCGCGCGAAACGTCTTTTTCAGTTCTCACTTCCGAGCTCTATGACGTCATCGCAGGGGTGAAAGGAAAGTCAAACATACGTTTTTGTGTTGTCTCCAAATGGATCTTCATAACATTATTAGTTTAATTTTTGTAAAAATTTTTATGAGTACCTATAAAACTTTTAAAAGTACATGAATTTTATGGCGCAATTTTTATGGAATAATCGCAGTTACTACGAAGGAGACGTTCATCGAATTCACGTCAAAAACTGTCTAGAACAAAAGAAATCTACATGCTTTTTTGAAAAAAAATTAACGTAGCTACAGGTGCTCGGTGGCTGGACACAATCGTAGTTATAATATATATCTAACTATCAACTCGGTAAAACTATGTTATGGCAAGATTGTGTGATATATTTAAAGTGGGCTTAACTCACATATTTATTTTAGTTATATACTTGGGCGGGTTCGGACGACATGCGCACGCCAAGCCCATGCCTAACGCATGCCTAGCGCATGCCTAGCGGAAGCCTAGCGCGCTTTCAAATGTTTTGCATATAATTGGAGTCCTACTACACATCAATACAACTCACATTTGTGCGTCTGCGTCCGCCCGGCGCTCGCCCCGCCTGAACTTCGGTAAATGCAATTTGAGTAGTATTGATGGTTCCGGCCGTTAGGGCCTGTATGTCCTATATAAATCAAATTATATGCAACATATTCAAACCACGCTTGTTGTACGCTAGACAGGCTAGGCATGGGCGTGCGTGGTCGTCTGAACGCGCCCTAATTATACCAGCGCTAATTATAAACAATTCATTACCTACACCAATGTAAACTTAACCAGGCTACTGTACGTGTCTAAAGGTTACTTAACTTGATTAATTATTTAAATCTTAGTTAGACTATGCTCGTAAACCTTGCCTTGACCTGAGAATATATATTACGTGTAACGCACGAATATCCATACCTAATTCAGTAATATAGCTTTTTTTTATTTGGTTCGTAAAGTATTTTGTTACAATATTAAAAAATGTTCTAAAGATTATTGTTCAGTTACAATAGAGTTCCAGGTACAAAAGTTTCGATGATACGGGTGTGAAATAGAAGAACTAAAAGATTCCAGTATTAGATTAGTAGTTTTCTAATAGGATTTACTCTTTCTGTAAAAGTCGCGACTCGCACTGCCTTCTCCAACTTTGGGCGGGTCACCAGGTCGAAGCAGTCAAACGTCCGTCAGAAGTCGTCAAGCGTCGTCAGGCGGGCGGTCGGAGTGGAGTTGGTGCAGCTCGATGGCGGGCGGCGCGAGCGGCGGCGGCTGCAGGCGGCCGTACACGAGCCGCAGCGCGGCCAGCGCGGCGAAGGTGAGCGCGGCCGTGCTGCCGAAGGTGGCGGCCGGCCCGCGCCGCGCGTACACCGCCGCCACGAACACGGGGCCCAGCGCGCGCGACACGCACCCCGCGCCCGTCAGCACGCCCATCCACACGCCCTGCGCCACGTACAACACCACTCAATTAACCATGTTCCATTTTATTTACATAAAACCTCCTGGCGGAAACTGACCGGTCACGATGCAAGACCTTCGTATGACATAACATATCATTTCGAGTAGTAGGCAGCCACACTTGCAATTACTTTGGACGTGCGAGGTCGCCCGGTTTCCGCTTCAGTACTTTCGCTAATGGTATAATGTTCCCTGCTCGTTACATGGACGTGTTATCCATTAATCAACATTTGTTTCCGCCAAAAGCGCGCGAATCGCCTTTCGTTAAAATATTTCATATGTACCTACTTAAAAAGTAAAAAGTATCTAAAGCTGTTTTGGAGAAAAAATGAACACAGAGCCCACCTGCGGCCGCGGTCCGAGCACTTTGGAAAATATGGTCTGTATAAGCGTGACGCCGAGCGAGTAGCCCACGGACACGCTGGCGTAGCCCAGCAGGAACTGCGTGAGCGTGAGCCCGAGCGTGGTCTCGCACCAGGGCTGCGCGGCCGCGGGGCAGCCGCCGCCCGCCTCCAGCGCGCCCGCGGGCGCCGCCGGCGGCGGGCCCGGGCCCCACGGGATGCACAGCAGCGACGCCAGCCCCGTCAGCAGGAACCCGCCCCACAGCAGCAGCGCCCTGGAATTGCAAACGACCGTGTGAGCCAAAGACAACCAATTGTATAATATGCAATTCGTGAATAAAGGACGGATCTACATCGAGGGCCATATATTAATAATATTCTAACGACTGAATCTAGGAATGATTCATGATGATTGAATCACGAGCGAAGCTAGTAATTCAAGTGTTAGAATCCTGAGCGGCGCGAGTGATTCATAGCCCTTTATATAAATCCCCTTTGTTCAAGACTTGCAAACAATACTTTATACCATGACTACCTACGAGAATAGACATTTAATGATGAAAAAAGAAAGTTAAATTAATTAAAATGCGCTTTAAAATTAGAACAATTAGAAAATTAAGAGTAATAACATTGTTTTATATCAATCACCAGAATAGTGATTATTTTGCTCACTACTTTCAGTGAGGATATCTATAATTTTCCAAAGCTAAAAACCGACTTCACCCCCAAACTACACAACCGATTTTGATAAAATTTCTATAGGACCACCTGGCAAGTGTACCCTTTCAAACAAAAGATTTTTCTAAATTGGTCCAGGCTTCTTCACATAATAAATGATAACCTCCTCCTTTATGGAAGTCGGTTAAAAATAAACATTTTAGATGGAGAACGGTATAAGCAAAATATTATCGTGTGATCACCGTACTAACCTTTCTTCGAAGATCTTAGTGAGCGGGCTGATGAGCGCGAAGGTGACGCAGGCCACGACGCCGCCCGCGCACATCAGCGCGCCCATGTACTCGAGCGCCTGCTTCTTGCTCCACGCGAACTGGTCCATGGTGAGGCTGGTGGCCAACGTCTCCAGCAGCACGAAGTTGAACACTAGCACGAAGAACGCCAGCACTAGCGTCCAGCTGCTGATCAAGTCTGGCTTCAACGACTTCAGCGCTTCTTTCTCTGGAAAATGTTAATTTCATTCTGTTCATATACAAAAAATAAAGGATCCGCATCTATACAATATGTATGACTTTTGTGCCTCAGTCAGTGACCAGGTTTAATTGCCATGGGTAGAATGAGTAAAATACAAATGCCGAGGAGTTTATTAGAAGCATAGGTTAAGTTTAGTGCTAAAAAGGAAGACACGGCCTAAACCATATGTAGAAAATTAGACCAAATTTTTTTTATGTTTTTGTTACTGTTTTGATGATGGTTTAATGTAAACTCCAGAAATCGACACGAAGAAGAAACATACAGACAACTCACCTGAATCTTTGCCCTGCGCCAGCATGGCCTCCCGCGCAGCGATGGGTCTCTCCTTGAAGCACCAGGGCAGGAACAGCACGAAGTTGGCGAGGCCGAACACCGCGTTGATCCAGCCCGCCGCCGTGTACATGTCCAGCCGCAGCGGGGACGAGAAGTCGCCGGGCGGCGGGTACGGCGCGCCCGGCCCGAGCGGGGCTGCGGCCGCCTGACGGTACACTACTTCTTTATCATTTAGCATTACAAATTAAATCAAACAGTATCATGAAAATGTATAAGCAGTCCAATGTGTGGGTTCGGAAGGGCGTTGTTATACTCATAGAACATAGCTCTTTATCCTTTTTTTATTTGTTTTCAAGGGGATCCAACAACTAATATAATAATCAACAAACTAATATAATAGTCAATAAAAGGTTCCCACGGATAGCACTACATTATATTAACCATTATACAGAGCACATATCAAAAACAGCACTGACTTTACGCCAAAGGCATTTACGCCATTCGCATTTTAGGCCACACTCAACGATCGCACGTAAACTCTTATATTAGTGTATACAAATATAAATCATTCATCATTTATTAAAGAATTTATTAGTTAAGGTACGCCTTATCGACGACGCAACGCTGGTGTTAAAGAGGTCCAGATCTGAATCTTTTGCCAGCTCGTTGACGAGGTCGCAGGAGATACGTGTTTTTATGACAGTTGGTAGAAACAGGTGGGCCATGAATGGGTTCAAAGGATCTAAAGGTTTTAAGAGGTTTTTGAGGGAAATAAGGGATAAGAGTTTAGAACGTCTATAGATCCTATTATAATTTTAAGAAAATAAAATTAAATGATGTCAGCTATTATGCGGTGTTAGCAGTGTACCTGCAGCGCGGGCCCCACCACGAAGCCGAGCACCTGCGCCAGCGACACCCAGGCCACGGCGCGCGTGCGCTCCGACACCAGCGTCGCCGCCGAAAGGTACGATCGCGCCACCGCGATGTTGGCTGCCAACACAAGGGTTTTTAAATAAATATAGCGGATAGAATCTACCTCCTCATCATGATTTCACTATTAAAAAGTAGTCGTATGTCACCTGAGCTGACGCCGACGAGGAACCTGGCGAGCAGCATCCAGTACTTGGCGTAGGGGCGCGTGAGGTGCAGGTGCGCATACAGCACGGAGGCCAGCACGAAGAGCGCGAGCGTAGCGAGCAGCGGCGCGCGCGGCGACGCGGCGCGGTTGGCCCACAGCCCCAGCAGCGGCGACAACAGCAGCTGCCCCAGCGGGTTGGCGCCCACCGCCAGCCCCAGCACCTCCTTCTTGGCGCCGGGCTCTAGCTGAAAACCAAATTGACGTCACAACGCTATTTTGCTTTGTTTGTTTTTCGTGTGTGTAAATGGCTGGTGTCAGATTTTTTAAACTGCCTAAAGACATCTGACATAGCTTGACGACTATACAACAATAACTCGATTGTGATTACCTATCCAAGTGCGGACCACGTCCGAGGTCGGTTTACTTGCAAAAGCGCTAGTAATGTGCACTCCCTCCGGACCATCGAGCTCCTATGATTTTGTGTAATCCGGGCCAGCCACAAGGCTTCTTTCTCGGGTCAAGTTCTACATTAGTATAGATTACACCCGTTGTTCTAAACTGCGCAAGCGTCGTGTCACTAGCAGATAGCGCACAGACTTGTCTGACGCAAATTGGTAACCGGAACAACAGTATGGTGGCATACTTGTAATACCTAAGTACCTTCTTCGTTTGTTATTTGTACTTCACAATGAAATAAAAGTATGCTTAAAAAGCTCTGAATATTTTTTATATGAATGGATCGGAATTGAACACATCATATTTTCATCGGTTTATTTAGTAACCGCAGGCCTCCAAACGACGATCGGAATCCATGCATCCAGACACGTTTTCTTGGATAATCATATTATTTAATTGTGAAATCAGCGGGACGACTATAACAATAACGCTGTAAAGTTTATCGGCAGTTACATTAGGTAGGTAAGTATTTATTTAACAAACTGTTAGTTTACCAGCTGTGGAGCGGCGCTTATCGCCGGCTTGAGATACGTAGTATCTTCTACAGTTTGTGACTGGAGACAGTCACCGACCACGATCTAGGTTACCATTATTTGACATCAGTAGGTACCACATACAAACAAGTGAGACGAAACACTTACATCATTAGAAATTTTGATTGGTCTATGATGAATAGGTAATGTTTTTTATGTTTCTATATACAAGTAGCCGTGTAGCCTAGTATTATGCGATTATATATTATAATAAGTATGTTTAATAGGTATGTATTTTTGGTATTGTGTTAAATACGAAAAGTACTTATTTACTGCAACGTTCGATGTGTTGTTATTAGAAAAAACATACAAACAAGATTTTGTTGTTGATTTTGCATCTGATTCCAAAACAGTATGCACGAATAAAAACAAAGTCGACATCGCATTTCCTTAATTATCAACGATTTTTGTCATCATCATTTCAGCCACGTAACGTCCACTATTGGACTTGGCCTCTCTCGAGGATTTCCAAAATGACCGATCAAGGGCGGCCTGCATCGAACGATTTCCAGCGACCTTGGTCAGTTCGTCTGACCACCTTGTGGGTGGGTGTCCTACGCTTCGCTTGCCAGTATGCGGTCGCCATTCGAGAACCTTTTGCCCCATCGGCCATCGGTTTTTCGCGCTATGTGACCCGCCCACTGCCACTTTAACGAGCTAACCCGCTAGGCTATGTAACGATATTCATAAACGTGTACAATACTGTACAGGACTACCTATTTTTCGCCGGACCTGCGTCTGTCCCTAGAGTTTGTGTATAATTTGTTATTATTTCGAGGCATTTGTGGAAAGTGCAATAAAGTTGTGAATATTTTGTTTTTTATGTCCCTTCCCCTAGTCTGTTTTTCTTTTATTTTTTGCTCGAGCTTATCCCGTAGCAATTAGGTAGCTAGAATATAATGGCTGGCGTGAGGGTGATAGTGAGCGTGAACTAGAGACCACACTTGATACGTGAATTACTGAAAAATTCTGTATTGCACCAATAAATACGTTTAAAAAATTGTACAATTCAAAACATTTCTACATAGGTACAATGGGCAGTCTTATCGCTTAGAGCGGACATTATTAAAGTAATTAAAATTGAACGCCTGCGATGGGCACGACACGTAGTAAGAATGGACGAGGCCAGAGTGCCTAAAAGACTACTGGAGAGTCAACAGAGGGTCGCAGACAACGGGGCAGACCCAAGCTCAGATGGTAATTTACTAGGCCAGGCCCAGGCCCACCCGCGGCTACAGCCGTATACTCAAGTGATGTCTGATGACTGACACATAAATATGTAAACATACATTTAACATTAATTCAATCGAACAATTGTTGAAAATACAATTGAAAATTGTTTTACTGCGACTTATGTGGGTCTAGCAAATGCGGCGACAAATTTACACGATCCCACGTTGCCAACCGTCGAAATGTCTACTTTGACCTGTCAAATACATGCTCATCGATGTCGATTTTATCTAACTATATATTAGTTGCGATAAATGCGACAAATAATAAGGAAAAAAAATTGTCGCCGCCAGCATACGAGCCGCGCAGACGTGGTTCCAGTTGTAAATGACACGTGCAGTCGCGGGGGCGGGCTCAGGTCGCGGCTATTTTTATTGTCACCACTTCGTAAGCCCTAACGATCAACATGCAAAGATTGGCGTGGTATATTGACTTTGGAAATGTGAGGAAATGTGACGAGTAAAAGTGGAGGATGACCAAAAAGGATGGAGATAGATTACAAGCGTTTGAAATGTGGTGCTGGAGGAGAACGAAGAAATAAGTTGGACAGAAAAAGATACAAACTAAAAATATTATATATTAGGGAATGTGGGAGAGAAAAGACAAATACTACAAATTATAGAAAATAGAAGGAACTTGGCGGAAAGTCAGACATGGAAAGCACTCCACCGGCAAGAGCCCAGCTCTTAAATATAAGAAAAAGACGAGTAAAACACCTATACTTTGAGACTCTACAATATTTCATATGACAATGTGACGAATTAAATACTTATGCTTCGAGATTCTATAAAATTTCATGTGACAACGTTACGAGTAAAACACCTATGCTTTGAGACTCTACAATATTTCATGTGACAATGTGACGAATTAAATACTTATGCTTTGAGATTCTATAAAATTTCATGTGACAATGTTACGAGTAAAACACCTATGCTTTGAGACTCTACAATATTTCATGTGACAATGTGACGAATTTAATACTTATGCTCTGAGATTCTATAAAATTTCATGTGACAACGTTACGAGTAAAACACCTATGCTTTGAGACTCTACAATATTTCATGTGACAATGTGACGAATTAAATACTTATGCTTTAAGATTCTATAAAATTTCATGTGACAATGTTACGAGTAAAACACCTATGCTTTGAGACTCTACAATATTTCATGTGACAATGTGACGAATTAAATACTTACTAGGCTTTGAGACTCTATAATACTTCATGTGATAATGTTACGAGTAAAACACCTATGCTTTGAGACTCTACAATATTTCATGTGACAATGTGACGAATTAAATACTTATGCTTTGAGATTCTATAAAATTTCATGTGACAATGTTACGAGTAAAACACCTATGCTTTGAGACTCTACAATATTTCATGTGACAATGTGACGAATTTAATACTTATGCTCTGAGATTCTATAAAATTTCATGTGACAACGTTACGAGTAAAACACCTATGCTTTGAGACTCTACAATATTTCATGTGACAATGTGACGAATTAAATACTTATGCTTTAAGATTCTATAAAATTTCATGTGACAATGTTACGAGTAAAACACCTATGCTTTGAGACTCTACAATATTTCATGTGACAATGTGACGAATTAAATACTTACTAGGCTTTGAGACTCTATAATACTTCATGTGATAATGTTACGAGTAAAACGCCTATGCTTTGAGACTCTACAATATTTCATGTGACAATGTGACGAATTAAATACTTATGCTTTAAGATTCTATAAAATTTCATGTGACAATGTTACGAGTAAAACACCTATGCTTTGAGACTCTACAATATTTCATGTGACAATGTGACGAATTAAATACTTACTAGGCTTTGAGACTCTATAATACTTCATGTGATAATGTTACGAGTAAAACGCCTATGCTTTGAGACTCTACAATATTTCATGTGACAATGTGATGAATTAAATACTTATGCTTTAAGATTCTATAAAATTTCATGTGACAATGTTACGAGTAAAACACCTATGCTTTGAGACTCTACAATATTTCATGTGACAATGTGACGAATTAAATACTTACTAGGCTTTGAGACTCTATAATACTTCATGTGATAATGTTACGAGTAAAACGCCTATGCTTTGAGACTCTACAATATTTCATGTGACAATGTGACGAATTAAATACTTATGCTTTAAGATTCTATAAAATTTCATGTGACAATGTTACGAGTAAAACACCTATGCTTTGAGACTCTACAATATTTCATGTGACAATGTGACGAATTAAATACTTACTAGGCTTTGAGACTCTATAATACTTCATGTGATAATGTTACGAGTAAAACGCCTATGCTTTGAGACTCTACAATATTTCATGTGACAATGTGACGAATTAAATACTTACTAGGCTTTGAGACTCTATAATACTTCATGTGATAATGTTACGAGTAAAACGCCTATGCTTTGAGACTCTACAATATTTCATGTAAGCTCGACGGCCCGACTAATGGACTTGTTTTATTAGCGCTCATCACTTGGGCTGTGTCCACAAGTTTCATTAAATATCTCCTCCGTGTTTCGGAAGGCGCTTTAAGTGCTGGCAATCATGAAGCTGTAATCAGATGCCAACTACATGCCTTTATGTACTACATAGTACTATTGATCGCGTCAATCCTTCGATTGCACGCCATCAACAAATACCAAGATATTTATTTTAAAACAAAAGGAATGCTCTGTCGTCACAATACGAGTAGGTAGGTTCTTTTGTAGACAAAAGTTTAATAGATTTTCGTTGTACAGAAATAAATTCTCAAATTATCAATTCATTGAATTATCAAAACGTAGATTACTGAGTGTGAAGAATTTTTGAAAATAGATTTTTGTTACACAGAAAATCAATACTCCGAAATAACATTTTTTTTAAATAAAATAAAATTCTCGTGTCACAGTTTTCGTTGCCATACTCCTCCGAAACGGCTTGATATATTTTGATGAAATTTTTTGTGCTTATCCGGTATCTATGAGAATCGGCCAACATCTATTTTTCATCCCCCTAAATGTTAGGGGTAGTCCACCCCTAAATTTTTTTTTTATTTGTTAGACAAAATTTTTAATTTCTATTTTTTTATGATACAACATACAAAAATACATACAATCCTCAATTTTGGCAAAACAACGTTTGCCGGGTCAGCTAGTTTAAAATAAAATTTTAAATCATAGATTTTTTTACAAATAACATTTTCTTTTTTGATATTTATAATGTCATAATATCAAATCAAATACTTTTATTTACAACATGTTTTTTTTTTTCAATACGTTGAATTTTAAATCATGTATTTCAATTCTTTTTGTGGTAGGGTCACAGACTAGACTTTATAGACCCATTCACTAGCAAGCAATACGACAGTCGCGTGCGCCGTTTACGGCGCGTCCGCGTCGTAGAGCGGGTTAAGAGTCGTATGACAACAGGGCTGGCCTTCGACCGGAGCGGAGTGACTCAGTTGTCGGCGGGAACGGGCTTAGTCAACGCAATGACTCCAAAACCAAACAGCGATAAGGCACGCGCCCGCACACTGCTAATGTCCGAAAACATGAGTGCATACGACATGACGGTATCTTCTGGATTTTACTAAGATTTTCTTCTTTGCTTCGTTTCCACAAAGCTATATGCTGACAGTGTCTTTTGGCTTTTTTTCTCAACTCTCGCGTAACTATCGACAGGGTATACTAACAGATAAAATTTCTTTTATAAATATTTAAATAGTATAGTCTAAATCTATGACATAATATAGATACTAAGTTACTGACTGATCGATCGAGCTGAAACCGATGGGTCCAGAAGCAGGAACTTTTGTGCAAACATCCATTAAATGACGTAAGTGAAATTCGTCCCTTACGTGGTTCAAATGATGATTGAAATTTGGTCAATAATTTTGAAGTTCGAAATATAATTTCTGTGCTTATAGTTTATGGCAAAGGTTTATTGTATCATTTTTATATGAAAATTTATTCTTGGAGGGAGTAAATTAGTGGATGAAAGTATGTATTAAATAACGAAAAAATGTGAGGACTGTCAAAAAAAAACACGCTTAAAAGAGTCAGTCAAACTTTTATTAAAATGAATAGGTTTTTCTTTTATAAATGTTTGATTCTTTGATTGATAAATAACAATATAAAGGATGATATATAGACCGACGGTCTTGGTAATCTAGAGCCATGCGTATACAATATGTAAAAAAACCCTGTCCGATCCATGTAGGAGCAACTCAGCTCGTCAATATGAACAACTTTTCCTTTGGGACCAATACTTGAAACTCGAGGAAAAAATCGACATTGTCATACGAATTGCCGGGCCGACCGAACACTTTTGTATGAAAATGGCGATGGCAACTGGCTTTTTTTCGAGTTTCAAGCATTGGTCCCATAGGAAAAGTTGTTTATAGAGGGTCTGAGTTGCTCCTACAAGGATCGGACAGGGTTTTTGTTACATATTGTATCAGAAGTGTCGGTGCAAGCAATGCAATGCGTGACAGTAAAAAATGTAGAGTTATCTTATCTAGTGATGTCCTACTCATGTGTTCAATGTATTTCATCCCATACACTACCACTAAGAACCTCCAAGAGGCAAGAGGTAGGTAGTAAGATGCGTGTACGAATGCAAGATGCAAGTCGCTTCTTATCGGACTGAAATCCTCTGTGGCCTGGTCATCATGCCAGGCTGTCACCTGGAGGTCCTGGGTTCGATCCCCGGTGAAGTCAAGATGGAAAATGATCTTTTCTGATTGACATGGGTCTTGGATGTATTTGTTATAAAATATAATATTGTTGAGTTAGTATCCCATCCATACGTTATACATTACAAGTCTCGAATCACAATTGACCTCATTTAATTAATATTTTGTACGTCCGTTAAGGGCAGGTCGCAGTGCTACCTTGTTTAAAAACATATGTATGTATATAAAGATCTGTCGTAACTTGTAACTTGTGTCTCACGCAATAAAGATGATTTGATTTGATTTGATGGGTTAGGAACCCGGAGCAATTTGCGACTCTACAGTACATAGATGTCGTGTCATTATTGGTGTCTATTACAAAAGTAAATGTCGAAACGTACATAGGTCAGACGGACCAGTTCATTGAGTAATTACATCATTATGTAAATGACTTGCGAGTCGCTTTTTATATACATACATGTCATGAGCATACGAAAACAATGTTTTTGATAGCGAGAGAGCGGGAAGCGATTTGTGAACAGTGGTATTTAACATTTTTAAACCCGGAGTCACTTATCGGTTTTATGCATGTAAAAACCGCATTGAAATAGGTCCATCCGTTCGAGCGCTACGATGCCACAGACAGACGTTAGCTCCGAACTTATAACATCCCTCTTTTTTGTCGGGGGTTAAAAAAGATTAGTCGACCTTAGAGAGTTTTGACGACCTCCGTGGCGTAGTGCTCACAATGCTAGTCCGCCACCCAGAGGTCCCGGGTTCGATCCCCGGTCAGGGCAAGTTGGAAAATGGCCTTTTTCAAATTGTCCTGGGTCTTGGATGTATAAATATATGTATTTGTTATAAAATATATGTAGTATCGTTGAGTTAGTATCCCATAACACAAGTCTCGAACTTACTTTGGGGCTCGCTCAATTAGTGTAATTTGGTTCCTATAAGTACATATATTTATTTTATTAGTTTAGGCGACTCCGGGTTTCAGTAATGGCATTTCAGGGTTGAGGTCGGTCGCGGCAGAGACCTTGTCGAGGTAGGGCCACACGCCGGTGAGCACGATGCTGAAGCCCAGCGACATCTGGAACATGGTGAAGTAGATGACGTACACGGAGCGCCAGCGCTGCCGCCGCTGCTCCTCGGTCTCCAGCTCCGCCCCCCGGCCCGCGCTCCCACCCGCGCCCCCATCCGCGCCCTTTCCGACCACTTTCACACCATTAGCCTTCGTAAGGCTTTTTGTCTCTTTCCCGTCCATTGTTTACAAATAAGTAATTATTGCATCCCTCACATAAATGTCTGTTTATAGAACAACACTACAATAACATTAAATACACTACAAAGTACAAAGTCACAAAAATCTGCTCGTAGATATTGTATTTATTTGGAATGATTTAACGGCGCGACACTATGAGATCGCAGTAAACAAAGAGCAGGCGCTCAGGGGCATCGCTCGACGCATGCGCGCGCGCAATGTGAAAGGGCAACGTTCGCAGCGCGCGCCGCGCCCTCCGCGACTGCGGGCGGCACTCACTCACTCACTCCTCGCTCCTCGCCGCACTCCTCCGACCTCACTTCACTTCAATCCAGTCGTCATCATCACAATCATCGGAATGCCGGCGAGCTCACTTTTATTTTTTATTGCCTTACTATACTTAATCCAACTCCCCCAACCAACTGGTCCTCGTGGGGGAAAGAGACCTCAACCCTCCTAGTTGGAGGTTTGTGGTCTCTTTTCCCAAGCAAAAGTTAAAGAGTAACATTTTTATTTTCCTGGCAAAAAAAAAGAACCCCGCCTTTCAAGTGTTACCTTACTACCCCCAATAACTTTTTAACGGTTGAACGGTTGAACCGTTTTTTATCAAATATAGCTAAGAACCACCGCCATGAAACATGCTTTCTAGTAGTTTAATTACATTTTGCCCAACTCTGAATGGTTCCTTGTTTAGTACGGAACCCTAAAAAGTATCAGTCTTTATGAATTTTCAGCGAAAAGTTTTCAAATATACTTTTGGTAATTTGGTGTAGTTAGGCGTTATAATTCAAATGCCCATAATATGTAGGTACATGAACAATAAGTATTTGTCATGCTCATGCACGTCGTCTTTTTTTTGTGTGTTCCTTATTTACTACGGAACCAAAAATCTATTAAGAATAATAGATCTTTGTACGGAACCCTATAAAACAATCAATGTCAATTTGTTTGTTGAAAGTTTTTGGCGAGTAGGTTAGGTAGTCAAGTCAAGGGGTTCAGTTTTGAACGGACCACGGGCAAAAAAAATTGCCCATGGATCGTAAATGGGTTCAATTAGGTTAGGGTAATTGCTTTAAATTGTTTTGCAAATTGATTCTATTGAACTTTATAATATGAAATTGGTGTAATTTGGTGTTATGCACATCACATGATATGAACAATATGTAAAATGTGGAAAGTGGACAGTCTATAATAATGAATATCATATCAAAGTATTATAACATTCATAATAAATAACTCATAGTGCGGCTGCAGTGATATTTGTTCGCGGACTATGGTGTGGTGGGGGTACAGGACCTTTGATTGAATCTTGTTAGGATTAGGATAGGATAGGATCATAGGCATAAACGAAGACATAAAGAGAGGCTTTAAAGGACTTTTATCAAGGGCCGTAAAGTAGTTATTTAAAAAAAAACTGTTGTCACCACAGGTTGTCTCTGTCAAGTGTCAACTTCAAATATCTGTCACTGTCAATTCGATTCAATAATTCATTATCCTGCAGTAGCCTGGATAATAAAGGAAAGGATTTTTCAAATTTAACTAAAAAAAATTTTTTCTGCTGAAACCCTACTTGATCCAAAATGTTTGTCTCGCGACCAATTGTTTCACGCTTGTTCCAGCAAACGGGTAAGACTATTCGAATCATTCTTTACTTGTACCTACACAAGTATTTTTAATTTCTACTAAGTATATTTAGAAGATTTGTTATTGTACAGTTGATATTTATCCTATTTATTGTGACCTGTCTTTCAATACTTCAAAATATAAGTCTATTTGTTGTTATCATTGTATTGAATGTTACATAACGACAAAACATAACCTAAGTTTTACCTACCATGGTTTTACCTCTTATCCATGTAACTTGTACCTATATTCAGGGTACGTTTGCCACCTACTACGAAAAGTGTTTAGCCCTGAGTTTTTGTCAAATTTAATCTTTTAGGACTAACAACATTGGTCGCAATTTGAGAGCCCTGCCAACCTCCGTGGCATAGTGGTCACCATGCTAGTCCGCCACCCAGAGGTCCCGGGTTCGATTCCCGGTCAGGGCAAGTTGGAAAATGGCCTTTTTCAAATTGTCCTGGGTCTTGGATGTTTATCTATATATGTATTTGTTATAAAATATAGTACCGTTGAGTTAGTATCCCATAACACAAGTCTCGAACTTACTTTGGGGCTAGCTCAATAAGTGTTATTTGTCAAAAAGAAAAAAAAAAAAGCACAGGCACAGTACAGGTTTTCTCTTAAAGCCCCAAGTTGAGGAAGTATATAATGGTCATCACATTTAAAGAACAGTGACAATATCTTATTGCTGCAAAATACTGGTCAAGGGCTACTTATTTTGGAAATTTAAGAAGCCCATGTCCAGCATGATCTTACAGCCAAAATTATCATAACAATAGAAATTAACCAATTCTTTGATGTATGATTTTACCATGCATACATTTAAACACTAAATAGTTATACTTTGTTTAAAATGTTCCCTTTGTACACCTTGTATACTGAAAAACAAATGATTGTTAGATATGAGTGTTGACTATGTGTATGTTTGTTGTCAGCTCGCCGCTACCACGGTGGTGAGCACTTCAAGCCACCGAGCATGGACGAGCTGCCCGTGCCGAGTGGCTCGTGGCAGGCGCAGTACGACGCCAACCAGCGCCGCTACAACGCTACACTGCTCTTCGGCATCGCCTTCTCTGTAGGATCCATCATTGTTGTAAGTCAATTTTAAATTTTATCTCTAAAGGAATAGAGTTTTGAATATCTATAATAACATCTGGCAAAAAACCTCGGATTATTCAATAACGGACCATATGTGAGTGCAATCGAAAGTATATAAAAATCAACCGAAACTACTACAGTAAGAACATTATGATAAAACTTATAATAAAAACTAAAAGCATTATTGACAAAAGGTTATTATTCTGTTGAAGAGTACTTAGACAAATTACACACCTAGTTTAAAAGAATTCTCAAGCAGTACATCAATTTATTATACAGACAATTTTATACTATTTTTTCTCTAAATAATTATTGACATTATTATTTATTTAGACAGTATATTTGTAATGTTTCAATTTATCAGGAATGTAGTTGAATGTCAACTTATTTTTTTTTTAGTTCTATGTATTTTTAACATTCAATTTAATTACTATCAATTTCTGACATATCCCAGTCATATATTCCTGAAATCACTAATCTTCTTCTTATATAGTATAAAAGAGAAAATCACTCACTCACTCATCACGAAATCTCGAAAACTACTTAGCCAATTAAGATGAAATTTGGCAGATAGGTAGATTGTGACTAGGAGACATCCACTAAGAAAGGATTTTTGGGAATTCCATCCCTAAGGGGGTGAAATAAGGGTTGCCAGTTTGTATGAAACTTCGTAATTTTTAAAGTGAGAGTCACGATTTTTTTTATTTATTTTAGTAGTAAATAATAATGCATTTATTAGATTTTGAAAATAACATCCGTATAGGGGTGAAATAGGGGTTGCAAGTTTGTATGAATTTTCGATATTTTGAAGCGAGAAACATGACGTGTTTGAGCGGAGTGGGAGCGGGGGCGGGAGTGGGAGCGGAAACGGGAGCGGGAGCTTGACAAGGTTGGTCGGGTCCGCTCGCTAGGCCTTTAAATCCCTACACTTTTATAAAGATTGTTATATTGAAGAAGTATTCAAACATTTTTAATTTCTAACATAATAATTCATACGAGTATGTTATAACAAAATTAATAACGTAAAAAAACAAATAAAAATCATATTAGAAACATTTTCTAGACTTCTACGCGGACGAAGTCGCGGGTTACAGCTAGTATTACACTCAACTCAACTACATACTGATAGCTCGCAACACCCTGCCAGGGTAAATACATACCTGTTTACCTCACCATGGTATATGCATGTAAGCAAAAAATAAAGATATAAAGTATTTTTCTTTCTTTAAAATTGATTTATGCAGTGTTTGCTCAATTCTATTTCTCCTAAAGCAATTATCTGACTAACAATCAGATGGTCTAAGTAGCTTTCAATGATATTGTTGTGACGTGACAAGTTCATTCCATGTTTGCAGGCCAAGGCTTCAGGACTGGTGTACCTCAACTACTCGCCCCCCAAGTCCTTGGACTAAGAAGCGAAGCCCACCACGTCAGTTCAGCTCTGCCATTCCAAAGATACTACCAACACAATGCTTAACGCCAGACATGCGCAGAAACTGAACGCACTTTAACTGTAAGAGTAATGTATTTAGGTGTTAAATCAAATAAATTGTGATCAAATTTCGGCCTTTTACTGTGATTTCCTAGCGATTCAAATGGCTGACTCACAAGAGCACTAACTGTTACTTAGTCTGTTCTAGGTATAGGAACATTAATGTTTATAATAAATAAAATCATTTATTTCGGACACCGATCCATAATTACAGAATAAAACATGTCAATATAAGCTCGGATTCAATAATTAGTAGGTAATTAAATAGACTTAGATTTTGTAACAGTAATGATTACATACGTTAAATTAAATCAAATTAATTAAATTTTACTTACAATTGCATATCTTTTAGTACCTTTTTCTGCGGCACAGGTACTGTGAAATGTCTGTCACAGCAATGCCGCAGGTAGGACAGTCCAGTCGCTCGCCAATCATGTTCAGAATGACGGAGTTGGCCCGCACCCTACACACCAAGGACGCACTCCGCTTCCGCATGGTTGCGTAAAAAAAATCGGTGCGCGCACACGCAAACCTGCCTGAGGTGCTACAGAAACGGGTTAGCCCCACCCACTATCATTTTTTCGTAGCCTCCGTTATTTAGTCGGTTTGTAGGAGAATTGATGATATTTTCTTGATTTTTTAATAACTTTTTAATAACTTATTCCATCCGAGATTTGAAGCCGAAATTTTTAGGCATGTTTTGTAACAAAATGAACACATGTGTTCACTATAGTTTATCTATTTGTGTTTAGAGAGAACTGCGTATTCGATGGCCGAAGTCACACCACTAGGAATTCCATGAAATTCTTTTATATCTTCATATCGCGTAATGTTTGTTCATCCAAATTTGTACACGTTAGTAGGGTATATCATACGTATATGTAACTACTTTTTATTTGTTAGTAAATGTACTAGTTTACGAGTAAACCGGAATTTTCCGAATTTTTAAAAATTAATTAATTTCTTCTATATTTGTTGATGAATCGGAATACTTATATTTAAACAAATTTGAACAAACTAAGGCCTATAAAAAGTATTTCTTTCAAAATTCTGCTACCTACTAACAGTTTTCGAGATATCGAAAATTGCAAAACGTTACCCCAGCAAAATCTTGAATATCTCAAAAAGTATAAGATGAACAAATTTTGCTATCGGTATACATTTACAACCCATCAAGAGCTGTCTTTTCATATACTTGATACTAGGCTAAACGCTTTTTTTGAAAAACATCTTGCTGGGGTAACGTTACTCCAGCAAAATCAGTTTTTCTCGAATAACTTTGAAAATACAACATGAACGAATTTTGCTATATTTGAACATATTGAGGCTTACTATGAACCAAGTATCTGTTATACTCTTATTTCTCTAAGGCGCAACATGTTGCTGGGGTAACGCATTTCCTTAAGGGATAGCGACGTGACAGTGGTTTGATTGATAAAGGAAACAAATCATATGTCTTGCGACGAGTCTCCCAGCAGCAGCTCATCTTCCACACCGGGCAAAAAAAGGTAGAGGAGAGCTGACGAGTTGGCTGTAGCCCACGAAGCTCACAACACGTTCTTGGCTGAGATTGCTTAATGAGATAGCAAATGAAAACATTACTAACCAGTTTTAGAACGAAGAAATAAACGCGATTGCATGAGGGCTTGATTGATTTTTATATACAGCGCGAATTGATCGCGATCGCGACTCTTATATTTGGTAAGCGGCTAATGTTAAAAAATATCCCAAAACTAATTATTTACTTAAAAAATTCATTTTCTAAAATGTAAAATGAATAATATAGTGTTTACTGATTGTATTTGTTATGTGGTTTAAAAACTAAGAACTTACTAAGCTTTGTATTTTGTTTTTTTTTTTAAATCCGGGCCCAACAAGATAGTTACCGGATATTCATTTCATCTAGTTCATACTAAATTACCCCGTAACCTGTAGACCTTGCGGGTCTGTCTTTGCATCACACACACTCATCACTTGCTCGTAGTTTATCGGATAAAAAGTTGTAAGTTTGTATCTTCGTAAAAAAAGTTTTTCTGTGGCTAAAGCTAAATTAAGATTTTTCTTTTCAATTTTTCATCCCCATATTTCTCTGACACTAAAAAAATTCGAGTAAAATTGAATCTACAAAAAACATTATACATATGATTATCGAACCTGCTGGATAAATTTCACAACAATCGGTTGAGAAAAGCGACATTAGCAACAAGAACAGCCGGAAAACTGAACCTCCGGATTCGGACACACGAAAAAATAAGGAAGTTCCCCGGGTCAAAAATAAATTATTTGGTACGTTTAAGGAAATAAAACGTCGCAAAATAATACCACTTGTCTTTGAACATGTCCATTTTAACGTGATTTAAGATTTAATTTAGTAGAAAAACTGATATAAAGAGCGCTATTTGACTCCAATAGGTAATAGTTTCTTGGAGTCAAATAGCGCTCTTACATTTTACTCTTCATAGTATGACGTCATTAGTCTTTATTTCATACAAATCCCATAGAAACTTTTTGTTTTAAAATTTTTACGTTTATAAAAAAGTACCTGTTTGTGTGGTTGGAAACTTCCTCATTTTTTCAGCTTCGGCAAGGAAACAAAAAAGAAAAACGCTTCGCTCGGTGAATAAAAATTACACCAAAAACTAAACAAACAGCACAATTTATGGAAAAATATTTTTATTTAAAATTTAATTAGGTAATAATATAATAAAATGTTTTAACATTTCAATCTTATAAAACTTTTATGAAACAACCATATGTGTAATTAATGAACTACGGGCTATATTAGATCACAATAACATAATTAAATAAAAACAGTTAAAAAAAACCAGCAAAAAAGAACTACATTTCTATACAAATTGCTCGGGCGGCTGCTCACTTTTGAATGAAATTGCTGCGGTTTTTTTTTGTTTCACCCTTTTTTTGTGTCGTTATAATATACTATAGTGATCTATATAGTATAGCCCGTATTTAGATTTATTACGCACGTTTAGGGGCGTATTAACCCTGGAGCCACGGCCAACATTTTTGTTAAGCTTACCTAAAATATTTTATATTGATATTTATAAACATAAATAAAGCGAACGCTTCGAACCCGACTAATATCCTCAATAACAAGTAAAAGCATAAAAAAAGGGCGGATTTGACGATTTAAAAAAAAAAATGGTTCATTTCTTTTTATTTACACCACATAGTTATCTACCTATTACAGGTTTTTTTTAACTTTAACGTCATTTAATGGGGCGGCAAATGTAACTGGCCCGGGGCGCAAAATCTTTAATTACGCCTCTACATATGTCCTTTACACGTATAGTGAGGAGCTCGGTGGCCCGGCGGGAGTGAGCATTACTAGCGCTTTCGCAAGTTAAGCAACACCGGGCGTGGTCCGCACTTGGATGGGTGACCACAAGTGGCACAAAAATTCCTAGAGCTTCTCCGTGCTTCGGAAGGCTCGTATAAGACGTTGGTCCCGGATGTCATCATTGTATGGCAGTAGTTAAGCTTTGTCAGATGCCTTTAGGCAGCCTGAAAAATCTGACACCAGTGTTGCCCACTTTCATACACGAAAAACAACAAAACAAACAACGTAACGTATAGTGAATATTTTAATCTAAATTGTAATATAATAAGATTATAAGTAATAACAGTTACGTGGGGCGCACTATAAGTTTCCGGAATGAATATGAAAAAATACTATTATAGGTACAAAATTAATTTATTGTTTTTCAAAATAATCTCCCTTGGCGTCTATGCACTTTTTCATTCGATGAAACCAGTTTTGAAAACTTTTGTGCCACTCCTCTGTGGTGAACTCTGAAACGTGTTTTTCATACTCCTCGACAGCCTCTTCTGGTGATGAAAATCGTTGACCGCGTAATTGGTTCTTAATTTTTGGGAACAGAAAAAAGTCACAAGGTGCCAGGTCGGGACTGTATGCAGGATGACTCATGAGTTCTACATTTTTCGCCTTCAAAAAGTCGTTTGTCTGTCTGGCCGTGTGAGAACTAGCATTGTCGTGGTGCAGGATGATACGGCGTTTACGGTTATTTTTACGGAGTTCGTCAATAACTTCCGGCAAACAAATGGTCGTGTACCAGTCACTATTCACTGTACGACGATTCTCTAAAGCAACAGTAGCCACGTGTCCAGTTTTATTAAAAAAAGAAGCAATCATCCGCTTAGATGCACTTTTCACGCGCGCCACTTTGGTTGGTTTCGGCTCATCTTGAAAGACCCATACGCTCGATTGCTGCTTTGTTTTGGGATCGTAGCAATAAATCCATGTTTCGTCACCTGTTACTATGTCCCACACCAAATTTGACGCACCTTCGTTGAATCTGGTAAGCATGGCACTGCACCAATTGACGCGGTCCGTTTTTTGAGCCTCGGTCAAGTTGTGTGGGATCCACCGCGAGCACAGCTTTCTCACACCCAAAAGTTTGTGTAGGATTAATTGTATTTGACTCATGCCTATTTCTAAGGATGCGCGAATTTCATGGTAGGTCACATGCCTGTCTGTTTCAATCATACGGCGATGTTTTTGTTGGTCACAGCGGTGGACGGCCGACCATCGCGAGATTCGTCACTGAGATTGATACGACCACGCTTGAATTCTGCAAACCAGCTATAAACAGTTGTCTTGCATGGTGCTTCATTGCCAAAAGCTGTTTCAAGCCGAGCGATGCTCTGTTGAGCTGTCAAATTACACTTAAAATCGTAGAAAATCATACTACGAAAATTTTCCCGAGTTAAATCCATGTTGATGCAGACACACAATTTTTTAAATGGCGCCACAAGGTAAAAACAAAAGACAGTCAGGTGAAACAAACTGCATTCTACAGCTAAAGAGTTCTATTTTCAAATGTTGCAATAAATTTTTAAATATTGTTTATGTAAGTGGCCAGTTCCGGAAACTTATAGTGCGCCCTATGTATTAATTCAGTGCTAAAGTGCCACTTCCGGCCCGTTGGCACATGCCACTACGTTACACAGATGACTTTTTAACCACCAGCCAAATATTTAGAGCAAGTTGATTCCATGATACTGAACTTCGCATAAAAAAATACCGAAAAACGAAAACCATATTCGGCTTACCCTAAAATCAGTGTTCGGCCAAATGGATTTTGTATGGGAAAACAAATTGTTTTATAGATTTAATAACTTTTTTTATGGAAAGTAGTTAAGTATCATTGACTGAACTTGTTCAAAAAAATTTGCTGGAGGATAAAAGGTCAACCTGTATTTTAAAAAAAGTTGACTTCCTCACGCTCCATACTCCGGCATATAAAGTAATCATAAAAAGGAAGGTTGGTATTTTTTTTAATCCGACGTCCTGCGTGGAGTGTCCGGCGTCAGTGCTCGCGCGCGATGTCGGAGAAGGCGTCGAGGATGTCCTGCGTCGTGAGCGGCAGCTGCAGCCCCGCGCCCGGGTAGCACGCCGCCAGCCGCGCCTGCCACACGCGTCATCACGTCACACGTCACGTCATCACGTCACACGTCACGAGATCACGTGACACGCTACGCGCTAGAGATGGGTTAATGAAACACGCCCGGGATGTTGAGCGCATTACGTAAATGCCGAATAAATGTCCGTTTATGCTGAATAAATGTACATTGCCAGGGCAAAAAAAAATAACACAGATTTAGTTTCCCTTTTTCATTCAAATAGCTATGTAACTAACTTAAGCAGGGTTCGGACAGGTTAGGTTAACCTGACCGGAATAATCTGTTATTTACCTAATTGGAAATGAGTAAACATACATGCAGGGTTACTTTTGATACACCAGCAACATTTCGGGAGCAAGTTCAGCCCACGCTACTGAATAACTTTTTGTAAAAAAGTTATTAAAAATTAATAAAAAAAAAATCGATCTTCCATACTAAATTCGTTTGATCGAGCGCTGATTTCTATGGAAAGCCGAATTTTTTTTATCGCTTTGGGGTAATTGTTTTTATAGAAAGTAGTTCAGTAGCATGGGCTGAACTGGCTCCCGAAATGTTGCTGATGCATTAAAAATAACCCTGAATTTTGGTTACCCGAAACAGCCTGTTAACCTATACTTGCGGTTAGCTTAAATCGAATCGACATATTATAGGTTTCTGCATGATACTACACGTTTTTCATTCCTCGTCACTCGATGACGGTACCTGTCCCTGCAAAACCGCTTGCATAACTCAACTAAACGGTTGTGCATCACCGAAAACCTAATTAACCTATTCAGATAACGGTTAGTGTTACTATTATTGTGTGGGTTAACCGAACAAGAGTTAACCGATATAACTGGGTCCGAACACTGCATTTGAGTATGCACAAAACATAATTAGATTATGACTAATAAATTGACAATGAAAAATAAGCAATTGATGTGATGTTTAATGACAGTCAAAGAAAGCAAAACATCAGTCTTTCGGTTGTCCAATCGAGTCGACGCAACGCAAGCGCATGAAATGAAGAATTTATTTGGGGTCAGATTTATTGACATTTGACGTGACTGTGATTATTTTATGAGCAAATTATTTTATCATAGTTATGATTTACAAAATCCCGATTAAGTTCGTGCTTCTTTTTACTAAAATTAAATTACTTGTATCAACCCAGCGAACAGGCACTTATTGGGCGTAACTTTTTGCTGCCCAATACGCCCATTTATGTCCATTTATACCCAAGTTTTGCCCTGGAGCCATCTGTACACTAGCCACACGCACCTGCAGCGCCGTGTGCTGCGCGAGGAACTCCTCCTGCATGGCGCGCCACACCACCTGCAGCAGCCCGCCCTCCTCGCTCAGCTGCTTCTCCACCGTGCGGTACAGCCGGTGCAGCGACTTGCGCACTGCAAACAAACAAACTGCACTGTACGGGCTGCATTCATTATAACTCGTTCAGTAATTCTGGACTGACTTTATTTGTCTCGTGCGTCTGACTGTGGCTTCGAAGCTCTCTAACGGATGGACAGATTTCCATGCGGCTTTGTTACTGATGATTGATGGAAATAATTTCACTGGTTCAAAAGTGATGCCGGTCAGACTTAGTTAAATAAGATTGATCTATCTTATTCCGTTTTATAATAAAACAGAGTATAAAGTTGATTTAACGTTTGTTACCGTACTAAAACCCCGACTTAGAAAATACGGGACTGAACCAGGATTAAAGCCTCTATAGGGTTCCTTAGTAAACAAGGAACCCTTATAGTTTCGCCATGTCTGTCTATCCGTCCGCGGTTCTTCTTAACGAATCGCGGGCTCAAATTTAAAATTTTATTCTTCCTATACGTTGCTACTATTACGCCTTCCTCCGAGGCAGAGTATAGGTCAAGCATGGTACAGCTGATAGGGCACATAGGAGTATAAAAGAAGGTGCTGCATAGTCTGGTCATTGTGACCACACTGGCACTGTGCTTCTTGTTGGTCAATGTAGCGCGTCCGCGGTTTTATTCAGTTCAGAGACTATAAGTACTAGAAAGCTGAAATTTGGTACAGGTAAGATTATTAATCATACTAAAAAAGTGATAAAATAAAAAAATTGAAAAAAAAATCATGGTAGCTCCCATACAAGTAGGAGTAATTTTTTTTTCTCGACTAACCCATGCGTGGTGTCTCGTTGAATAGGTTTTTCAAAAATATTGTGAGCTTGTAATCATCATTTTTGATTGATTTAGGGATCAGTTTCTGAAGTATTTAGTTTTATATTGCAAATGTTTGTTATAATAAGAGTGTAACTGCACGGCACCGACCTTCGTGCGCGGGGTACATGGCCAGCAGCCGCTTGAGCTCGTGCTTGCTGAAGGCGGCGCGGTAGCCGACCTCGTCCTCGCGCACGCCGCTGGCCACGGCCTCGGCCACGCCCTCGAAGAACGTGGCCAGCTTCTCCAGCGGCCGCCCGAAGTACTGCGTCACGTAGCTGCGCAGCGCCTCCTGGCAACCACGTGCCACTTCATTACAATACACAAAATGATGATCCCACTGCGCCGCGCACCGTCGCGGAGCGGGGCAGCAGATTTGAACATTGTATGCAAGTATCTCAATTTGTTTAGAAAACACGCCTAGGCCGACAAACTGAAAACGCGTCAACGCGCGGGAGCGTCAGGAAGTTGAACCGCGCTCCACTACGAAGCGTAACTCACTGGGTTCACCGCTAAGGGCCAGGGGCCTTTTCTACCAGTCAACCAACAGGTGATGCTGAGAAAGTAATCTTTTGGGGTAAGTACATCAGAACTAACTAAAAACAACAAAAAAAGTAGTAAACTTATTATACATAGCTAGTGATTCGCCACGAATTATTATGCTGCGTCCAGATGTCTGGCACAGCTTGGCGAGCCTTCGCAAACGCAAACGTAGGCAAACCGACCTACGCAAACCTGTAATTCACACGCTTGTGAGAACTTGCCAAACTATTTATCTCTCTTCTATGTTTATTTAAAACTAGCTGATGTCCGCGACTTCGTTCGCTTGTACTTTATGACTCCGGCGTACTAATATAAAATACAAAATAATGTACATACATTAGAAAATACTTGTAGCAGTGTTATATGTTAAAAATAATTTTGTTTTTCATAGTGTAAACAAAGTTTGAAAATTTTCCTTATAAATTATGTTGGAAATCTTTCTTTCGGGGAGCCAATATGAAAAGAACTGAAGAGTTACTAACCCTAAAGAAAGCCACATAAAGTTGGCCATGTGAAAAACCAGATCTGTAGATCGACAACTTACGGCTATAAGCGTCTGCCTGCGACTTATTTATTGTCATAGCGAAGCAAGTGGTCACAGAAAACCGTATGTTATAAGTGGTATACGCGGAATAAATACAGTTTTACTGGCACCACTCCCATTGAGAATCTCAGCTTCAATTATATTTCGCTGCAAAGCATCAACTTTAAGTCGGGTTCCGTAACACAGTTTCGTCGGAGTCAAATTCCGTGTTATCGGCACCCCGACATTAAGTCTTATCTTGTAAGCAGAGAGCCCACTCGCTGCAAGTGAATATAGAAACCCAACTGGATAATTGGGGGTGTCACCTTGTACCGGGCGCGGCAGTCGGCCCGCAGCGCGTCCAGCGCGGGCACGCGCCGCGCGGCCAGCACGGCGTGCAGCCGGTGGTAGTTCTGTCTGCCCCTCACCTTGTACCGGGCGCGGCAGTCGGCCCGCAGCGCGTCCAGCGCGGGCACGCGCCGCGCGGCCAGCACGGCGTGCAGCCGGTGGTAGTTCTGTCTGCCCCTCACCTTGTACCGGGCGCGGCAGTCGGCCCGCAGCGCGTCCAGCGCGGGCACGCGCCGCGCGGCCAGCACGGCGTGCAGCCGGTGGTAGTTCTGTCTGCCCCTCACCTTGTACCGGGCGCGGCAGTCGGCCCGCAGCGCGTCCAGCGCGGGCACGCGCCGCGCGGCCAGCACGGCGTGCAGCCGGTGGTAGTTCTGTCTGCCCCTCACCTTGTACCGGGCGCGGCAGTCGGCCCGCAGCGCGTCCAGCGCGGGCACGCGCCGCGCGGCCAGCACGGCGTGCAGCCGGTGGTAGTTCTCGAGCCGCAGCACGGCGCGCGGCGTGCGCGGGTGCTCCGCCGCCGCCACCGCGCTCACCATGGCCGCGCCCAGCAGCGCGTACCTGCGACGACATAAAGGTCCATAATACTGAACAGCTTTCCCAAATATGAAAAATATTTTGGACCATACGAGTTGACCGAATTCGTATGTAAAGCAAATACAATACTTTCATATTTTGATATATGTTCCTTAAGGGAAGTTGTTCAGTATCATGAATTGAATTCGCATTTAAAATAATTTTAGTGTGACGGAGCAAGAGAAGCCTTACGCAGGCCTTATTAAAATGTGACAATAAGTCAACGCCCCTCCTCGCGCTGATCCATGAGTTTCAACTACACGAGTTAAACCCTCTAGCCCACACAGATATTTTGTGTCCACCTGGGCTTATCGTCCAGCTGAGACAAACTGTCACTGTAATAAATCTGTTTACCAATTTACATTTATTACATTAATCACAATTAAACGAGTCATGGCCCCACAATCGCACAAGACTTAATTACTCGTCGCTAGGCCGCTAGAGCGACCTTTTATACTCGTTGAAACATATTTGAAAATCTAACCGTAACGCCTTCTAGTAAACTACTTTCTCTTGGCACAAGTAAAACAATAATAAATAGGAATTTATCTTGAACCCTCCGGCAAGTGTATATTGCTACACTACACGTAATATTACATACAAATCTATATAATACGACAGCCAGTCAGTCTTCTTTCGCAGAGATAGATGATAAATGATATAAACGAGATGTACTGTAACGTGACGCTCACCAGCGGTCGAGGTCGGCGCGGCGCGAGCGCGCGAAGATGCGCTCGGCGGCGGCGCTGAGCTCCTCGAACTCCGCCAGGAAGCTCAGCAGCCCGCACTTGGGCCGCCGCGCCGCCTGCACACCAACACCACCATATTTCCAATAGGTAACAGATTACACATTAACAAGCCAATTATAGGTCCTCACATATAGATACTGTATATGTTAACAATTACTTTGAACATAAGTCACACGTCACACGCTACTTTTAAGTGATTAAGTTTTAACAAATGACAAATCAATACAGACATTAGCAGATTATTTGTTATTCATAAAAAAGAAGTAGGTATAAATAAGCTTAAGAAGAATATGAAAATAACTATTTAGAAGCCTTATAGATATGACGCGGCAGGATAGGTGCCGAGAAAAGGGGAACCGAGCGGGATCGGCACCTGATATCCCGGGTGACGTGCATGAACAACCCTCTTGGTTATTTACAATACGAGTACGGACTAATATTGGGACTGTTTACATACAGTCACGTCACCTTATCAATATCGTTGCTTTCCTGCTGTTTTACTTTTTTAAACTCTTCAGTCTATACCGGGATTTTCCGGTACATGCGGTTATAAAATATAATTTTACTGTTAATGTGTATAACACACGAATGTTTTATGAGCTGTTTTATATATTTAAAACCGGTGAAATTGGATCCTCTTTACGAGCAAGTGTGTTGAAAACATATTTACTTAATACATATAATTTTTTTAAAAACTGAAAACCGACCTGATACTACACAACCGATATCGATTAAAATTCTATGGGATCACCTGACATGTATACACTTTAAAAGTAAAAGAGAATTTTTTAATTGCGGTCCAGGCTTCGAACAAGGAGGTCGGTTAAAAAGTACCTGCCGCACGGCGTCGGGCAGCGCGGCGATGCGGTCTGCGACGGCGCGGTCGGCGCCGCGCTTGGCCGCCACCGCCACGCCCGCCAGCGCGCCGCGCGCCCAGCGCGCCTCGCCCGCCACACCCGCCACACCCGCCACACCCGCCACACCCGCCACACCCGCCACACCCGCACCGCCCGCACCGCCCGCACCACCGCCCGCGCCGCCCAGCACGCGCCGCCCCACGCACGCCAACGCGCGCATCGCGCCGCTGTCCACAACGTCGCTCTTTGTTAAAATTATTATTTTTTTATTATAAAATATTTTTCAAAAAAAATTTTACCGACTTCATATAATAAGGAACTAAAAAATAAATATTAATCAAAATAAGATTTCAAACACAAAAGAAAACGTTTTGAATTAATACATAATAATCGTAGTAATAACTAAACAAAAACCTTATTAAACCTATCTTCTACACGAATTAACTTAATACCTACCTAAACCTATTTATCTATTTACAATATAATTTTAGCGACTATCAATTGATCAGTAAAAAAATTTTTTTTTTTCTCTGACACGGTTTAAGAAATACGGTAGGTGAGTTAGAAAACTACACGTTTTGTGTTTTGGTAAGTGTCTCAATGAAAAAAAGCACTCCTAATTGCGTCGATAAGGCGTGACTTAGCTAATACATTTACAAATAAATTATTTATACTTGTATACCAGTGACTAATATTAGTATTTTCTAGCGATCTTTAAATGTGCTCTTAAAATACGAATGCTTGTATTGAAAGCAGTACCATTTATGACTTGTGCTCTCTCTGTGTATAGTTTTTTTGTCATATACTGGAAACCTTTAATTGGCTTCCGGATATTCATTCAAAATTTTGTTCATTATTATATTAGGTATTAGATCCCCTTGCCATGCCTACCCATCGCTTTATAAACATTATTATTTCTCTATTACTTTTATTTAAATGAAGTTGTACCCGAATTGATTAAATATGACTTATATGGAATACAATAAGTATTTTTAAAGCATATTTAACACTTTTTTGTCACTTTTTTGCAAGTCGTGTGCTGCCATCTCAGTGTACCTACCCGCAACTCTAGTTTTGCCTACTTACGTACGGTCCCTCCAATAATTTGAATGGCGTTGAGTATCTGCTAGGTTAGTAACTATATTATCTTTGCCCTTGCAAATCAATAAATTCCTTGCAATGCATGGAAAGTTAAAAGAAGTGAGGGGCGATTCGATGAGCGCACATAATAGTAAGACGTCTTACTAGGTGTCGCATCGCTCGATGTGCTGCACCAGCGCCACCAGCTCGCCCTCCAGCTTGGGGAACAGCTCGAGCAGGAACCGCCGCGCCTCGCCTGCGCTCGTCGTCCCGCGCTTCTCACTGTCGCTGTGCTCGCCGTCGCTACCGTCGCCCTACAAACGCACAATTATATCCTTCGTGTAAATAACCTTCTAAAAACATAAATGTGAAAATGGAAGCCAAGTTCAATATCCGACAAAAGAATTGAGATCTAAATGGCCGCCAAGTTCTGTAGAGAGCTAATTAAAATGTATATCTAGTTGTTATAAAATTATGTACCTAACTACTTAAACGTTTACTTTTAAGCTCCAAGCCTCTTTTAGTAACAGAATGACGAAATTTTTGCTCTTTTTATTTTGGTAGGAGACGTTTTTTAAACGATAATACTTTATAACAAAAACTGTTTAAGCTATATTATTGAAATTTTGTTTCAAGATAAATGTGCTAAATTTCATGTATTTAGTTTAGACAGGTTTTGAGTTGTGAAGGGGTCAGAAGTAGCTCTAAATAGTTCGTGTAAATATACACACGGCTGCTGCGTTGCCAGTTCCTTTTTTTGAACTTGGCTCTGAAACGCTACCGCGTGTATTGATACCTACGTTAAATCCCCGGCACGTAAGTTGAACCAAAATGGCGGTCGTTGGCACGGGTATAGTTAGGAGGCAAAATTGTTTTTCTTTGTGGTTGCCCGCAAAATTAAAAATTCCCGATGAAATTATCAAAATTCAAACATTATATTTAATTAAAATTATATCAATATAGGCATGATACCTGAAAAAATCTATTCGGCCCATCATTTAGATTACTGAAAAATTGTTTTGGATATATGTATACATTTTTTTGGGGGATGGAAAGGATGACATGCTAACCGTCTTTAACCAAGAATGCTCAAGAACATGCGAAGTGGAGAAGAAAAAGTCGGAAAGTGGACCCAGGGCTTCTCAGCATTACAGCTAAGGATGATCTGATCCTTAACTTGAACTGGGATTATACTGAGATGAGAGAAAGAGACAGAAAACATTTTTTTACTGACGGCCTATAAAGAATATGACCAAGTAATCACTATGACTCATTTCAAAGTTTGTTGTATATGAGGCACGCTTTCTTTTAACAAATAGCACAACTTACAAAACATTTAACAACTTTAATTTTAAATAAAGACTGCGCGCGACTGTATTCTACGACAAAGGGGGGGGGGGGTGGGAGCGCGCGAAGGGAGAGGCAGACGTTGCGCGCGTGCGCAGAAGTGTGGCATCACTACTATACTATGGTTACGGGATCTATTACACGTAGCTACCTCATACTGCACCGCCGTTAATACCTGAAAACGTCGTTTATCTGGATATAGGTCAACTTATGTGCCGGGGGTGGTACGCAACGATAAAATAATGTATAATTATCGATTTTTTTTATACTTATTACTATACCTTAACATCCATGTCTAAGTAAAAGAACTGTGTACAAAAGTCTTGTTCGGCATTGCAGAGGTTCTCGACGAACGTCAACACCTGGAAAATGGCACCAAATAAATCACAATATGAAATATTCAAAATAATGAATAGAACTCGTCAAAGGCGTGCGTGTTAGGTGTCCGTACCGAGTCGAGCACGTCGTCGACGCGGTCGGGCGCGGCGCCGCCGGCCGGCAGCTGCGCGCGCGCGGCCTCGCACGCGGCGCGCGTCTCGCGCTCGTACACGCGCGACCACGTGCTCACGTACACCTGCAACACCAGCGCCATCTAAGTACGCTCGCTTCGCAAACGATATCACGCATCGAGCCGCGGAGAGGCTCGGCCGCGCTTACCTTCGCGAGGGCGTCGAACGCCTTCTCGTCCATGTCCTTCAGCCAGCGCATGAAGGGCGCGTAGGGCAGCAGCTCGGCGTGGTGGCGTTGCGCGCGCGCCTCCTGCGCCGCCTCGTTGCCGAGGTGGATGAGCGCGTTGTTGAGGTGCCGCGCCAGCGCGGCCGCGAGCTGGTCGCGCGCGCGCGCCAGCCGCCGCAGCCGCTCGCGCACGGCCGCCAGCCGCCGCCGCGCCGCGGGCTGCGAGCTCTCCGCGCGCAGCGCCGCGCGCAGCGCCGTGGCGGCCTCCAGCGCACGCGCGCGCCCCTCCGCGTTGCCCAGTGACACCTGCCAATAACGCTCTACAACTGAAGATGCGATGCTCCATCATTTATTCATTTATATATTTTGCTCGAGAAAAACTATTACCCGACTATGGAAGCCTTACGGATAACAATTTGCATATTTTTCAAATGTATTAATTCTTTTATTATATAATACCTTTCATTTTATACTCAAATCAAACCGAAAGAACAAAAAATTTACATTCACTTTTTTGTATGTAACATTTAAAAAACATTTATTTCATACAAATTGTAGCCTACATATGTTACATTGACATTTCATTCGACTGCGACACGGGTCACAGAGATAATCCGCCGCGTAAGCCCGCGTCACTTAGCGGACGCCCTTCCTCTTAGCTTTGCCAGTCAGGTACAAAATTAAAATAAACCGAGAATTCCACATTTCCAAGCTATTCTTAGTGAGGCAGAAGTGGGAGAGAAAAATTAACTACTTTTAGTAAAATTGCTCAAGCACACTAACAAGTAAAACCTCAATCGGACACAGTGTAAGAAAGAATGATGACTGACTTCAGAGAGCGAGTCGAGGTCCCTGAGCGGCGGCGGGTCCAGCCAGTCGTAGATGTCGGTGAGCTCCTGCAGCAGGGCGCGCGCGCTGGCGTCGGCGCGCGCGGCGCCCGAGCGCGCGTGGCCGGCGTCGGGCGCGGCGCGCGCCAGCTCGGCGCAGCGCGCCAGCCGCGCCGCCAGCGCCGCGCCCGCCGCCAGCCCCGCCCCCAGCCGCGCCGCCAGCCGCGCGCCCGCGCCGCCCGACTCCGTGGCGGCGGCCAGCATGCCGCCCACGTTGAGCGCGTCCAGCCGCGCCACGCGCTCGCCGAGCCGCCGCACGCGCCGCTCCGCATCGGCCTCGTCCGCCTCGTCGTCCTCCAGCAGCGCTCCCAGCGCCGCCTCCGACGGAGCGTCCTGTGCGCGGCGAGTGTCACGATCCGTTTCAATTACTCACTCCGATAGCTAGGAGGGTTCGGCCGTTGTGCTAATTTTAACTACAAAAGCCTGATGCTTCCGGGCTGAAACCAACAGGCTTATGCAATGTCGCGTTCAATCCCCAGTCAGGTTAAGTGTAGTGGTCACATAAGACATGTAGAAACGATCACACGATCATAAAGATGGTTAGTTGTGTACCTAAGATTTTTTTTTGCGAAGACGAGGGCGTTATGAGGGTTTGAAAAAAAAATAAACTTTGGAATGGTTGCGGAGCTGCACAGCTGTTTGGACTTGGTAAAATTTTGCGTGATAAATAAGTGTAATTATGCAATATTACATGGTTTATATTTACGCCGTGTTGTGTAAATGCGAGTTTATACTCTGTCATATCTTTAGATCGGCTTATCTGGTCTAAATTTTCGCTGATTACACGGACAGAGGTCGGGTAGTACTAATGCTTAGATACTTCCTGAAAAATCGAATTCTATACATAGACATATTTATAATTGTACATTCGAATATATACAAGGGTGAGGTTGCGTCTATTTACTCATATACTATAGGTACACATGGAATCACAAGATACAGTTGATTCATATATCGTGTTACATTCATCAATTAAATAAATTATAAATATGTCATATTATTCGATAGAATGACGATTGCGGAAGATCTCTATGTGAATGTAAATATATTAAGTTATCTCAGATAGAGACGGTATTGCGTGCATGTAAATGGAGATCGGGATGCAATATTTTTTGCATGCTAGTAGGTTTGGTGACGCGTCAAGATCCGGGAATCAGACGGAGCTAATAAAAGGAACGCGAGGCAAGAAGTAGGGATCAGTCCTTTCGCGTCCTTTGCCTGACATACAAGTTTCGAGTTTAAAACCGAGTGTGTGTAATTTTGTGTTATAAATTTCATTCACCGATTTGAGCTCGTTGCTTTGTGTTCGGGTAAATTACTGTGAAGTGACGGGTCTAGAATTCTAGACTTCCTTTTTATTTTATCTTTACCTTTCTCACAAACCCCAAATTTCCGCTGGAGCGTTAGATAAGTACTGAATAGGTAATTTATACTGGGTGCTGAGACTGGCATTCAGGCGCTCCGGGTCTACCTGATTTCCTTTCACCTAGGTATCCTAGGTCAACCTGTAGGTTTACAGAGGGTTGACCTTATCCTAATATATCCCTAGATTAGTTCTTATTTGCATATCCTACACAAGTCGCTTTACACACACACACGTTTAACTTCTCACACAACTGTTATGAGCGTGGTGGCTAATAACAGACCCTAGGTTCACACTAGGTCTTACAATAGACTAGACTTAGGTTAGGCAAGCGGTTGCGGCTGCTCTTAGGTCGGTTTAGACGTAGGTTCGTGATTAGGTTCGTTATCGGAATATAGTGAGGTTTTGCGTACGGTTAAATTAATAAATCTGCTAAAGATAGATACGATAGAACGGACAGATAATATATATATCGAAGATTACTTGAATTTCTATAGTTGGGTTAAATGTAGTACCTATTATCATTGTTGCTGTCAATTAAGAGTCACATAAGTTTCATTTGCTACCTTAGATCTATATAATTGAAAGGTATAGGATCCGATCAATTTAGTCCTATGTATGATAGTGAATATCTAAAGGTTATCAGATATATTTGATAGTTATGTGTTTATTGAGATTATAGAGATCTATGGTAACTAGTATATCAAACATCTATTCACCAGAGAAAGGTTAGAAGGTTAGAAGTTAGGTATAGAACTTATGATCTAAATTAATGTCTCAAATATATTTGCTCTCAGGATCTTGACGCGCCAACCGTTGCGAGCATGTTAAACTAGAAAATAAGTAAAAGAATAGAATTTACGTAGAAGCTCTGGTAATTACAGAGCAGATAGGATTAGGATTTCTTTGTTAGGATAGCCGGGTAGAATTGTTTTGTTTTGTTTGGCTCAAGATCATTTCGATCTTGATTGCTTTCCTACATAGTAATATTAGAGTCGCGAAAAGGTTAATAAGTGGTAAGAATTATCAAATTTCATCGGGAAATTTGGTTTTTCCGAGGCTATTAAGGGTTGGGAGAGTATATCTCTTTGATCGAAGATTAAACAGATATACTGTCGCCGGAGTGGACTTATTAACCAAAACTATATATGTTTCTTATGCATGTTAGTGCAAAAGGTGTCAAACCGTGACATCTTTCTCCTAAAGAGGAATCCTGCTGTCCATGACGATATAATATCTCATTCCTCGCAACACAGCAAACCAGATATATTGACTTTGTATCGCCAAGATGTATCGAGTCTACTCGAAATAATTAGAGTCTTGTGAAAATACTATTATTATAAGAGCTCTTCGCGATTGTCATCGCGACCAAAATACCTGTTTCGCGTAAGCGAATTTATAAAATTACATTGGTTAACCAAATATCCAAGACTCTCAACGCCTGTTATCGTACTTTGTACGACATTACCACATATAATTAAGCTATAGCAAACCTATGACCTAACTGATTACAAATATGGATCGATCCGCCTGATTTTTCAGGAATGGCGTATATTCCTTCGCTTTATGAAGTCAATTATTTGAATGATATAAACCATAACAGATACAAAAGAACAATTCTGTAATACGACTATTTCAATAAGGGATTAAATTATGTAATAAATAATGTCTAGTATGGACATCCTCATTTTTTTAATTTTTTTTAAATTATTCAGAGTAGAGTGAATAGCTTGGGGGATCTGATAAGGTTTTACAAATATTCTAGACGATCATAGCTCAGGTGATTTGGAATAACCGCAGAAGCCGCGGTGTATTACTTATGTATATTATATACATAAGTAAGGGTTCCATCACAGAATTGGTGCCGTGACCAGGATAGTATCTTGTTTGTATATTTTATATACAACGGAACTATTCAAAAGAACTCAGGCTTATTGGGTTATATAATTTAAATACACAACGTAGAAATATAAAACAAATTATTGAGTCTCAGAATAATTATCCATATTTTACTTAAAGAAAACTGCAGCGTTAAAAGAAAATTGAATTGTTTACAAAAGCATTGTTAGCAGTTCGGGCAATTAAACAATAGATAGGGTCGTTGCGCAGGTAGTCAGGTACGTAGACCTTTGTAGCGTTTCGTAGAGTTTCGTAGTGAAAGTCGTAGGCGATTACGTATAGGATAATTAGTTTCTTTAATAATTTAATTAATTAAGTTTTAACTATGGTTCGTGGTAGGCATTCGAATCGTATTTCGACTCGTAGGACACAGGCGGAAGAATCAAATATTGGAAATATAGGAAGTGAAACACCGGGACAAATAACTGAATTATTAACTACGATTATGCGTAGATTGGACAATATTGAGAAAGCCAGTACATCTTCAAGCGAGGTAGCGGGACCTTCGCAGGCTTTAGAGAGAATAGAAACCAATGAACGCTCTACTTGTATAGTAAAGTTAACACAAAAGTTACCAACTTTCGATGGCCGAAGTTCTGTTAATCCGATGGAATTCTTACGAGATTTAAAGAATTATATTAAGGTATCGGGTGATAGCAGCAGAGCACTTGCGTGGGCTATCGATAGCTTAACGGGTAACGCTAAAAGTAGAATGAACATTTACCGAGAAAGCTGGCGTACGTTTACAGATTTTGAGAATGATTTCATTCAGGTATTTTGGGGGAGTAGTGAGCAGGAAATGATAAAGCAGAGATTTATAACGGCGAGGTACGATCCTAAGAAGGGTCAAAGCTTAGAAGAATATTTTGCTGCACAGCTGAATAGTATATATGGATTGTCTATTCCATTTACGGAGGGTGAACGGGTGAACACTATATTCAGACAGATGCCTAGAGAAATACAAATCGCTTACTTTACGAAAAGTGAGACCTTGACTATACGAAGTGCTATGGAGTTCTTACGTCAGTTAGAAAGGAATGTTAAAAGGCCGCTTGTAAAAGAGGCCAAACCCGGGTTTAGCAGTGTTACACATAACTCGAACGATAGTAGAGGACAATATATGAGAACTCAGAACAGAACGTTGAGAGTAAATACCATACGGTATGATAACTCAACGAAACGTAATAGTCAACAATTCCGAGGAATTTCTCGCGGATATTATAACCGAGGTCGTGGTTCTTTTCGTGGATATGCGAGAACGCAACTGCCAGGTTTTAAGGCTATAGCGTTTCAGCCAGCGTCGGAAGATACAACATCTTCACAGCAAGGAAATAATGAGATTATTTCAAAAAAACTTGCAGGCAAGCGCGACCGGGATTTCGCGCTAAATTACTTATCAAAGTGTGGATGGGCGGCTAGTGAATCACAAAGAAATCATAAGTTATATGATTTATGTAATGTAAATGCTGAAGTGGGAGTAAATGAGTTTGTTCAATTATTGACTCACAAAACAAACGGATATTCCGTATGTTTCAGCAATGAGTTACAAGTGAATCAGTCAAGCCGACATAGATCACGAATTAATACCATATTTAGAGACACGGACGATACAGACACATGTAACAGTGAAATGTGTAAAACCATGTCATTGCCAGAGATAGAGGTGTATATAGGTAATATATATGTAAAAGGGTTAGTGGATTCAGGGAGTGAAGTTACAGCTATAAGAAGGTCAGTTTATGATGAAGTATGTAGGTTGTTAGGAAAGCAAGCTGAAATCCCTATTCCTAGCGTTAGAGTGACGGGCGCTTTTGGCACAAGCAAAGAAAAGTTAGATAAATTAATTTCTTTGCCATTTAAGATTGGGGAATGTATAATATACACCCCAACTCTAGTACTTAACAAGTTACCTAAAGACCTAATTTTAGGATTCGATTTTATTCAGTTAGCCAAGGCCAAGCTCTCATGTGAAGATGGCAGGATATTGACCGTTAATAATGGTGATACAACAAGTACGGTTCAATTAGGCATAAATGAAAATCGATCGGTTTGTTGTTGTGTCATGGAAGTAACTTCAACCGATAACACTATAACCGAATATATAGATAGCTTGGCCATCCCGATTGAACAAAAGGAGAAATTATCAGCGGTTTTGCATAAGCATACCGAGTTATTTAAAGATAAAATAGGACGAACGGACAAATATATACATGTCATTAAAATGCGAGACGAGATACCATTCGTAAAGCGGAGTTATCCTATACCGTTTGTCCATAGACAGAAGGTCGGGAAACGTATCGATGAAATGGAGAAGGCAGGAATTTTTAGCAGGGAGGCAACTGATTTTAGTAGTCCTCTAACGTGTACGTTAAAGAAGTCTGGAGAGATACGAATATTGCTTGATGCGCGACAATTAAATAAAGGAATGATTGGAGAAACAGAATCAGCACCCGTAATGAGCGATATATTACAATCAGGTATCAAAATAAATTATATCGCTGTAATAGACATTAAGGACGCATATTTTACAATACCTTTATCAGAAGAGTCGCGAAAATATACAGGTTTTGTGTTTCAAGGTAAAAGTTACGTTTATAACGTTTTACCGCAAGGCCTAAAAACCAGCGTAGGTTCGTTTTCTAGAGCTATGGATAGAATCCTAGGTCCAGAAGTTAGGTCATATTGTTTAAATTTCTTAGATGACTTAGCCATATTAACAGGCGGAGATTTTGACGAACATATTCGACAAATAGATACGGTTTTAAATAAATTACGAACGGCGGGTTTCACGGTATCGCTAAAAAAATGTAGTTTCGCTGAAAAAAAGGTCAAGCTCTTGGGACATGTGTTGTCAACTTGTGGCGTTGAGATGGACCCCGACAAGATGAAATCAGTTCGAGAATATCCTATTCCAAAAAACGTTAAACACTTAAGGGCCTTCTTGGGATTTGTAAATTATTTTAGGAGGTTTATAAAAAATTATGGGACACTTGTTCAGCCGTTGTACAATTTATTGCGTGCCAATGTCAAATTTAAATGGAATTTATTGGCACAAACCACTTTTGAAGAGATAAAGGAAGCTCTTGTATCAAGTGTTGTTTTAGTACAGCCAGATTTCACGTCGCCATTTTTTGTGCAAACAGACGCAAGTGCAGTTGGGATCGGGGCATATGTTTATCAAAAAAATAAGTCGGATCATGAGGACATTATAGGATTTTGTTCACAAGCTTTTAAGGGACCTCAATTAAGATGGTCGGTATCTGAACAAGAAATGTATGCAATTATTTACGCGCTAAAGAAGTTTGAAATATATTTACAGGGTGCTAAGGTAATTATCAAAACGGATCATAAGAGCTTAACGTTCATCAAATCGTGGACTCTATTGGGAGCTCGCGTAACAAGGTGGATTATGTTCTTGGAACGATTTGATTACACTATACAATACGTCCCGGGCATAGATAACAAAATTGCAGATACATTGAGCAGACATATAGCTGGGTGTGAGGGAGAAAATACTATGAGAGCAAAACAGCCAGCTATTTATTGGTTTAGAGCGACAAATCACGATAATATAATTTCAAGTTTGCGGGATATTTCGAAATTGCAAAACGAAGACGAGTTATTAAGTAAGATTATAGGTTGTATTAAAGGCGGGGTTATAGAATCCAATATACGAGGGTTTTGTAATTACAAATTAATTAATGATACATTATATTTCTCGGTTACGAAACGTGATATCAATTTATTAGTCATTCCATTACGACTCCAGGAAGAATTGATTTCGCATATACATGAAGAGATTGGACATTATGGTAGATATAAAATATTAGCATTTATGAAAGATAGGTATTACTTTCCGAATATGAGTAAGATAGTTAACACAGTGGTAAAGAGTTGTGACGTCTGTCAGAAGGTTAAACCTTGTAGTATAAACACTGTTGGTCCTTGTAATTCAGTTTTGGCGGAAAATTTAGGTGAAAAGGTGTTTGCCGATTTGTACGGACCTTTACCAGTAGGGAAATTTGGTTGTCAATATATATATGTAATGCAGGATGTGTACAGTAAAGTTATTAGGTTATATCCGATGCGTAAAGCCACTGGTCGGGCGGTATTCGCGTGCACAAGAAAATTTCATAACGAAATACCTATTAAAACAATCATTACGGATAACGGACCTCAGTTCACATCTAGAGTTTGGGAAAATGGATTGAAAGAACTTGGTATTCGAGTCACACATACTTCTGTTTATTGTCCAAATTCCAATTCTGTAGAAAGGGTTAATCGTGAGCTTGGAAGATTGATAAGGACATATTGTAATCAGAATAATAAAGGATGGGTGGATATTTTATCAGAGATAGAATCATGTTATAACAATGTCAATCATAGTTCAACAGGTTTTGCACCGAATGAATTAGCATTCGGAAAACGTGAACCATTGTCGACAGATAAAATATTAGAACCGTTGTGGGTAGACAAGTTGAGAGAACAAGACACAAGAGAGATGCAAGCTAGGGCCATTTCAAATAGTAAAATAGCGAGCGAGCGACGCATAAAACAGACTGATAAAAAAAGATGTAAATTAGAAGTGTATCGAATTGGAGATTACGTTAAAGTTAAAACGTTTGTTCGTTCTGATGGGAAACATAAAGTTTCACGAAAATTTTCGTTATTATACAAAGGACCCTTTATGATTACAAAGATACCGTATCCCAATTGTTATACGCTTATGGATCCGATTACAAATAGGGTGTTAGGAAAATATAACACTGTAAATATAGCTAGATATTATATGGGACCTGGTCAGAAGATAGGAGCGATGAATTGAGCTGGTGCAACATGTGTAGATAAAAACTAAATATGATCTTGTAAGTTTAATGTAACTTATGTAATGAGTTAACGATTGTTTAGTATACTTGGAAGTTTAGATAAAGAGATTTATAGGTTGTAGAAATAGGTTAGATGTGATTGACTTTAATTAGTTGATTTATTTAGTTATCAAATAACAGCATTAATATGTACGGTTCACATTATTAGAAAAAAAATTAAAAGTAATAAAAATAAATTAATTATAAATGAATAAGATAGACTTAAGCGAGTGAGTTAGGCAATGGATAATTATTCTGAACCAACTAAATAAAAGGTTGTCTGAAAAGTAGTAATCACTGAATGTAATTAATTCGAAATGGAAACATAAAGTTAATTGGCGATTATTTTTTAAAAACTGAGACTTGCTTCATGCTTGAAAAACAAACATGGTCACAAGTCTGGGGGGGGTCTGTAGTGGTCACATAAGACATGTAGAAACGATCACACGATCATAAAGATGGTTAGTTGTGTACCTAAGATTTTTTTTTGCGAAGACGAGGGCGTTATGAGGGTTTGAAAAAAAAAAAAACTTTGGAATGGTTGCGGAGCTGCACAGCTGTTTGGACTTGGTAAAATTTTGCGTGATAAATAAGTGTAATTATGCAATATTACATGGTTTATATTTACGCCGTGTTGTGTAAATGCGAGTTTATACTCTGTCATATCTTTAGATCGGCTTATCTGGTCTAAATTTTCGCTGATTACACGGACAGAGGTCGGGTAGTACTAATGCTTAGATACTTCCTGAAAAATCGAATTCTATACATAGACATATTTATAATTGTACATTCGAATATATACAAGGGTGAGGTTGCGTCTATTTACTCATATACTATAGGTACACATGGAATCACAAGATACAGTTGATTCATATATCGTGTTACATTCATCAATTAAATAAATTATAAATATGTCATATTATTCGATAGAATGACGATTGCGGAAGATCTCTATGTGAATGTAAATATATTAAGTTATCTCAGATAGAGACGGTATTGCGTGCATGTAAATGGAGATCGGGATGCAATATTTTTTGCATGCTAGTAGGTTTGGTGACGCGTCAAGATCCGGGAATCAGACGGAGCTAATAAAAGGAACGCGAGGCAAGAAGTAGGGATCAGTCCTTTCGCGTCCTTTGCCTGACATACAAGTTTCGAGTTTAAAACCGAGTGTGTGTAATTTTGTGTTATAAATTTCATTCACCGATTTGAGCTCGTTGCTTTGTGTTCGGGTAAATTACTGTGAAGTGACGGGTCTAGAATTCTAGACTTCCTTTTTATTTTATCTTTACCTTTCTCACAAACCCCAAATTTCCGCTGGAGCGTTAGATAAGTACTGAATAGGTAATTTATACTGGGTGCTGAGACTGGCATTCAGGCGCTCCGGGTCTACCTGATTTCCTTTCACCTAGGTATCCTAGGTCAACCTGTAGGTTTACAGAGGGTTGACCTTATCCTAATATATCCCTAGATTAGTTCTTATTTGCATATCCTACACAAGTCGCTTTACACACACACACGTTTAACTTCTCACACAACTGTTATGAGCGTGGTGGCTAATAACAGACCCTAGGTTCACACTAGGTCTTACAATAGACTAGACTTAGGTTAGGCAAGCGGTTGCGGCTGCTCTTAGGTCGGTTTAGACGTAGGTTCGTGATTAGGTTCGTTATCGGAATATAGTGAGGTTTTGCGTACGGTTAAATTAATAAATCTGCTAAAGATAGATACGATAGAACGGACAGATAATATATATATCGAAGATTACTTGAATTTCTATAGTTGGGTTAAATGTAGTACCTATTATCATTGTTGCTGTCAATTAAGAGTCACATAAGTTTCATTTGCTACCTTAGATCTATATAATTGAAAGGTATAGGATCCGATCAATTTAGTCCTATGTATGATAGTGAATATCTAAAGGTTATCAGATATATTTGATAGTTATGTGTTTATTGAGATTATAGAGATCTATGGTAACTAGTATATCAAACATCTATTCACCAGAGAAAGGTTAGAAGGTTAGAAGTTAGGTATAGAACTTATGATCTAAATTAATGTCTCAAATATATTTGCTCTCAGGATCTTGACGCGCCAACCGTTGCGAGCATGTTAAACTAGAAAATAAGTAAAAGAATAGAATTTACGTGGAAGCTCTGGTAATTACAGAGCAGATAGGATTAGGATTTCTTTGTTAGGATAGCCGGGTAGAATTGTTTTGTTTTGTTTGGCTCAAGATCATTTCGATCTTGATTGCTTTCCTACATAGTAATATTAGAGTCGCGAAAAGGTTAATAAGTGGTAAGAATTATCAAATTTCATCGGGAAATTTGGTTTTTCCGAGGCTATTAAGGGTTGGGAGAGTATATCTCTTTGATCGAAGATTAAACAGATATACTGTCGCCGGAGTGGACTTATTAACCAAAACTATATATGTTTCTTATGCATGTTAGTGCAAAAGGTGTCAAACCGTGACATCTTTCTCCTAAAGAGGAATCCTGCTGTCCATGACGATATAATATCTCATTCCTCGCAACACAGCAAACCAGATATATTGACTTTGTATCGCCAAGATGTATCGAGTCTACTCGAAATAATTAGAGTCTTGTGAAAATACTATTATTATAAGAGCTCTTCGCGATTGTCATCGCGACCAAAATACCTGTTTCGCGTAAGCGAATTTATAAAATTACATTGGTTAACCAAATATCCAAGACTCTCAACGCCTGTTATCGTACTTTGTACGACATTACCACATATAATTAAGCTATAGCAAACCTATGACCTAACTGATTACAAATATGGATCGATCCGCCTGATTTTTCAGGAATGGCGTATATTCCTTCGCTTTATGAAGTCAATTATTTGAATGATATAAACCATAACAGATACAAAAGAACAATTCTGTAATACGACTATTTCAATAAGGGATTAAATTATGTAATAAATAATATCTAGTATGGACATCCTCATTTTTTTAATTTTTTTTAAATTATTCAGAGTAGAGTGAATAGCTTGGGGGATCTGATAAGGTTTTACAAATATTCTAGACGATCATAGCTCAGGTGATTTGGAATAACCGCAGAAGCCGCGGTGTATTACTTATGTATATTATATACATAAGTAAGGGTTCCATCACATAAGTTGGAAAATGATATTTTTCAAACTGACCTGGGTCTTGGATTTTTACCTATATTTGTATTTGATATAAAATATTAAATTAGTATCTCGTGACACAATTCTCGATCTTACTTTAGGGCTGTGATTTGTCCATATACAAGTATATTTATGCCACCAAAATATTTTCGTATAAAGTTGATAGGTACATATTGCTTGCACTCTACAAAAATTATCAGATCTCATGAAATGCCAACCTCCTAACTCTACAGACCCTAACATCCACACTAATCTTATCATATCATGTAGAAATTTGCATGAACCCTAGTTATAAGTTCCTTACACCTTACAAACCTTACACCTGGCCATTTCGCAAGGCTATTAGGGGGTACTTGAATATTACCCCCATTTGAAATTAATTATTTGAAAGGAAACAGAGATATCATTTAAAATTTTGGCTTAACCAAGCCCTATATATTAGTTTTCATACAGATTGAGGTGTTTAAGTTATCTAGTGTAACTATATATCTGTGGCGCTTAATATTTTATTAAATACAAACAGCTTTATTCTAAAATTAAAAAAACACTAAAAACAAAAATCAACCAAAACCTCAGAAAATTAATCAAATTAAAATAGCTGAACTAGGGCCAGCTTCATTAATTTTTTTCTCATTTTTAGGATTCTGTCAAAAAATTAAAAACTGGTCCCTTATAGGATAACTTGTGCGTCTGTCTGTCCGTCCGTCTGTCACAGCCAATCTGCTCTGAATCTACTGGGCCAAATCAGGTGAAATTTAGTAGGATGGTGTAATCCTTCAACCCAAACACAGATGTGCAAAGTAATTTTTTTTTATATGGGTCATCTTTAAGGGACAAATAAGGAAATTCAAAAAAATGTTTTGCAAACCTAACTGCAAATCACATATCAAATGAAATGGCTCGTTATGAGGATTTGTAATATATTTTTGTTATCATTATTAAATAAAAATTTTAGATTTTTTTCACGAAAGAAGATGAAAATTGACCCTTATCGCAGAAACTACTGAGCCTAAAATTTTGAAAAAATACAAATATTGTTCATTACTTGTAGATGACAGGAAAATATCAAGAACTCTATAAATAGAAATTAAAGTGGTAACTTAACAAAATACATTCACTTACGGAAATAGTTAACTGAAACACCGCTAGATGGCGCTATTATTAAGTAATTTGTGTCTTACTATGACAATTTCAAATGTGATATGTTATATTAATTTAAAAACGCGAGTTCAACTCTCACTTGGCCGGTTTTTATGTCTCAAGTCACATATTCACAACACTAGTACTGTGAGACGGTGGATGATAATTAGAACAATTGCTATCATAAAGATCAAATTATCGGTTTACATAACAGCGGACACACTAAAAAACCGCTAGATCTAGTACCCAAAGCGGCAGCACTGTTGAGGCAGCACTGGACCCTGAAAAATTCAAGTATCCCCTAAACTATATGCGTTATATAAGCGTCAAGTTTTACCCATACAAACTTTCAAACCCTTATTTTAAGGAATGGGGAAGACAATTTAAAGATTTTTATGTTGTCTGCGTTCAAACAACAATTTCAGTTTTCTATGACACCTGGAAGTACGCTAACAATTCTGCTGATTACCCGTTGACCGTTACAACAAACAGATGCTATAATTTTATATTAAATTCTATATTTAGGAGATTTTAGGTGATGGAGAAATAATCTTGGGGGATATTTTTGTTAAGCGTTAGCGCGATGCCCCCTCACCTCCCACCGATTAATTCGTGCCGCAATACTCATTTTTACCGACGTCACGACAAAAACAAAAATATATAAATAACAGGGGCTTTCTTTATCCCCCTTCAAAGGGCCTCCTCTCCACCTCACCACCTCTAAAAACCAATTTGTAATGTATACAAAGAGGGGGTGGTTTTCCAAATGTTTACATTACCGAGTATGTTGCACCCCCGGCGTTGCTGTACGCATCTACCAGGTCCTTGGTGTCTGCCGACCGCTCCATAATCAACGGCTCCTCTTTCATCTTTGTAAAATGTGAACTTTTTTAAAAATCTAAAATACCTAATTAAACAAAGTTACAAACACATACAATACTTCGTTTTGACAAGTAGCTGTTTTGTTTTGATTCGATTATTGACATTGCAACCTGGCTGTGGCTGTCACTGTCAGTGTCATGGGACACCACAAGTAATTTTTTCAAATAATAGTTTTACGGCTCTGCCTGCAATTTTCATTTCTTCGATTTTTTATATCACGGATTTCACGGAACATTTTTCTCTGTTCCGTGTCCGTGCACAATGCGATATGCGATGAGTGCGACCGTGCGCACAAATAAGTTGAACAAAAACTTCAAAGCATTTTTGTACAAATTCCCGGCACGTAGGTTGAACCAAAATTGCAGTTATCGGCGCAGGTACAAATAATGCGCCGACGACCGCCATGAGAATTTTTACAAAAATGCTTTGAAGTCCGCCATATTTGTTCAACTTATTTGTGTTGTCACTTGTCTACGATTATTTGTAACTTTGGAAGTATTGCAACACTCAAAGAGAATTCAAATCTCAGATTCAAATACTACGTAAGAGCAACACTGCTTATCAAATGTCAAATCAATCATCACAAATAACCCTAATTTGTGAAATAACCTCCAAAGAATAATGAAATTATTTCCTGATACACAAACATCTGAAGTTATTTGTAGATATTGGAGCAGTTATTAATTAATGCTTTATCTTATTTATCTTTAATTTAATCTAAAAATATTGCTCTAAATTACAAAATGGCGAAGACTGCACCAAAAGGTGGAAAAGGAAAATCGGGCGATGAAATTTTCAGTGGATTCCAAAATCTTCGCAGTGAACAACGACAGCTCGCTAATAAAATATCTGAACTCGAGATGGATCTTAATGAGCACAAGTAAATTTCTAGAGAGTCACTCAGTTCATATTGCTTAAAGCATAACCAATCAGTAAACACATACCTAATTTTGTCGGTCAACAGGATCGTAATCGAGACCCTGAAAGGTGTGGAGGGAAGCCGCAAATGTTTCCGGATGGTGGGCGGCGTGCTGGTGGAGCGCACAGTGGCGGAGGTGCTGCCGGAGCTGGAGAGTAACCGCGAGCGGCTACCCAAGGCGCTAGCAGCGCTGCAGGAGCAGCTCACCAAGAAGGGGCAGGAGATCAACGACTACATCGAGTGCCACGACATCCGCGTGCAGCGTGGCGGCGAGCGCGCCGACCACGACCAGCCCGCCGCCAAGTCCAATGTGCTTGTGGCCAGCGGGTGAAAGTACACCAGTAACCATTTTAGTATACTAAGAGCTTAACTTATAATAATAATGTTGCTTTACTCGTAGATATTTAAATTTTGTGTCAAAATAATGATAATCGCTGATGCAACAATTCACATTTGCATATTTGTTTGATTTAACAATTTTTTAAACCAAAAACAGACTTCATCACCGATGCAAACTAGAGAACTGATTATACTCTATAACAAAGAAATGATTTTCCAAATACGTTTAAGTGTCTTCCGAGTAATCAGTGAATCTCTTCTCTTCATGGAATGTATCAAAAGCCTGATGATAAGGCTGATAACTTTAGGTTGTCTGCTGTTCATATGATGTGTGTTAGTTATATGGACTTTGAAAATTGCGCTTTTCATTACAGGCTAACATATTTGTTCGTGTCATTCCCATGGTCTGAGGTTAGCAGGTGGAGGATGCATTGAGTAGGTACTGCATTATAATGAAGAGCAGCATTTATTAATGTTGTTATTCCATAAATAATTTATGATCAGGAAAATTGGCTCTATGGCTGCTCTTAAATTTTTTAAACAAATTGATGGATTATATTTTTTTCTTGATAATTCTGTTTTTTTCTCCTAATAATACAGAGTAATGTAGTGTGATATCTTTACAGACGAACAAAGTCATATTGTATAGTTGTAGTCTACGACATGATCAATCAATGGAGTACCTAATTCAAAACCAAAAAGCTTCGAAGGAGGCTTTCCCCTCGGTCAGCAAATAACATGTGACACACAATATTGCAATTCAAAGACATATCTTTAGACATTGTATGAACAGTTTCATTTAAATCCTATGTCTACTACAGATTAGACATGCGCGCCGAGCCTGAATTGGTCGGCGGCGGCGCGCTGGCTTAAAACCGTCGGCGGCGGCGGCGCACCGCGGCGTGAACGTTTTTTTTTTTCAGAATAATATATTATAGTGCGATTTTTATGGAATGATAAATGAATTACATAACAAAAACAATGATAAAAAATATTTTTTTATTGGCGAACATCAAAAGTTGCGTCTGACAATCTGACTCTTTTAAATTTAACGAACATTCTTAAGAGTTTGAACATTCTTAAGCATACTCTCATACACGTCGTCTAGAGCAGTGCGGCTCACAGTATCTCTAGAGGGCATATCTTCTTTGGTAACAATAATGTGGTATTTCTGAAACAAGAAAAATACTCTACGTATATCAATATAATTTTACATTAATATGTAATATTTATTACTGGCGTTTACCCCCGGCTTCGCTCGCGTTAGCAAGAGACAAAAAGTAGCCCATGTCACTCTCCATCCCTTCTCCGTTTTGCCGTGAAAGACGGACAAAGAAACAGACAGACAGACACACACGCTTTCACATTTATAATATTATATTAGTATGGATAATTACTAGATGAAAGTAGCCGAGGATCGGTTGGACTCAGTTGTGGACCTTGTTAGAGTGTGAATAAAAAGTAGCCTGTAACTCAGTCAGTGATATTGTTAAATTTTTTAATCTTTAAATTGAAAGTTAAATGAATTGATGTTTGTTTGTCTCACTAAAACTCGGGAACGGGTGTTCCGATATAGCTGTTTTTTTTTTTTGTTGTTTTGAAATATTTTAGTACTTACTTCAGGGAAGGTTTAAACGTACTTATGGCGATAGGGGGACATCTAGTTGATGTATAAATATTGTCCAATACCAATACTTACCTTAAAAAAATCAATCATTCCCTCATCAGATAAAGAATCGAAGGGCATTAACGATTTACAAAACCAAAGAGCCAGGTCTCTTGCAAGTAACCATGAGTCTTTCTTGGCAAGCGATGTGCTGCTCGACATGCCCTTTCCATATTTTAAAGTTGGTTTTCGCGGTTGAACATTGAAAAACTCTACATACATTTTTTTCATCTCTCAGATCATGGACATCTCTTAAGTGTCTAGTCAAGTTACCTGTGCTGACTTTCTTGTTATATGACTTAATTCTAGCCCTGAAATAGAAACCTAAACGTTAGTCTTAAAAGTCTGAAAATAAAACTTTTACACCATTCCATGCCAATAGACATGCTGTAAATAGACACCAATAGCATCTACCTAAGTAGAAATTAAGCAAAAAATAAAATAAACTATTCACAACATTTACCATAACCATATTTTTTTATATAAAAAAAAACAAAACATGTATAGTAAGTGCTTTCCAATATTCACCAAGACCAGCAAGTTGTTAAAAAGCCATACACAGGCATGTTAATTTAGGTACACACAATTTAATTAGTTGTATCCCCTCAACCTTTCATTGGAAGTAGGTGATAATGATAATCTATTTACATACAAATATTTTCTGCAATCTGCAATAAGAATATGTTGTACTTATAGTCCCTCTTATTTGAAGAAAATACCTTAAAAATTCATACCATTATATAAGTTGCTTGTGATAAAAAAATCACAATACAAGTAGCCTCTATGAAACGTTTTCAAAAAAACATATTTAAGCAAAGTACTTACAATCCGAATGATACTTCTTCATTTTCTTCTTGAGCAACAGACAAGCATGCCTTGCAAAACACTTGATCATTGCACACTTTTCTCTTTTTATTATCCTCTTCAAAAATCAGCTCGCCAAAATACCGCCAACAAAAACTGGTCTTAGTCTTAGCGTCATACAAAACAGATATCGAAAACATTTTTACTTTCATTTTATTTAATGCCGTCGTTGACTCCATTGTTACTGAACTAAATTAAGTACAAAAAGTAACCTTAATTAAACAAAACAACCGACGTGCGCACCTATAACACTCAAGTAAACGAATGGCCGCTCGCTTGCTTGCAGCCGCGGTCCGCGGCCGACATGCAAACTCGCGTCGAAGGTGAGTTTATTCACCCCGTCGGCGCGCCAACTGATTTGGGCGGCGGCGGCGGCGCGGGCTGGCCGCGGCGCGGCTCGACTGAGCCGGCGCGGCGCGCATGTCTACTACAGATATATCTTTGTGTTGCAACAAGTGGTCACCCTCCTACTGTCACTTGAACATAGGAGTGTTAAAGATGTATATATGCTCATTTAATTTAAAATAACTAACTGCATACTTATAATGACAGACAGACAGAAATAGAAACGAAAGAAAGGAGCCCATTGGGACAGAAATGCTTCATCATACTAAAAATATAATAAAGAAAACTCATTTATGTCAAATCTTTTATTAGCACCACATTTTCCCTGATCTATGCTAGCCTAGCTAAATATCTTGTAGGTAAGTACATTTTATTGGCGATTGCTGACAAAAAGTACCTTTATTTAAAAAAACATTCAATTTTATGCTTAAGTGCATGGCTCAGTGATTTATACATATAACTTAAGGTATAAAATGTACCTATTAAAAATATAATATATTCATAATCTTTACTTACTAGTAGTTTGCCCTGAACTGACTCACGAGGTCCATATCTCCACAACCCTCAGACCGAAATGGCTAATGTTTAAACTTAAAAACTGTATTAGCTACATCTACACGCCTCCCAAATTTCACAAAGCTCTGATCAAATGCCAGATTTTGGTCAAATACACTCAGTATACTTCACTCGCTCGTTTAACAACAGTACATAAATGGATGATAAAATAATATTACGATTTACGCCACATGTACACAAAGAAGTGGATTTCATATCAGATCTTGATTATTGAGCCATCCAATGCCAAAAATCATATGAATAACACATTAAATAAAAACAATGTTTTTTTATCACATGTTACAGATTCTTAAAATATCATTAGTCTGATAGGGAATGTTTGTTTGTTTGTTTGTAATAACTTTATTGTACAAAAAAATACATTAAAAAGACAACATACGAAAGAGCAAATATACAAAGGCGGACTTATCCCATGTAGGGATCTCTTCCAGTCAACCTGCGATAGATTGAGAGGATATTTACTCAATTAAAAGGTAGAAGCAAGTACGTACAAATTTAACGATAAGATCATACTTACATCGCTACGCACATACATAAATAAATATATAAATATATAAACATACATACATAAATTATAGCAATACATATATACACATATACTAACTATATATATATACATATCCTACATACATACATAATAAATATATAAAACAGATTTACAGATAAGTACCTATTCAGTCCAAGTGTGACGCAACCAGAGAGGACTTTAATAACCTAATTTTAAAAGTATCCAGTGAAGGTGCCATCTTTACTTCAGCAGAAAGCGAGTTCCAAAGCCTTGCCGCCAAGACTGTGAAAGATTTGGAGTACGACTGAGACGAAAACCGTGGAATGTCCAAAATAAGGCTGCCGGCTGAGCGCAAACGACTATCCACATTCCGAAAGTTAAATTTGCAGTGCAGGTAATTAGGGGCAGAAGGATTAAAAAGGGCGTTGAAAAGGAGGGAAAGAATATGGATATTACGACGTATCCTAACAGGTAACCAATTTAGCTTTTTGCGAAACTCGGTGATGTGGTCGAATTTCCGTATGTTGAAGATATACCTAATACAGATATTTTGGAGGCGTTCTAATTTGTCAAGAAGTTCCTCTGTGGGATCTAAATACGCCACGTCAGCATAATCAAGTATAGGAATAATTAAAGAACGTGACAGCAGTACTTTCGTGCTTATCGGGAGAAAATTTTGCAATCGCCTCAAGGAATGCAAACCCACAAACATTTTGCGACTCACCTCATTGATTTGAGCAGACCAAGACAACGTTTCATCAAGAATTATTCCCAAGTTTTTAACTGTTGGGGTGAAAGGAATAATAGTACCATTCAGTATAACATTGGGAACAACAGCAGAATGAAACTTTGCTATGAAATGTGGACTACCAATCACTATTGCTTGGGATTTATCTGCATTGACCATAAGCCCGAAGTTATGGGACCAAGTCGCAATAGCGGCAAGGTCGGAATTGATAGTGCTCACAGCATGACTGAAATTATCGAGAGGGGCAGCCGTATAAATCTGCAGGTCATCTGCGTACAAGTGAAAAGAAGATTTAAGAGAGGACGTGACACCGTCAATGAAAATTGAGAATAATATTGGGGAAAGTACTCCACCTTGGGGAACACCGGCAGCTAGGTCACACCAATCAGATTGACTCTGATCAATTTTCACCAACTGTCGACGCCCATGTAGGTAAGAGTGAAACCACGTAAGAGAAGATGCAGAGAAGTTAAGGGAATTTAGAACGCCGAGTAGTATGTCAAAATCTACAGCATTAAATGCATTAGAGTAATCTAATAGAACCAGAATAGTGAGCTCCTTATTATCTATGTTCATTCTGATGTCATCCGTAATCTTGACGAGGGCAGTAGTAGTGCTGTGTCCGGCACGAAACCCCGATTGAAGTTCATTTAGTAATTTGTACGAAGATAGATAATTCGTTAATTGCTGCTGGACATAGTGTTCTAGTATTTTCGAAAGGACAGGGAGTATGGATATAGGACGGAATTGGGAAGGTAAAGAAGGGTTAGGTTGTTTAGGGAGTGGAATCACGTGCGCTAATTTCCAAGCAGAAGGAAAAACCCCAGTGGACAACGAACAGTTAAAAATGTCAACCAACATAGGGGATAACACTGGTAAAATGGGCCTCAACATATCAAGGGAAATGCCGTCATTACCAACCGCATTAGATTTCAACTTGATAAAAATGTCCTGCACATCCTTAACTGACATTGGTGGTATATCAAATGCTGGGCAATCAGGCTTTGTTTTATCAGCAAGCTCCGCAAGCGTAGCATTCCTGACGCTTGCAGGAAGGGTGGAGCCAGTAGAGCAGAAATGTTTATTAAGAGTGTTCGCATCAATACCGAGAATAGGATTAGATGACTGCTTACCAACCCCTAATCCCTTCAAGAATGTCCACATCTTACCAGAAGGGCAATTCACAACATTTTGGTGAATATATCTACGCCTTGCTTCCCTACAACGCTTATTACAAAGATTGCGTAAACATATAAACTTTTCGCGATTTTGATCGGAAGGGTTTCTGCGAAGTTTTATTTTAGCATTGTCCCTTTTCGCCATAAGTTTTTTTATATCAGGCGTCAGCCAGGGTGCTGGAAAATGCTTGACCCTTATCTGCTCGACTGGGGCATGCTTATCATATAGGGACAGTAAACGGGAGTTAAACGCTTCCACTTTAGAGTCGACATCATTTGCCATTCGAACTGAGTTCCAGTCCAGACCTCGAACATCACCATCAAACGATTTCCAGTCGATACCACTGTAATTCCGCCTCAACACAAACTTATGTCTGGGCTTTTTAGTACGCAGCTTGAACGAGGAAAATATGAGATCATGGGCCGAGAATGCAGGAGCATGAAGTTGACCGTGCCTAGAAACAAGCTCTGGAGAAGAAGTAATTATAAGATCAAGAAGGGATGGAGGACCATTATGCGGAAAGTGAGTAGGATTAAGTGGTAGAACGTGAAGATCGAGAGAATGGAAGAGAGAAAGAAGCGAATTGGCACGGGAATCTTTTTTAATAAGACATGTGTTGAAGTCTCCTAAGAGTATAAGATGGTCGAACTGAGGACGAAAATCAGATAAGAGAGTTTCGATCGAATTGAAATAATTAATATGTAAAGAAGGGCTGTAATAAACGCCAAGAAGAATTTTCGAACCGTGGAGATTAACGTTTAGAAAGAGATGTTCAGGCATTTGGGCAGTAGTGTCAGATTGTGAAAGAACTTGCGCAGGGATGTCACTGCGCAAATAAATGGCAACCCCACCCCAACCAACTACGTCATCACGTGTCACAGTATATGCACGGTCATTTCGAAAAAGACGATATCCTGGTAACGGATACAGTGCAGAAGGCAGGGAAGGCTTAAGAACGCTTTCAGATATTAGTATGGCATGAATATGGCTATACGAGAAAGTAGCTAAAAGGTCCGTATAATGAGCGGGTACGCTTTGTGCATTGATATGCACCACATTAAAGTTTGATTTTAACTTAACAAAACTAACATTTAAATGATCGTGTAATGAGATATCATTGGAATCATCACTCTTTGCACTAAGTAAGCTTACAGACGAGGAAGAAAGCGAAAAATATTCTAAATCAGAGTCCTCACTAAGCACATCAGACATAATCAGGTACCTTCTATAAACAATATAAAATACACTTATAAATAGTACAAAAGAATATATAAATATATATACTTATATTTTACCAAAAATAAATAAAAATAACCGAGTTGGTATAACCAGCTTAGGTAGGTTAGGTACCCACGTCCAGCCCTCAATCACTCGCCAGTCACTGGGCGTTTACAAATGAATGGCCGCAATACAAATATTAAATTAAGTACACACAATTAAGTACCGCACAAGAAACAAAACAAATAATAATGATGGAATGGGTTGATCAAATTGTGCACTTGGGTAGATAAGTCACTTTTTCATATGAAAATATGTGATTACCAAAAATTCGAAAAATGTATAACAAAGGATTTGTATAAACAATATCTTAGGGCCTGCACATCGCAAACTCCCGCTGCCCGCCAAGTGTATGATTGAAGTGTACCTATTTGAAATTGATATGAGCAACAAGATAATACAATCACACAATACTAGCATACCGCTGAAGTCGCCACATGCAAGCGCCCCAAGCCTTATTCGATTTTTAACTTTGGAGAAAATATACGAAAAACTTAAAACTACCAAATGCCAAACCTAGAAATTTTATTTAAAACGGTTATGTAGTTTAGTATTGTTGAAGTCAGATTTTAGTTTTGAAAAATTAAGACGAAACAAAACGCACTGTCAAGCAACTATCATGTCAATGTCAACTACATGCTTGTTTGGCACAAATGTCAAATAATCAGACTTTCTAAGTTTACTTTGTGTGTGACAAAACAATATTATATATCTACACGAAACCGTCAAAGAAATAAAATTATTCTACCTTTGTTTCTAACAAAAAAAGTGTGTTTACAATTCATCTACCCATTAAAGTCACACATACGTATAATAACCACATATAAGCTTCACAATATACAATACAATCAAATATACCTACATAGATTAGACCAAGACCAATGGAAACCCAATTCAACCCAAAACAACCTGACGAAGACCTAGCGTTGCGGCGTTATTTCTGCCTTTGTGTCCTGGTGGCCCGCAACTGCCGGCCGCCGTGCTCGTTGGAATTAGAAGCGCCAGGCCTAACCGCTGGACCTGAAGCCTCAGAGATGACACCTTTGCCTACTTCGACAGGCAGCTCAGCCAAAATAGCACGCAGATCCACCAATGTTGAGATTTTACGCTTCACGCCGTTGACTCCCACAACCACAATCTTGCCATCAGCAGTCCAGCAACCCTTGACACCCAGGGCTTTGCGTGCTTCCACAAAGACTGCATGTCGTGTAGTGGTCAGGAATTCAGAGATTGTATATCCAGATCCCTTCAACAATCTCTTTGCAGCCCAGGCCTTATTACGGCAAGTGCAATCCGTGAAACGCAGAAGAATGGGACGGGGTTTATCTGCTCTGCTCACTTTTCCCAGGCGCATACAGTTGAGAGATTGGGTGATGGTATCCGGCAATTCAAGGCTGCCATGACACAGTTGGATGACTTTAGACGTCAGGTCCTCTTGCTTTTCCTCGACCATACCATGCAGCAGTAGGAGATTTGATCTGGATCGCATTTCCATTGAGTCCAGCGTCTGTACAACTAACTCTAGCTGCAGTTTGAGAGCAGATGTAGCTTTCCAAATTAAAGTTTTGAATGTCTGGAACTCACTTGATAGTGTTGCAACATCCAGCGGACTGCGACCAGCTAAATTTTCTTCAAATGAAGTCATCTTTGTTTCAAACATCTCCGTAATGCTGTCCATATGATTCCTTAGTTGTGCAAGTTGGTCCATAGTGAGTAACAGTGATGTTAATGATTGAAGTATAAGTAAAGTGCAGTGCCAAACAGTGAAAGGAAAGGTGAAATTAATAGCTGGCGAGCAGTATTAAGGTATTTACCACATTTATATAAACTGGTTATAATAAATACTTTATATAATTAATTTTATTAATAAATTACAATTGCGAGATAATAAAAACGTCTATCCGTTTTCACTCCTACCCTCCAAAAAAAGCTATGTTTCATAGGTTTCTTTAAATTATGTAAATCAGGAAGAGTAACGTAATGTACCTACTGCATCAACACAATACATTACCGCCGCAGACATGTCTGCTCCCGTCGCGTCGCAAAGCAGTACACAAGTAAGACGGGGCACCGACAGGGCGCAAACATGACACTTACGCGTCTGTGCCCTATGGTAGAACACACAGAACGGACGGGGCACAGACGCAAGCGGGCGAAGAAGTTGTGAGTGAAGGAGAGAATGTGTGACCCGTCTGCGTCTTACGTCTTTTCTATGTATCGAGCGTCTTAAGGATCACATTCACATGTTCATTTACAGTGGAATACGACTACCAAACAGTTTATTCCTTATATATGATTTTAGAGTTTCGCGCTCACAATGAATTATTAGTACTACGTGACCTACCGCGATTAATATCATTTTTAGCCAAATATTTTGGAGACCCTGCTGCCGTCATAGTCGCTGGCAAACTGATCATGACGGCAGAAGGGTCGTCAAAATATCTGGCTAAGAGTAATATTAATCACCGTAAGTCCTATACTACTAATAACAGTTATTTAAAAAATCCCTTTTGGTGGGTACCTCACTGTTGTTACTTCTGTCTAATGTGACTTCGAAAATAATATTTAATAGGGAACAGATAAAAATTTCGTCTTTAGATCAGACTTACATATCTGTTGAGGCAATTCCTAAAACCAGAAAGTTTGAGGCGTTTTGAAAATTTTCAACCTTTCCTGATAACCATTGAAACATAACTGATGTTACTTTTGAAAATAGATTTTAAATGTTCATTGAAATTATGAGTACATGCGTGGCCTTTTTCTGCTCGATATACCCTTAGAACCTCAGAACAGTATTAATAAAAAATATATCATTTACTTATATCCTAAATAAATTTTTAACACATAAAAAACAACAGACTTCATTTTCTTTCAAGAGTTTCTACCATATTCCCAACGTTCTTCATATCTTCACCAAATGAATATGGAACTAATTTGGTACTAAAGGCCCTTAAATAAAAAAGAATCATCTAAATCGATTCACTAGTAGTGGAAGTTATCGCGTAATATACATACAAAAAATTCATAAAATGAAAACATTTGAGTCGAACCTTCTCCTTATTTGAAGTCGGTTATAAATTACTTTCCACCACGGTAGATAAAAAAGTAGTGGAAGTGCCCCTTGACAAAATTAGTAGCAGTACCGTTGTTGTCGCTAACTCACACAAACAAACCAAATTCGTTTCATCGGTCGTTTTATTTATTTCAATAATGACATGTCTCTTGGCATTTCCTTGGTACCTTTTTTCTCTTTCATGCTTTCCACTTACAACTAGGTAACATAACAAACTATACTTTGTATGGAAGTCCGAAACACAATTCGTCACAAACTCACAATCGCAGTCGGACGAGCGTTGGCGTTGACTGACCTCACATATTTCTATTTATTTATTTCGGAAAACTTACAGCCATTTCTCATTTAACAAATAGTTATAAAACTTAGGCAATAATAAGTTTCCACTTATAGACTTGATATTTTAAGTTCAAGGACAATAGTTCTGATTGTGAGTATGTAACGAATTGTGTATCGGGTACAAAGTACGGTTTGTTAAGTGTGCGCGGCGCTCGCTCACTGATCAGTCGAGTGGTCGGTGTCGTCGGTGCGCTCGCTCGGCCACGCGGAGGCGCCGCCCGACTTGTGCAGCAGCCGCAAGTCGGTGATGCGCATGCGCTTGTCGACGGCCTTGCACATGTCGTAGAGCGCCAGCGCGGCCACGGCGCAGCCCGTGAGCGCCTCCATCTCGGCGCCCGTGCGCGCCGTGACGCGCGCCTCGCAGCGCACGCGCAGCGCGCCGCCGTCCGCGCAGTCGCCGGGCGGCAGCTGCACCGTGACGCGCACGCAGTCCAGCGGCAGCGCGTGGCACAGCGGGATGAGGTCCGCGGTGCGCTTGGCGGCCATGACGCCCGCGATCTGCGCCACGCCGAGCGCGTCGCCCTTGGGCAGGCCGGCGTCGCGCAGCAGCCGCAGCAGCCGCGCGCCCACCCGCAGCCGGCACTCGGCCAGCGCGGCGCGCGCCGTCACCGGCTTGTGGCCGACGTCCACCATGCGCGCGCGCCCCTCCGCGTCCAAGTGCGTGAGGCCGGGCCCGCCCGGTCTCCCGGCCGCGTCCGCGTGCGTGCCGCCGGGCCCGCCCGGCCCCGCGCGCGTGCAGTAGTGCCGCACTGCCGCAGCTAGCCGCCGATGAGGATCATGGGCCGGTTCTTCATGTGCGCGAGGCTGTCCATGCCGGCGTGGCGCGGCTTCTTGTTGCGCAGCGCGCGCCGCACGAGCTCGGCGAGCGAGCCGTCGTCGGGCTCGCTCTGCGCGCGCATCGCGTCGCGGAGCGACACTTCCGCGCCGCCCAGCAGGCACACCTGCCCAATTCGTCAGCTCAAATTCATATAAACCCTCTTTATACACTCCCACGTTTTCATCAAAAATTTCGGTCAATATTAAAATCAAAACCTACTTAAACATTTGGTTTACCTACTTGACCAGAATTAGCGCAGAGGAAAAGACTTTTTATGACACTCAATAATATCTTTAAAGTATTGGACATAAAGTGTAAGACTCGAGCAAGCTTGAGCACTTTATACTAAGTCTAAATAGTTTATTTTCGAATATCATAAAAAAATCCTCCCCGCTGCGCTCCTCTCTGTCTGAACTGACCCTAAGTATACAAATTTCGTAATGAAGTCTAGAAGAAGAAGAAAGAATTGAATTATAATAACTAAGAACTAATATTACTAAAAGCTACACCAATTAGATTAACCACAATTTACACTAATTTAAGTTACAAAATTGAATGAGGTGATCGAGAACTTCCTAGGTAATTGAGGAAATATAATCGGTGAGTAATCGGGGTACTTCATGTATTATACATATAACATACATAACCAACCTCTTCCTTTTATGAAGTCTGTTAATAATTGCAATCGTTTCCGCCAACACCGCTCGCTCGGAGAAATCAAGACCGTCACGGTCGCTGGCTGGCAGTAGGTAGACGCCCACGTGTTGACCGATCCCATAGATACGTACATTTTTGAATAAAGCCAAATGATAGACACGTTCACCACACATTACATTATTTATTAACTTATTACCGGCAATGTGTTGAATCCAGGCATTGTATATGTTCTTATGGACCAAGTGTTAATAAGACATAATAAATGCCTGTGCAGTATGACAAATGCCCAAAATGAGAGGACAATCTGATAAAATTTATTAAAATAATCAAACCAGGCATTATTATAATGCTTATCACCTATGAGACAGAATAGCCGCCAACAGCAGACTCGATTCTTGCAGAGTCATGTAGACAACCCAGGTGATCTGCATGACCTGAACATAATTATGGGTAGTCAAATTGGTCGCTTTCGTCACTTAGTCGATAGAGCCAGCAATGTATGAAATGGTATGTTTATCATACGTTTCATACCCTGAATTAGTCACAGTAAGTATGTAAGGTGGTATAGTTGTGTTGTGTATGTAACCATCACAATGTCAAAGTTAGTTAAAGCCGGAGCCGAGGCCGAAGCCGATGCCAAAGTCAATTTCAATCCCAAAGTCAGAGCCAGATCCAAATTTTTTCATAGTCAAGATCAACTTTCTTTGACTTGGACTGGCTTTGACTTTGGCATTGTGATGGTCGCTACACAACCTTACCACTTAACCTACCTTCGTGACTAATTCGGGGTATGAAACGTATGAAAAACAAATATGCACGCACATAATATATGCATATACTAGGCGAAAATTAAAATTTTTAATTCTTGTTTCTTCAAAAAGGAGGAAGTTTTCAATTCGAATGTTTAGGTTTTTTTATGTATGATCCCCGATTACTCGAAGTTTTTTTTTTGTTACTGACTTTTCGACCTGTAGAGGGCGCCATATTGAATTTATAGTGTCGTCACATAGCTTAAAACCAGTGTACAGCAAAGACGCTTCCAATGATACGTCATTTGTTAATGTACTATGGATATCAGAAGATTCGAGGGAACAGATAAGCATACACACATACATACATAGCGGCGAAACACATATCTACTAATATAACCCTCTTTTTGGTTACACCGTAATCGGGCAATAATGAACCCATATTTTTTAATTTAGCAAAATAATAAAAATATACACAGATACAACGTGACGTGAGGTGATTTACGTCACCGTCAAGTGAAAATCGTACTAGATCGTGACGTCATGCGAAATTTAAATGCGCTGTATCTTCGTCATTATCTTCAAATCGGAGAAAAGAAAAAAATACGTATACAATATTTTTGAATAAATCTACCGAACGAGCCAAAAATAATATTAGTTCACGTGCCCTGCATTCCTCGCAGAGTATTCACTTCGTTCGTTCAGGCTCATTAGATTCCGGTGCAACTCGTACGGAATGGAACCAAGCAAGTGGCACGCGTGTGCAGTACACAACAGTGGTACCTTCAGGTTTCCGTCGGCGGTGAGCCGCAGTCGGTTGCAGGAGGAGCAGAAGGCCTGCGTCATGGAGGCGATGAAGCCCACGCTGCCCGCGTAGCCCGGCACTTGCCACACCTGCGGAGCAGTCAGGGTTTCACTGTGCTGTGTTCAGTCAGGAGGTGGGTCGCTAAGGCGTTAGACACATAGGAAAGACGTAACAGACTGGGCACGGACAGGGCACAACGGGGCTTCTGTTCTGTATGTCACAGGGCTAGGCTTCTGTTCACAGGAAAGACGGGGCATCGACAGGGCCTATTGTAGAAATAGGCCCTGTCGGTGCCCCGTCTTTCCTGTGTTCTGCTTTGCGACAATTCCATACATTTAGTATGAATCGGACGCGGAGCAGACATATGTCCGCGCCCCGTCCAGCGCCTAATGGCTCGTTTTGACAGTGCGAGCTGCTGCCTAGCCAGTAGCCAGTAGCTGTCTACACGACACATAGTAGCTGCTGCCCAGTCTTGCGAGTTGTCGCGATGTTCGCGACAACTCGCAAGACTGGAGGCCCGGCACTCACCCGCGCGGTGTCGTGCGGGCGCGGCGCGCGCGGCGCGAGGGCGGGGTGCGCGCGCAGCACGGCGCGCAGCGCGGCGCGGTACGGCACCAGCCGCCCGCGCGCCCACTCGTTGCCTGCGAACGGCATGAACTCGATGAACCTGCGACACCACGTTCCCAACTCGTTTACACCCTCGACGGCTACGCAGAACCTTTCCTTCTCTTTTTAACACCCGACGACAAAAGAGGGGTGTTATAAGTTTAACGCTAACGCCCGTCTGTCTGTCTGTAGCATCGCAGGTAGCGCTTGAACTGATAGAGCGATCGCAATGCGGTTTTTTAAGTGAAGGTCGTTTAAAAAGATTATTAGGTGTTGACGCTACACTACGGATTAGCATCATTATCGACACGTGACCATACACTCTGACCCCAAAAAACGAATAACGAAATTTCGGCGACTGTTTATTTAGCACGTGTGTCGCTCGCTCCAGTCCCACCTTTGTCAATATCTGTCCATCCCATGGTAATACCTATATATGTAACTGTCAGGTTAAAAAAAGTTTACACGAGTACATAGTCAGCCTTATTCTTATAAACATGAAAACGTGAGAAAAGTTTCGTATCGTAATTCACGAGTCTTATAAAGAAGAGAAAGCTATCAATTTGAATGTATACAATATGTAACAAAAACCGTGTCCTTGTAGGAGCAACTCAGACCGTCAGTATGAACAACTTTAACCAATGCTTGAAACTCGAAAAAACATCGACATTTTCAATTCGGCCTGCCCGGCAATTTGTATGAAAATGACGATTTTTTCTACAAGGATCGGACAGGTTTTTGTTACATATTGTATAAATAAGGTGGGTGTACCATGGAAGGCCACTCTAACAAATAAACAGTTATTATTCGTTTATTTACTGGATAAATAAAACTAATAAATATTTAAGTGATACTTTGTTTTATTACGTAACATATAAACCACTTTTTTGAATTGCAGATTTAATCAATATTGATTGAACTTAAGTTTCATTGAACTCTTCCAAATGGCCTTGCTAGGAACAAGGCTCTTTAGAAGGCCATCATAATAAATCAGTCATTTATCACTAAAAGTTACTGAACAGCGATTAAATCTACAATAAAAAGAAGTGGTTTATATGTTACGTAATAAAACAAAGTATTACTTAAATATTTGTTAGTTTCATTTATACAATAAATAAACGAATAATAACTGTTTATTTGTTAGAGTGGCCTTCCATGGTACACCCACCTTATTTTAACGTCGTCGATTCCCGATATCAAAGAAGCGAGGGACCGTACTGCCAAAATAGTAGCGCGAGCGATTCGCCGCCGCGTCTGTGATTTCCAGTTCGATGGATGTTTGTGTAAATAGAAGGAATTTGTCATCACATGGCAATAACTACGAAATTTTAATAATTGGCCTTCGAAGGAGCATGGCCTTCCATGGTCCACCCACCTTAATATGTTTTTAGTATGTTCCCGATTACTCGAAGACTCATTTTTGTTTGAAAGGATATACTTCTCAGGTGGTCCCGTAGAAATTTAACAAATCGCTCCCAACGGTATAAAGAGTAGTGACGGGGTCAGGGCGACTTAATGCAACACAAGATATAGCAATGCAAAGTTATATCTGTAGATAGACGTTGTTTGAACATAATAACATTGAACCCATAAGGATTGAATCTCACTTGTCAACAGCACTTTTCTATGCTGCTATCTCTATATGCAGGATAGAAAAGTGCTGTTATCATTTTTCTTTTTGTTTAACTTCATTACAATACATGGGACATAAGGCCAGAGGCCTTTTCTACCAGTCAACCAACAAGTGATGCTGAAAAAGTAATCTCTTGGGGTAAGTACATCAGAACTAAATAAAAACAACAAAAAAAGAAGTAAACTTATTATAATAATGTAAGTAGTACATACATATTATATATTTTTATATGTCTATCCTAAACTTAAACAAAAATATATATAAATAATTGTTTAAAAATAAATAATATATAAACTACATAAATACTACTAAAATAACTGCTGCCAGTTTTCGTAGATAAAGTGCTGTTCCGTGCTGACAAGTGAGATCCAATCCTTAAACTGCTTGTATAGTTATTTTTTTTTAACGTTTCCTATTTCCCTATTTTCGATCCCGCGAATAAATATACACGCACTTAATTTGAATATTATTATGTTCGTACAATGTCTAAAAATACATATATCTTCGCGTTGCAATATCGTGTGTGTATCGCATGTTATTAACTGTCATTTTCCGAGGGAAAGTCTCTTTTGTTGCTTTTTAGGGTTCCGTACCCAAAAGGTGCCAACGGAAACCTATTATTGACACTCCGCTGTCTGTCCGGCCGACTGTCACAGGGCTCCATCGCATGAACCGTAATAGCTAGACACTTGAAATTTTCACCGATTATGTATTCCTGTGGCCGCTATAACAACAAATTCTAACAACTTTATTTGCTGGGCAAATTAAAAAAACCCCGACTTTTAAGCGTAAACCCCCCATAACTTTCAATATCTGAATGACTGACTGACTGACTGACATATCAACGCACAGCCCAAAGCGCTGGGTCTAGAGATTCCAAATTTGGCACATAGGTTGATAAGATCCTTATGAAGTTTAGGGGTGCACTAAGAAAGGATTTCTCCCCTACAGGGATGAAATGGGGTGACAACTACTTAGGCGAGTGCGATATGCGAGCGAGGGGCAGTACGGGGGAAGTAGTCATCAGGAACTTTTCTGCATACAATAATATATAATAATGTATTATGTTAATATAACAATAATATAAAAACTTATATCTATCTAAATATATGAAACTGACTGACTGACATATGAACGCACAGCCCAAACCGCTGGGTCTAGAGACTCCAAATTCGGCACATAGGTTCCTTATAATATACAGACGGACGGAAGGACGGACGGACGGACAGCGGAGTAATAGGGTCCTGTTTATACCCTTTGGGTACGGAACACTAACAACACGTGTGTTGTATGGGAACGACAAACGTGATTTATAGATAATGGTACGGAACCCTTCATTATTCTGTTATTTTATCTTCATTTAGTCTAGCATCCTCCCCCGTCGCGTCGCCCTCAGACCATGGCAGTGTCACGAACTGTGTCCATTGAGGGGACCGCTTCGCTCCTAACGCCGAGTCGCTATGTGTACGTGTCCAATATCCATCTGTAGGGAGCCTCGTCTACGACACCACAAACAGACACACAGACATGCGCGTATAACTCAGAATATCTTTTGCCTTAGGCTTTCAAAATATACTTGCAAAGAAAGCAGCTCAGACCATGAGCGGGGATTTATGTAATTCCCTCCGTAGCCGGGATTTCGGATTGACATAAAATAACTCACCGCACCTCTACCTCGCGGTCCCGGGTGTACTCCACGAAATCTAATATCTCATCCTCATTGAAATCTGAAATAAAACCCTCGCTTTATCATCTCAAGTGTAAACGATGCAGGTGCTGCATGGTGTATTGTGACGGGAAGCTTGTGGTATGTAGTTGGAGTGATACAGATACATTGTCGCGGCTTCATCCTTGGACCATAAGTGGAAGGCCGTAAGAAGACGCAAAGGTCACGTAAAATTTTGTGTGAGGGCGGCGTGAAGATGGAAAAAGGGGAACCAAAGCAGTGACGGAGTGCGCTGTATTTAAAGCGGTTTAGGCACTGACTTTGCGTCGACTCCGAAACATCATTAGCATACCTGCACAGGCACACTAGTTCATTAGTCTGTAGTAATGATTTGATGATCGAGATGCCGCGAATACCTACTCGGAGTCTTTTGTTATACGTCGAATCCGAAACAATTCAATTCAATTATTCAGATATTCCAGATATTTGTTAGTAATAAAAATTTATGACTTAAAAACTAAATATTAGTACATATCAGCAATAGATTTTTGTGGTAGGTAATTATTAAATTTATATCAAACTTATTCTTTTTCTATTTCTTCAACTTCAGCCAATGCTTTTGTAAGTCTATCAAAGCCCACGTTTGCGCTCCAAACACGAGGATGAGAAAATTTGCCTTTCATTAGATCTTTCATAAACCAATAGCTCTACCAGGCATCTTCGGCCCGCGTTTTTGTTAGAAAGGTACACAAGAAAATAGTAGGGCGACTCACCCTTCATGAGCACAGTGTTGATCTTGACGGGCCGGTAGCCGAGCTGCAGCGCCAGGTCCACGCCGGCCAGCACGCGCGGCAGTCCCTGCACATACGGATTACGAAAGCAGTCAAAATAAAGACGTCAACGATCACTATTGCCCTAGAATCTGGATACTGGTCGGCCGCTCACCGGACGGCGCGCCATGCGCTCGTAGCGGTCGGCGCGCAGCGAGTCCAGCGACACGTTGACGGCGGAGAGCCCGGCGCGCTGCAGCGCCGGCAGCCGCCGCGTCAGCACCAGCCCGTTGGTGGTCATAGACACGCTGCGGATGCCCGGGATACTGGTCAGTCCCTCTGTCGAACAACGTCAAAGCTCAGGCGTATACTAACTTCCAATCGGTGGGTCGAGTACCACGGAGCGAGGAGGACGACACGAGAGCTGCATACGTACGAACGATATCGGCGAGGTCGGCGCGCAGCGTGGGCTCGCCGCCGGTGAGCCGCAGCTTGCAGACGCCGAGCGCGGCGAACACGCGCGCCAGCCGCAGCGTCTCGGCCGCCGTCAGCAGCGCGCCGCGCGCCGACAGCGGCACGCCCTCCGACGGCATGCAGTACTGACCTATCGACATCGATATAAACAGCAACATCTATAAAGAATCAAAGATAAAAATAAACTAACGGGCTCGGCCCATTTGCAGTTCCGTTACATAAACAATTTACAAACTTGTATTTGCTATCATGTTTATATATTTAGATAAACTTGAGTACATGGTACATGCATGTAAATTTATCGTTTAGTGATTCGACAAATTAAAATAATAAAGACTTCTTTTTTTCTGTAATTTACAGGATGTTTTTCTCGCCCAGACACTGATGGTAACCCTTCAAACTATTTTATGAACTACTTTTTACAGTTTAAAGTGAGAACGTGAAGCTTCTCACTTGTAACATGGCAGTTTTTCGCAAATGTGTGTAAAAAAAGCTTCACAGTAACCGTAACAGGCGGCATGCATGAAGAGAGTGATGAGTGTAGATGAAGAAAAGAGGTCTGTCAGAATCTTAGCAAGTGGAGGTCTATAGTCTCTGCATGCCGCTGTCGGAAACAGTCTTGATATTATGTATGTATGTATGTATCAGCCAAAAGTGGTCGCTTTTCGCAAATGTGTGTAGAAAAGCTTCACACTCATACTTTAAACTATAAACAGTATTTCATATAATAGTTTGAAGAGTTATCTAAAATTTTACTTACTTACACGTTAGATATGTCTTAGATATATCGTAAAAAATGTAAATACCTATGTGGTTACACCTACTTAAGTCCAAATAAATTAACACTTTTAATAAGGAAAACTACAATTACCTAACTAAATTATTTATTTTATTGACAATAATTTTGAAATTGTTTGATAGATGAAGTACCTACATTTTGCACCAGTAGCATCTTCACCACTATGCACAAAGTAAGGAATAGGTACCTACTATACTTACTAATAGCAGAAAAAATTTCAAGCTATTGTATAAAAAATGTCATGTTTTATTCGCCTCGTGTGATAATAGTATCACATGAGTGTTTTAATACCTAATTATGACAGTTGCATACAAGACTTTTTCTACAGCCATGATATGAATCCTCTTTAAAAGGTTCTGAAACCATAGGGTATTTTAAAGTGTTGTAAGAACTCTTTGTAAATTCATAGTAAGTATTGCTGAGTATCTAATACGAACAAACTATGTATAGATGATAATAGAATTATTTATCGTAAAAAATATTAACATTTCGTATCGTAACTTTTTTTTCCCTCACAGACCTTTCGAAACCATCATTTCAGCAACTATGACAGGCTAAATCGAAGATTTTCAATTTTTAATCTATTATATCTGGATGATACCCTCTTTGAAAAAATCATTCCACGAAAAATTTTTATAATATCACGTCTCTGTCTATTGCGGACCCCGGGCTTCTCAGCTTGCAGCTGAGGACGCAACTGGGAAAACGCTGAGATGAGAGAGAGAGAGAGAGTCTCTGTCTATTGCGGGGCGGACAGAGCCCAGGCTAATGGGCCTAAAGCCACACCCAGCACCGGAAACTATCGCCCAGCGATTGGCAGCTGCTTACATTTAGGGATCAAGTTTGCGTTGCATAATGAAATTCAGTACAACATTATAACACTTGTTTGCGTTGCATAATGAAATTCAGTACAACATTATAACACTCGTTTGCGTTGCATAATGAAATTCAGTACAACATTATAACACTCGTTTGCGTTGCATAATGAAATTCAGTACAACATTACCCATACCCACAGCCCCACACACACACACACACACACACACACACACACACACGCACACACACACACTCACACGCACGCTCGCACGCACGCACGCACACACACACACACACACATGTACACGCAAAACAAACTAGTAAAACATTCTGGTGTAATAGCTTGTAAGTTAAAACTAAAAATAAAAATAAAAATAAAAAAATACTTTAAATAATTAGGTATGTCACTATTATGTTATGATCGCATCACGGACGAAGGAGTGGAGAACCCTGGCACAGGCTCACGCCTAAAAGGATTCTCCGACACATTATGTAAACTACTTAATAGTACAATAAAACAATTTTCATTTTCATTTTTCATTTTCATTTCACATTATAACACTCGTTTGGGTGATATAATGGTTATTATGACACTGAGTATTTTAATGTGGGCAATAAGCTAACTGTTTCAGAAACTTTTATAGAGGATTTGGGTGTAGATAAATATATTTTTTAAATAAGGGTCGATTTCAAGGGACAACTTGTTTGACGACCTCTGTGGCGTCTGGCCACCATGCTAGTCCGCCACCCAGAGGTCCTGGGTTCGATCCCCGGTCAGGGCAAGTAGGAAAATGGCCTTTTTCAAATTGTCCTGGGTCTTGGATGTTTATCTATATTTACATTTATTCGTTCATATAGTATCGTTGAGTTTGTATCCCATAAGTTCGAACTTGTTTTGGGGCTAGCTCAATTAGTATTATTTGTCACATATTTAAAAAAATAATAATAAATATTAGGTCTTTACCTATGAAATTGCCGTTTTGTATAAAAAAATTTAAACTAATTTTTTTAATGTATTTTTATTTGTATTAATCGAAGTATTCCCCCATGCAATCAACGCATCTTTGCCAACGCAGTGGCAGTTTATTGATGCCCTTCTTAAAGAAATCAGCTGGACGGGAGGCAACAAATTCTTCAAAGGCATTCTTCAAGGCGTCTGCTGTGCAGTATGAGGTCGCGCGTTGTCATGCAGGAGCAGCGGAGAGGAGCGATTGACCAATGCTGGTTGGAGATGTGCCAGCTTCTCCATCATTGTGTTCAGTTCTTCACAGTTCACATCTGCAGTAATGCTCACCCCGTTTGGTAAAAAGCTGTGATGAATCACACCGGCGCTAGACCACCAAACAGTGGCGATCACTTTTCTAGGGGTAAGTTTTCGTTTAAGGCATTGTTTAGGTGCTGAACCAGGATCCAACCAACTTGCTGAGCGCTTGCGGTTATCAAACAGAATCCATTTTTCATCGCAGGTAACAAGGCGGTTCAAAATTCATTAATTTGTGTGTCTATTGGGCAGTGCAAGGCACGTCTCGACGCATACTTCGCGCTGGCGATAATTGAGTTCGTGGGGCACCCATTTGTCAAGCTTTTTTACCTTGAAATTTGACGCAAATGGACCAATATTGTTTTGACGCTAACGTCGAAAGCTGCTGCTAATTCAGCCGTAGATTGTGTATCATCAGCTTCCCCAATCGCCTTTAATTCGTCATTGTCGACCAAAGTTTTCGGACGACCGCGAGGTTAACTTTTCAGGTCGAAATTTCCAGAACGGAAGCAAGCAAACCAATAACAGGTGGTGCGTTGGTTTGTAGTGTTAGCTCCGTAATCGTCGTTGATGTTGCGTGCCGCTTGTGCCGCGTTGCTGCCACGACGGTACTCATATTACATAATTACTCGAATTTTTAACGTATCTATGATGACGAAAAAGATTGAAATGCGATGAAAATGTAACACTAATCAATAAACAAATGACTACTTTTGGAAAAATAATTCCATGTTTTTAAAATAAAATTAATTTGAAATTAGAATTCTTAGCCAAACAAAAATTATTTTGATTTGAAATGGCCAGTACTGCAGAACGGCAATTTCATAGGTTCAAAGACCTAGAAGAAAGAGAAAAGAAGTATTTATAATAGAAATGAGGAAATTAGAAAATAAAGTTTTGCAAACCTTACTGTGTTATATATCAAATTAAAGGGCTCCTTATGATGTGTTATATATCAAATTAAAGGGCTCCTTATGAGGATCTCAAATATATTTTTGTTATTATCGTAAAATAAATAGTTTAGATTTTATTAATGAAAGAAGCCAAAAATTGAACATTCCCCCATCTGATCTCCAAAACTATAGATCCTACAATTTTGAAAAAAATACAAAATATAGTTCATTTGTAGATTACAGGAAAAATAATATAAGAATTCTGACAACTGAAAATAAAGTAGTAGACTCAATATAACATGTTCACTTACGGAAATCTTTGGCATTGTACGGAACCCTCTCCACGCGAGTTCAACTGCACTTGGCCGTTTTTTATTAAAGAATATTAATGGATATTTCATACATTTGCTTAATACTTAAGTGATGATTGGATTGAATGATTTCATGAGTATTAATGAACCCGGCATAAATAAAGAGTTTGTGACGAAGGTCTAATGGATGATAAAATGTATGAAACTAAATCCTTCTGTTTAGAGTTATTTCCCCATGAAGGAAAAAAATTTCTGAATATACAATAATGTATATCCTAACTTGAAACAAGTTATCCCCAAAATTGTCCATCAAAACAGCTATTGTTGATTCAAAAAGATTGTTTTCCACAGCTGGTTTAATCTAAACAGATATAAGAAATAGTCTTAAACCAGATTTCTTAGTAAAACTTTACCAGAAATTAATTAGTCGTCGTTGGATTCCCTCTAATATGGATTACTTTAAGATGGCTGATCCGTGCGTCAACTAGTGAACGGGTGCTGCCGGGAGGGACTGGTCAGCTCGGCTTCGCTTTTTTTAACTACTTAATATTTTAATTTTTTATTACGCAATTTATGTTTGTTTACATGTTATAATGTGTCAACATAGTATTATATTATAAGTATTTATTAATTAAAAGACAATTGTAATAATATGACAAAGCCCTTCTGTCTGCCCTCAACTGCGAGTAGGCGACCAATACTGTGAAAATGAGTTTCTTTCGGCGTTTCTTCTCAGCAGTGGTTGTTACAAACACTTGGAACACTGGTATTGGTAGCTTTTCTTTAAAAATAAATTAAATTTTAATATACTTTACACGTAACATACATTAATATACATTATACTTATTAACGTGTAAAAGTGCCTGTAAAGGTCTAATTATTGAATAAACATTTGAATCTTTGAATTAAAATTATAATATTTAGATGGTAAACTATCATAAAATATCAAATAAATGTTTTACTCAATTTTCCTTATTTCATCCAATATTGTTATAGAAATATTGTTGCATCCCTACTTAAAATGCTTTGTTAAATATTATTTTTCGAAAAGCCATTCTGTTAATAAGATTACCATATCATATTGACCAAAAATCTGGTTAGGTAAATGGGTGAGACTATATGAATCATATAAACAGGCAAAGAGGCTAGCAAAGCCACCCTTGACTATAACGGTTGGTTCTTACTGCCCTCAGCTGTATACCCTTTTACGAAAATTTCAGTATGTGTCATTATGTGTGCATAGTATTATGTTTTACGTTACATACACGTTTTGGAGTTCAATTTCCTCCTGTCACCTGCCAGTAAGAAATTTGTGCTAAAAAGCTAACAATTATAATAAAATTTCATGTCAACCTACAAGTTTGAAAAGTATTTCATAGGTTAGCAGATTTTAATCTCAAATACTGTTATTTAGTAGCCTCACCAAAAAAGAAAAAAAATTATAAAGTTCCTTAATTAATAAATAAAAATACTTGAGAGGTGTCAAGGGACACCCGGATGGAACAAAGTAAAATATAAATATAAATAGGTCTAAATTACATTCAAACTCTTTTCTGCGTTCTAAAATCAAATTTTTATAATCTTCATAAATATGAATGAACAAAAAGTGTCGTTACAACTTTTGGTCTTACTTTATTCCGTCTAGCTCCCTTTCACAACGCACGATAAGGAACTTCGTTCCAATAAAAAATAAATAAATATATAGGGACAAATCACACTGATTGAGCTAGCCCCAAGTAAGTTCGAGACTCGTGTTATGGGATACTCACTTAACAATACTATAATTTTATAATAAATACATAGATAAACATTTATTTGAATTATTTGAACATTATTTATTTCGATGTCATGGAACATACATTCTGTATATTTTACACACCACCGTACGTACATGAACTCTAAAACACTCCTGCTTTTGGGGAAAGTTGTGCAATTGTTCACACAATTTAGAGATTACTATTCATAATACTTACAGCGTAAATTACATCGTTCTGTGAGTGATATTCGCAAATAATTGTGGCGACGTCCCATTAGGTCCACCAGCGGAGCGAGCGGCTCCGCGGCCGCCGCGGGGGCCTGCGCGGCATCCGCGCTGCTGCTGCACACTCTCCACACAGGTGCAACATTTGAACACGAAGCCACGCGGAACACCTTGCTCGTCACACTTAATTTAAACATATTGTTTCTAGTTTCCACGCAAATATACCTACGCGATAAGCACTAAACAAACATTATTTATAACTCTTAGCAAAATTTAAATATATACGGCATATTTTTATTGAAAATAAAATAAACAACACAAACTTTTATTATATTATTTAGGCACTCAATTGAAAAAAGAACTCACGGATTGACTATGTAAATAATGTTAAAATTGCGTTATCACTGTGGTTATCAATAATAATTAAAAACAAAAATAGATGCCCGTTTGAAGTCCAATCACATCCAACGTCAGTAACGTCACACACAGTCACAGCTCATAGCACACAGCCAAAGTACTGACAACCATGGTGACAATGACATATAACTCAAAAAGAGATCTAACTCTCGTAGGTAATTTTTCTGCTAACAATTTAAGCTGCAAATGTAGCGTCATCTATTAATGTTATTCCAAAATAAATATATAAAATACATAATTTATATTTGCAATTGAGCGGATTTGAACCTAACAACTGTTGATTTGGAATCCTACCGTTATCTCTTATAGCAGCACTTAAACTGAACTGCATTGTTTAATGCTACCGTGACAACTTTATAGCAGCCCTTAAACAGGATTGTTTTGGCTGACGTCACAAAACCATTTACCTTTTTTTGTATGGACTATTTCTACCATGACGTCTATTTTGACAGCACGAAAACGATTATTGCGCGTTTTAAGTGTCAAATAAAGAGATCCTTAAAAAGTTACTTTCCAGTAACTTATATGGAGGATTTTAGTTAGTTTTCTTGTGAGTGTGAATATGTTTTTTCTTTACTTTTGATTTTTACAAAACATTTAGTAGATAATTAAAGTAACGCTACCATGGGACCTTAATTAATCCTACTTAATACCTTTTATTGTAAATTTGGATTTCAAAAACAGAGTAAGATATATTACTTCTTTATTGACGTGACAACGTCTTATAAATTGGTTTGCCGGGTGACACTTCAAGAAACTGCGTTACGCTCCGCTCACGTTATGCGCTCACAATGAGAGCGAGTGAGAGGCACGCGTCCCTTCCACTCGGGCATTCAAAGTCGTTGTCACGTAAAACTTTCGCCCGTATACCGACTTTACAGGCAACCAATTTTTTTTTAGTACAACATAAGTGAAAACTAGTTAGGTATTCCAACTTACGTAACATATTTTTTATAAGTAATAACAATGCTAATCCTTGTAAAATATTTATTCACACACGATAACAAATAACAACACATTCTTAAGTATAAGTTATTTATACATATGCAATTATAAGTATCTATCCAATGCAAAAAATAAATGCAAAGCTTCATGGAAAATAATAAATAACGACACTGAAAATAAAATCATAACTGACTTTATAGATAAAATTGAAATAGATAATAAAATTGTAAAAAATCCCCTTGACATTGCAAATGAATTTAATAAATATCTTATAAATGTAACAAATAAAAACAATAAAACAAACAAAAACACAAATAAAAATCGAGTACAGGAAAGTATATTTCTATATCCAGTAAGTCACGAAGAAGTGCATAAGATAATAATGTCTTTAAAAAATACTTCTTCTGTGGGATATGATGGAATTTGTACATATATTCTTAAAATCTGTGTTAGACAAATTGTGCCAATATTAACTTATTTAATAAACTTATCTTTAGAAAATGGAATTTTCCTTTAAGCATTGAAAAAATCTGTAGTCATACCAATACTTAAAAAGGGAGATAAAACCAAATTAAATAATTATAGACCTATTGCTCTACTATCTATCTTAGCAAAAGTATTTGAAAAGGTTATGCACACGAGAATTAGTGATTTCCTAAACAAACATAACGTCATCAGACATGAACAAAATGGTTTTCAAAAGGGTAAAAATACAACTTTGGCGGCTTTTAATATGATGCAACAAGTCATTACGTATGTCGATAAAAGAAAACCTACAATGGTTATGTTTTTTGATATGTCAAAAGCTTTTGACTTTGTTTCCCATAATATATTGCCACAAAAGCTTGAAAACTATGGAATACGAGTGGCTCTAGATTGGATAAAGTCTTATTTATAAAACAGACTACAATGTGTCGAGCTCTTGAATCTAGATGAAAATAAAGTATTAAGGCCATATAGATCAGATTATCAAGTAAATAAAAACGGTGTTCCACAAGGTAGTATATTGGGACCACTTCTCTTTCTATTATACATAAATGATCTGCCGGACACAACACCTCAAAAGTGTACACTTTTCGCAGATGACATCTCCATAGTTATAACATGTAACCAATTAAATAAATTTTATTATCAAATTAATCAAACTATTAAGTCTGTAATTCAATGGCTAAATGATAATAATTTAAGTATTAACTTTGATAAGACTAATTTTATTCAATTTCACTCAAAAACAGCAAAACCAATCATCGAAAATGTTTACTAAAATAACATAAAAATCAAGGAACGTACAAATGTGAAATTTTTAGGTATAACCATTGACAAATATTGTGACTGGAGACCTCATATAGATGATTTATGCGGTAGACTAGACAAATTTGTTTTTGTACTAAGTAGGCTCCGCAGAACCTCAAGCAAGAAGACTAGTTTACTAGCTTATCACGGTTATGTAAGCTCTGTGCTAAGATACGGTCTTATTATGTGGGGAAATTCGAGTGATGTAAATAGAGCGTTTTTACTACAAAAAAAGTGCATCAGGGCAATCGAAGGCATCCCTCAATGGCAGTCTTCTAAGCCACTTTTTAAAAAATTTAAAATACTGACTCTGCCATGTATGTATATTTATGAAGTAGGCGTATTTGTTAAAACGCATATGTATTTATTTACAAAAGCGAGTGAATTTTTTCCTCGTAACACTAGAAACGGCGACAGGCTTGTTCTAAAAGAGGCACCAAGGACTGCATTATACCAAAAAAATTGTATGACAATGTGTGTAAAAGTATATAATAAATTGCCTACAGATATTAAGGAACTGCCATTGTCTCTTTTTAAGAAAAAATTAAAGTCATGGCTCATTGACAAAGCTTATTATAAAATTGACGATCTTTGAGAATAATATTGTGGATTTAATTGACTCGTATACTTTTTATTTTATATTTTGTAAACTACCGATATTCACATGCTTGTTAACTATAAGCAAAATAGATTAAGAACATGTTTAATTTTTAAGATCTTATGTACTCTATTTTATGTGAATAAATTATCATTATCATTATCATTAAAATTATAACTACATACATTTATACATTTGTCTTACAGGATTCTTTGGTTACTCTCTGAGAAATACCATGATGACATTTTGGAGAGAGAGATGTGTGTGATGTAAGTTTAGTAAAATTCCAAATCAGAAGATTGTAATGGAATGGAATGCTTTATTGAGTAAAATGCGAAGTTTATATACAAAATTATTTACAAGGAAAATCATCATCAACAATAATAAAACTTGAATTAAAATATTTTAACCAATAACAAAACGTTAGATGTATTTCCATGTAGTGACGATTGCTATCTCACTTGGACGCTGTTCCCCTCTCTGTCGCACGGTGCTGCGCGAACAAAACTGGCTGTAGCCATTTGCCCATTTTGTCAGCGGAGCGGTGGCGTGCGGGTGTGTCTGGAGAACTCGATCGGCGCATGCATGGTGTTGGTTGACGGATTGCTGACTTGAAGAACTGTGCTTGCTGCTTGGTGAAGGTGCTTGTGCATGATGGTGAAGTGCTGTTCGTGGCGTTGATATGGCGAAGAAAGCTTGAAAGCTATAGTGCCGAAAGCTCTTATCAGAGCTACTTGTACCTGTCTGTGTTTCTTGACAAAACAGTTCTTATCAGAACTACGCTGTATCTGTGTTTCTTGATGAACGATGTGTTTACAAAAAGTTCTTCTTAGAGCTGGTAAGGTAATCCGTGTTGGTAGCTTGGTTTTGCGGAGGTAACGGAGGTAAGGTAACCGGTAGGTATACTGTAGCTACAACATCAATTAAAAAATACAAGACAGAATTCACTGGAGTCTATTATTAAATACAAACAAGACTGAGAGAGCCAGAGGATTACAGCCTCCTTTGGAACCTGTGATTGAACCAGTGAAATGGCAGAATGTTGAATTCTAAGCATTTTACAAGGCTGGATCTGTTGCTAGGCTGGTTCGCTTTTTCACCAGAATATCTGAAAGAAAATAATAGTTTAGATTCATGTCGCAATTTACGAATATCAAATACCTACCCATACTTTGTATCTAATAAAATCCTTTGTGCACTACAACTACTGCGTACTTACTTAAACTTGGCCTTTATCTCGTTGAGTTAGTCTCGAACTTATTTTGTCTGTGTATGTATATATTTATCTTATTTATAATAGCACTTAGTGAAGAAACTGTAAGTTTTAACACATAATAATTTAAATATAAATTTTGAATAGGCAGTCTTGTTCGAGCGGCCGAACTGTGCACAACTCGTTTGTGTGGTTTACTGTGGCTTGGCCACGACTCATTTAATTGTGATAATTGTAATAGATGTGGATTGGTGAACCAATTTATTGACAGTTTATTTCAACAAGACGATAAGCCTACGGGTATATACAGTATTCAATTCTGTGGGGCCAGAGGATTAAACATTTGTGGTTGTAATGCATGGATCAGCGCGAGGTGGGGCGCACTCTCTCATCACATTTTTATAAGGCCCACGTTAGGTCTCTCAAGTGGCGGCATCGTTACGGTGACGTGACTGTAAGTAAGTTTTCATCCTGACCTTAGTCTGTTCTCGTACTGTTAGTAACCGTAAAGATGTCGATCTCGCCCTGCTCTGCCTCCATCTTTACTCAGCCGTAACCTAATCCAGACAATACCACTGGCGAATATTTTTTCGCATCAGATTTTCTATTTTATTTCTAATAACTTTAAGGGTCAGTGTTCTTTGATGACGAGAATTATTCAACATTATTACGATATATTACGGTTGAATTTGGGCTGCGAATAGCAGGGATTAGGAAGGAATATTCGGATTAGGTATTTGCATTAGGTATTTTTATGTATTAGTATAAGATGGAACAGGTCTCGGTTTTACCTAATCCAGCCCACCTCTAGTTTTAGGTTAGGAACCACAGCTGCCTTCCCCATTGTCGTTTTGATATTTAGATCGGAATAAGATTAATAGATAACGTTATTAAAAACGACAATTTCGCAATGTATGGAACTTTCACCCTCCAGTCCAGTCAGTCAGACAGCCCACAGAATACCTATTATTTCGTTGTAATTTGTGCATACCTAACTATCTAACACAGAGTACTTTTGTATCTATCTAATTTGTGATTTGTGCTCCAATCTAAATGTTGTTTGTTTCCCCGATCGCCACATAATTTGTGCACTCTACGGGATTTCAAATTGGACTTGTGTTAATTTAACCAAAGAAAAGCTATATTTATATTATATAGGTTCATTTTGAATAAAACTAATCGGACGATGTTTTGAATTGTCGGAAGGTTGGATCTCAAACTAAGGCTATTATGTCGCTATTCCCGGCGTATGCATCTGCGGAGGCTGATATTAGTAAACACATCTCAACCATCGATGAGCTTACATCAAAGTATGGTAAGTACCAGGTACCATTCCCTGTGAGGTTGTGTACAGAACTTTATCAATTTGAATTCCCTTTGAATAAGTGTTGCTGCAATAGTCTTGCTTGACTAATGACTATCAATACTATTGTCAATATTATTACCCTGAAATATAGTCACAATATTGATAGGCCTATCGATTGTATTAATAGCCAATAGTTTGCAATAACTACTATCAACTACAACCAAATCTATTGATACTATCAATGAAGTATTTCTTTTCGATAGTATTGATACTGTTAATGTCTTACAATCATAATCAATACTATTGATGGTTTTGATTTTATTGACTAGTTATCAAGGTAAATTATTGATGACTGTACGGACTCTGTATGTACTCTGTAGGTGGCTAGATTCAAAACAAGGCGAAGCTGGTTATGGGAAGCCCCTTTACCCTCCCCTTACCTCCCTAAAATCGATGGCACATAATGAAAATTTTGGTAAATATTCTAAGAGAAAATATTGTATCTCAAATTTTAGGACTAAGATTGGCGTTTAGAATTATTCTGTCTGTCATTTACCGCAGGAGAATCGAGCAAATGCTAGTTTATATTGGCATATTGGTCATCATGCTAGTCCCCCACCCAGAGTTTCTGAGTTCGATCCTCGGTAAGGGCAAGTTGGAAAATAGCCTTTTTCAAATTGTTCTGGGTTTTTGATGTTTAATGTATTTGTTATAAAATATATATGTATTTGTTAAAAAAATATTGTGTCATTGAGTTAGTATCCCATAACATATGTCTCGAACCTACTTTGGGGCTAGCTCAATCAGTGTAATTTGTCCCTATATATTTATTATTTTAATACATTGATCAGTGCTTATGTTATAAAATATGGAGCCATCCTTGTAAATTAGGTATGATTACCTAAATTACAAGAATTACTCCATATCGAACAAAATAGGTACATTTCTCACTTTGATGTCATTATTAGGGTGGCACAGGGTACACAAATTTGTATTTGTCTGTATATAATGCACGCCACTGATTTTTAGACCTATATTTTAGACCTATATGAGTGAGAGCTCTAGCAACGGCTGTGATTGTACTTCTGATATAAATAACAACACCTTATTTAGAATATCAAGATATTTTACTTTGTCTACTGTATATATTTTTTTTCATCACTATCTATATTTAAATTTTTTTGTGTAGTCTACTAAAAATAAATAAAGTGTAAGTTTCTTACAAATTCAGTCCAATAAATTCCAAACTTGTTGTTATTGACTGAAAGTTGCAGCTGTTATGAGGTTTTTATCAAGTAAAGTAATATATGGGGAGAAGCTATGTGCATATGTGATACATTCATATTGTGAGCATGTTCAGAAATGTACATGGTGACGACGTTAAACATCAGTGGGGACAGAGGGTCCTCGTGAGGCAGTCATGTTAGTGCACATAGAGTAATATTATTGTTTCAGCTATCTGTTATAGTACATTATCCTTTCAGAGAGAAAACTCCAAAAATACCTACTTTTTTGTTTCCTTTTCCAATTCCTTGTAATGTAGTCACCAAGTATGAAATATATACATTATTGGCTGGAACTTGTATATTAAAATCATTGCAAATGCATGAGTCATATATGACGACCTCAGTGGTGTAGTGGTCACCATGCTAGTCCCCCACCCAGATGTTCTGGGGTCGATCTCTGATTAGGGCAAGTTGGAAAATGGCTTTTTTCTAATTGTCCTGGGTCTTGGGTGTATTATAATTAATTACTAACGTAACAGATACCCAATGCCATAGAAAAGATTAGAGGGGCCAAAAGTAGGCAAAATTAGAGTTGCCGGTAGGCACACAGAGATTGCAGCACACACGACAAGCAAAAAAGTGACAAAGAAAGTGTTGAATATGCTTTAAAAATATGTATTGTGTTTCATTTTCATTTAAGTCATATTTATTTAATTAGATTACTTCGTTATTTAAATAACAGTAATAAAAGATTTTAATGTTTTAATAAACAGTTATAGCGCCATCTATTGACATGGAAGAGAAATAATTATGTTCATAAGGCAATGGGTAGGCATGGTTTTGTTGAGTTAATATTCCATAACACAAGTCTCGCATTTACTTTGGGGCTAGATCAATCTGTGTGATTTGACAGTGTGTATGTATATTTATTCATTTATATTGTACTACAAATTCAGAGGTACAAGTTGGACTGGGCAGGGATTGAACCTGGGATTTTTCAGTTACAGCTCTAGTTCATTGCTACTACGTTAGAAAAATGCTTTAATCATTTTTGGTAAATGCAGATGTGGAACAGAATGTGCCAGAGTTCACCGATGCAGATGTGGAACAGAATGAGCCAGAGTTGACCGAGACCCAGTTGTTGGCTAGTGATGAGGAGCGCGACGAGCGCCGCGACGGGCGCGAGCGCGAGCGTTCGCCGCTGACGCGCCGGGAGGACTTCTACCTCGACACCAAGCTAGACCCCGGCAACCTTTGGGTTTCAACACTGTACTACCCAGGGCGGCCTCAGTAAGCATTCATTATTTCCACGGTCTACAACATAGACCTAGAATTTTTTTCCCTGTCTTCAATGTGAATAACACCTCGTACATCTAATGACAGATTGTTGTTGCATACTATGAAATACTAAACATTACAAAACTAGAAAGTATTGTCATCCTTTATGTTTGGTCTTGGTTTGTTTGACGATTTCTTAACATTTATAAAGATAAATTGATACGTTTGTTTCCAGTAAGTTTGTAACACTGTCGACCGCAGGCAGGTTTGAACAAATGTCCAATTGCGTGTGGTGTCAGGTACGTGTCCCGGGCGGCCGGCGCGCCGCAGCAGAAGCGCCGGCGCGCGCGGCGCTACTTCGAGCGGCGCGCCGCCGCCGCGGACGACGCCGCCGCCGACGACGCCGCCGCGGCGGCCGAACGCGCCGCCGCCTACCGTCGCGCGCTCGCTGACGCACCGCTCGACGAACAATTGTGGACGCAGTACATCCATTTTCAGGCATGTATAATATAGCTAAGGTGATCGCTTTCTTCACTTGGTCGATATAGTTCTCCTGTGTATTATTATATTAGATTGCCCGATTACCACATGACGGTAATAATATGGTCTGGACAATGTTATGTGATAAATACCGAAATTCTAATATCATTTATTATTTCGACCAAAATAGCCTGTCACTGTTCATAATGTAGTACATACCCTTGGTCCAAAACATATACCTACGTGGTGGTGGTGTCGGTGGTCGGGTCGTTGGATTCCCTCGAATATGGTTGAGTTTAACAATGGCTGATCTGTGCGTCAACTCGTGAACGGGTGCTACCTGGAGGGACTGGTCAGCTCGGCTTCGCCTTTTAGACTATTTAGTATTTTTTATTACGTAATGTATATTTGCTTACTTCTTTGCAAGCATTACATGTTATAATGTGTCAACATTATATTATATTATAAGTATTTATTAATAAAAAGACAATAATAATAATATGACAAAGGCGATCAAAACGGTGAAAATGTGTTTCTTTCGAAGTTTCTTCTCAGCAGTGGTCGTCACGAAGCGTTGGTATCGGTAGCTTGTCCTTAAAAACAAATTTAATATTACTATACTTTACACATAACGTAAATTATACCTATTGACGTGTAAAAGTGTCTGTAAAGATCTAAAAACTGAATTTTGAATACCGACGGTAGCGAGTATGTCCTCGGAACCAGTGCGATCGCTTAACATGTGAAGGCCCGCCTGTCGCAGGAGCGCTGCAGCGGCGGCGCGGAGGCGCTCGGCGCGGCGGCGGCGGCGTGCGCGGCCGCGCCGCGGGCGCGCGCGCTGCGCGAGCTGCGGCTCGACCTGGCGCGCCGGTACCTGCCCAGCGACGCGCACCTGCACGAGCTGCGCGACCTCATCGCCAAAGGTCAGCCTGCTATGTGTGCAATCATATTTCATTGGTCTCGGAAAAAAATTGTATCCTGCCTGATTAATGCGTTCCTTCCTTTTCTAGAGAAAATTGATTAAGATAAAATTGGCATACGTAATAATGAGGTCCAATTTTTATACAATAAAGTATAAAAGTAAATGAGGCTGCAATTCGGTTACTGTGTCGGCAGAAACGTGTCCGCAGCTGAAGCTGGAGCTGTGGGTGCGGCTGCTGAGCGCGCTGGCGGCGGCGGCGACGTGCAGCGCGCCCGCGCTGTTCGCGGCCGCGCGCGCCGCTATTAAGGACACGCGCGCGCCCTGCGCCTACCCGCGCCTGCTCTATGTATACGGTAATGACGCGCACACCGTACCTGCATAATCTCTTTTTTTTTTCATTTTTTTCACCAGAGGGATCACTCCTGCACATTATAAAACACAGTTCATAAAATCAAACAGTAATATTATTCAATAAACTTAAAACAGTACCGTAGAGTCGTATGATTTTGACCCAATATACAGCAATATTTTCATTTTTACCTTACAGAAAGGGGCTTACGCTTAGTTGCATTATTGGGGATATAAGGAAGCTATGCACACAAAAATTTGGTAACCAATTTTGGTAATTCAATTTTTAACGTGAAGGAACTAAAAGCATTATTATTGGAAAAGTGTTGTTATTCGTTTGAAGATTTTTAATTATGTGTATTTTTCCTACAACTTTGTATTTTGTAGCATAGATTTAAGTAGATATTGAGTTTGACATTTGAACAAAATGTATAATTGTTAACGAATGAAATTTTACCAGCCTGTATTGATCGGCTCATCGGCTGCTACAATAAAGATTAATAAAGTCATTGCACGCAACCATTCTCTGTTACTTAGGTATACCTGTTACCATACTGAAGGAAAGAGAATGTTTTATCGACCTCATTGATTGTTTCGTTTTGTGGGTGTGGTGTCAGGCGCGTTCCTGCGGTCGGGCGGGCTGTGGGAGCAGCTGGTGCTGCTGCTGGAGCTGGCGCTGGGCATGAGCCTGCCGCCCGCGCCCGCCTTCCCGCCGCCCGCAGACCCCGCCGAGGACCAAGTCGAGCAGGCGTTACTCGCTGCAGAGGTAACTTGCTTAAATATTTGGAAACCTTACGAAATCTCCTGTTTATTTTTTATTTCCTTTCAAGGGGATCCAACACCTAATGCAAACATTTGAATGGAAATCAGAAAGCCAATAAAAGGTTCGCTCGGATAGCACTAGATTATATCCCTCCGGCCGCTTTGGAAGTATGATTCGCAACCAGTTGTTTCAAAACACACACACGGTTGAGTCTCGCAACCAGTTAACAAAAAAGAAATAAATATTTTTGTTTGATATTATAACTATTACATTGTTTAATATATGGGTAGGCATGGATTTAGCAGAATATAAAAATGCAGAGCATAAGCATGTTGGGTAAACAAAATAATTACTACTAATTACAAGACACTAATGACTGAAGTGCTTGTACAATAATAGTCGATGACCATACACACATACAAATCGACAACTAGATACCTAATCTTAACTAGTACTAAATTACTTAAGTCTAACACTTACTGTCTTTATTTGGGCACCTTCCGCGGACTTCTCATGTATGAACTTGTAATAAAACCACTTTTGCTATACTATTTGTACCTGGCTGGTTTTGGTATCATTTAAAAGAAGATAATTCCAAATTCAAATTAGGAAAATGCGTGATTTTCATTTGTTTTTCTTACCGTCAAGATGAGTGAATCTAATGAAGAAATTAGATACATTTTAAAATTTTACTACCTAAAAGGTAAAAATGCAACGCAAACCGCGAAAAAAATTTGCGATGTTTATGGACCTAGTGCAGTGGCTGTGAGAGTAGCACAAATTTGGTTTAAGCGTTTTCAATCCGGAAATTTTGATGTCAAAGATGCACGTCGCTCTGGTCGCCCTGTTACGGATAAAATGGATGCTATTTTTGAAAAAGTGGAGCAAGATCGGCATATCAGTAGTTACGACATAGCTGAAGAACTGGGAATTGACCACAAAACAGTATTGGCGTATTTGAAAAAAAATAGGTACACAAAAAGCTCGATATTTGGGTACCTCACGAGGTCTCTGAAAGAAACCTAATGAACCGTGTACTCATTTGTGATTCTTTATTACGACGTAATGAGACCGAACCATTTTTGCAGAAATTGATAACTGGTGATGAAAAGTGGATCACGTACGACAAGAACGTGCGAAAAAGGTCATGGTCAAAGGCCGGTCAGGCTTCACAGACTGTGGCGAAACCCGGGTTAATTCGCAACAAGGTGATGCTGTGTGTGTGGTGGGATTGGAAGGACATTATTCATTATGAGCTATTACCACCTGGCAGGACCATCGATTCAGAACTCTACTGCGAACAACTGATAAGATTAAAGCAAGAAGTTGAGAGAAAGCGGCCGGAATTAATCAACAGAAGGGGTGTGGTTTTTCATCATGATTACGCTAGACCTCACACATCTTTAACCACTCAGCAAAAATTAAGAGAGTTTGGCTGGGAGGTGTTAATGCATCCGCCGTATAGTCCTGACCTGGCACCTTCAGATTTCCACCTGTTTCGGTCTCTTCAGAATTCTTTAGGCAGTGTCAGGTTAACATCACGAGAGGACTGCCAAAACTACTTGACGCAGTTTTTTGATCAGAAGCCCCGAAATTTCTATAGCAATGGGATCATGTCTCTACCTATAAGATGGCAAAAAGTTATCGAACAAAATGGTACCTACATACTTTAGTTAAATGTAAATAAACTATATTCAAAAATGTTTTGAATTTTCATATAAAATGCGAAAAGACTTTTTCCCCAACCTATTATATAGTTCATCACTAATCCATTACATAGAATTGTCCAAGTAGATCAATTTGTATTGCGATTTATAGGTTATTATACAATATTCTTATTTAATTAGTTCACTCTAATGCACCAGACACCATGTCTGTTTGAGGTTATAATTACATGCGATCGACGCGATTTAATATAATCAGGCACTGATTATAACAAATAGTCAACAATAGTTAATTTTCGTTCACCGTATTACACAAAATCATTATTATAATAGAAATTTAACCGATTCAAACTCAACGAGGACAAGAGCCGCGCGTGGTTAAAAATCATGCTTGTCTCGCGGGTTATCCAAGCACGAACTGGGTTTTAACAAACAACAACAATACTGTATTATCAATCATTTTATTTCATTTTATTTTATTTAAAAGGAACAACAAACGGCTACATTATAAGTACAAATACATTAAACATTTTACATAAAGAGACTTATTAATAACGTAGCCCACAACGTTATTCACATAATAACAAACGGTAATCAGGACTATTAACTACGTCTAAGCTAACTAATTAGTTAATTAAATTAAATTGAAAAAACGCATGCGTACATACATAAATTTTATGAAACAAATTACATAAGAGGATGTTTTATAGAAAATTATAGGATTTTAATGTAAATAATAAATAACATGTACCAAAATAAAAGTAAAAAGTAAAATAAAATAAAAAAAAAGAAATGTGGTGTCGTGGGACACCACATTTCTTTTTTATTATTATTATTTATTTATTTATTTCTTTTTCAAGGAAGAGAAAGGTATTATACACTACTCGCTTGTGTATACGACTGTCGCGCCTGCGCACGTCTCATTTAACGGTTTTATTTAACAAGGTCATCCTTACGGTTTTACTATCACATTTTTTTCAGTTCGGTCGCGCAGCAAAATCCCTATCTCCTCCAAGCCTGCCGTAAGGAACTTCGTTCCAACAAAACAATACGAGGAAGGCCAGTTATGAAGGAGTTAGTTTTTGAAGAACTAGATTCTTAAATTTACACATACTGTGTCTAAAAATATCGATATCTACAAAGTCACTATTGTAAGATTCCATCATACGATGCAGAGGTGCTCTATGTCCACTGTTCGTACGACATCTACTAATATCGAACAGGGGACGAGGTCGAACATCCCTCATTACAGCTTTCCTGGGTACATTATAGCGCAATCCATTCACAATTTCATTACAATCAAAGAGGTTGTTAACTATTTTGTACAGGGTAGATACTTCAAGGTATTTGCGTCTGTCACTAAGTGTGAGCAAGTTATATTTATCGAGTAACATAGAATAGGGTAAGTAGCGTTTGAAACACCTGTAATGCATGGCATTTAAGATTTTTTTCTGTATTCTTTCAATAGCATCAATATATTTATTATAATATAAGGATTCCATATCGGCACAGCATACTCTAGTTGAGAGCGAACAAGAGTTTTATATAAATATAGATATGTGGAGGTTCGTTTGAATTCCCTTGAAGAACGTAGAACGAAGCCATACATTTTGAAAGCTTTATTCGTTATGTTTTCTACGTGACTATCCAAGCACAATTTAGTGTCCAAGTAAACACCCAGGTCCCTCACGGATGACACTTTAGTCAAATTTGTGTTATTTAGTTTATAGTTGAAGTCTATTAAATTAAAGTTTTTTGTAAAAGTTATTGTACTACATTTACTGATGCTCAACTGTAATTTGCTATCAAGACAGTAGACCGAGAGCCTGTCAAGATCTTGTTGTAAATGAAGACAGTCTTCTATACTATTAATTGCCTTGTAAACTTTGAGATCGTCAGCATACAGTAAAAAGTTGGAGTGATGAAAACATTTTGTTATATCGTTAATAAAAAATATAAACAACAAAGGGCCTAGTATGGATCCCTGAGGGACACCTGAGGTGATCAAGACACTCCTAGATTGATACCCATTGACAACAACTCTTTGAGATCTATTGGAGATGTAGGACTCGAACCAGCGTAGCAGATTTCCACGGATTCCATTGTAAGCTATTCTGTTTAGAAGCAATTCATGATCAACTTTGTCAAAAGCTTTTTGTAATCCGTGTACCCCACGTCAACCTGTGTACCACGATCCATTTGTTCAAACAAAAAATTTGTAAAACCGATCAAGTTGGTTGCAAAAGATCTTTGTTTGACAAAGCCATGCTGTTCCGGGATTATGGCTTTGTGTAAAATCGGGTAGACTATATTGTGAACCAGGCGTTCAAACAATTTCGCCAGTGTGCACAAAATGGAGATAGGTCTGTAATTTTCACAAATATTTTTAGGACCACTTTTATGGATAGGAGTTATGTTAGCACGTTTCCACAATTCAGGAAAAACACCTTCGTCCAAGCATTTATTATAGATATTATAGTATAGATTATACATAGCGGCCGGCATATATATTTAGCAGTTCTTTTAAATAACAGGGGTGGGAGACCATCCGGTCCAGGACCCTTTGAAGTATCTAATGACTGCAGCTCTTTCAAGATATCAGATTCACTCAGTCGAATGTTACTTATAAGAATATCGTTATCACTCAAATGATTTGGGGGTTGCCATTGGTTGAGTCCGGGTGAAGAAGGCTCAAAAACGGATTCAAAGAAATCCGAAAACATGTTGCATATATTTTCTGGTTCATTCGATTTGGTATTTTGATACTGCATTGTGGAAGGTATACTAAATTTAGATTTGCGATTGGCTATGTACAAAGTACATGCACTTTCGCAATAATGTTACACTCAAAACGCCTGTATGTTGTGCATAGTTGCAATCTGCTTGCACTGCGATGCATTTACCTAATTTTAACAATAAATTCAGTGTACAAACAGCACTCGTGGAGTTTGGTTATTTCGTCGGTACCTAACTCTTCCCCTTTTGTACTTGCACTAACGGTGCCGTACAAAGTTTTTGGTCCTTCGAGTTTTAAGTTTTGAAACTTCAAAACTACCTAGTGATAACAGTCACAAACGTGCATACAGCATATTTTTTGTTAGAAATTTGGACATTTTTAACAGTCACAAACATGCATACAGCATATTTTTTGTTATAATTTTGGACATTTTTAACAAGTGGTGAACAGTCACATTTACCCAACACGTGACTTTGTGTTCTGTGAAACGTAGGACATTTGCGTTGATCTACTTTTGTTTGCTGCCTTATAATTGGATTTCTTGCACTGTGAGCTAGGGATAGCTCCGGTGTGACCCCAACACACACTCGCTGAGTACATCAGAGGCCCGACCGTAAGCCATCGCAAGTCACCACCCCGAGTCTCTCAAGTAAGATCTTTCTATTTTACTTCTGCTACCATGGAGTCGCTGGTCAAGCGTCAGTCTGAGATCCTTGAGGCCATTAAACAAGTAGAACGTAATTTTAAGAAAGATTCTAGTGATCGCAAAACACGTCAATACTTAGACGCCAGGCTCGAGACTATCGACAAACTTTGGTCGGAGTTTAACATGAACGATAACAAGCTAGAAGCATTTAGGGATGATTCTCCTTATTTTGCGGAGAATCAATACGAACAAGCAAAAGAATATTACAACAGGGTTCGTTATCTCATAGCGTCCTATCAGCCAGTTCCACCCTACGTCAGCAAACCAAGCGTAAGTAACCGGGACACGGATGAAAAGTCTGTAACAGGAGTGAGCACTCCAGGCGACGCGACCCCTAGCGCCGCGCTGGCCAACCCGCTGCCCGCGCCGCCGCGCGACCTTCAACACCAACATGCTCCCGCACCCTCGCCGACTGAATCTGCTGAAATACTGTCGCAACAACAGACAAACTTCAGAGCTCTTTCGAGGCAAATAAAAGGTATGGATTTAGATACCATAACAGATAAGTGGGAGCTGGAAGACGAACTACGCAATCTGCAAGCGCGTTGGGATATGATTGATAAATTACATCTTAAAATCGACAACATATACCAGGGTTCCAACCTTCAATATGATGGTGAATTTAGCTATTATGAAACAATGTACAAAAACATAAAAAGGTCGATAAATAAAAAATTGTCATCCACTTCTCACCTTCAACAATCAACCCCGAAAATTGAAATTCCGGTTTTTACAGGAAAGTATATTCAATGGCCTACTTTCTTTGATTTATTTAATGAAACTATTCATAGTAATAACTTGTTAACTAAGTGCCAAAAAATGCAACATCTAAAGGGTAAGTTGAAAGGGGAAGCGGAGAGGTTAGTACAGCATCTTTGCATTTCAGCGGATAATTATGATACTGCTTGGGAACTGTTAACTCGTAGGTATAATAATACCCAATTGTTGGTTACTAAAACATGGAGACCTTTTTGAATCAACCTAGTGTTCAAAAGCAATCAGCCTTTGAAATTAAACGTCTCTATGACACTAGTATGGAGTGCATACACGCCATACAAAATTTAGGGGTCAACACTTCTTCGTGGGATCCAATATTGGTTCATTTAATTTGTAAAAAAACTGGATCCCGTATCTTATAATGATTATAAAGAGGCCCGTAAGTCACCACGTGACTTGCCCCCCCTTAAAGAACTCATGAGTTTTCTAGAGGGCAAGTTTACGGCCCTCGAAGAGATTAGCAAAAAAGATTTATCTGCCGTTTATAAATCTAACTCTAATACATCCCAAGCGTCATCGAACAAATCGAATAATACTAACCAATTCCGCTCATCAAATCGCAATGGAAAATTTCAAACCAATGCTACACGTGTTTGGAATTGTCCATTTTGTAGGCAGAAACATATTTTATTCAAATGTAATAAATTCGCCAAGTTGGGACCGGATGCGAAATTAAAAACTATACAGAAATTGGATATCTGTGCCAATTGCTTGTTTAGTCATAACGGCAACGCGTGCAATTCCACGAAATTGTGTAAAATTTGTCAGGGCAAACATAATTCTCTTTTGCACGAATCATTTGCGTCAAACGTCAGACCCCCCTCTCCAGCCGCTGCCGCTAGTAATTCTGCACATGGGTCCACTTCACTTAAGGTTACTACACCCACTGTTGATGCGAGCGTAAAGCTAGGTTCTAAAATCTATCAGGACCAGCAGAGGCAAAATTCATCTCCAAAACAACTTAACGTTAACTACGTTACTAACGACGATGAGGAGATTCTTCTCACTACATTATTAATAAAAGTAAAGGCGGCCGACGGTACATACATAACTCTGAGGGCCTTACTCGATCAGGGCTCCCAAATCTCACTTATTTCCGAAAACGCCGCACAATGGCTAGGTTTGCCGAGGTCACGTTATCAAGCATCTATTTCCGGTATAGGTTATGGGGCAAAACAAAGCAAGGGTGTTATAAATCTGTCTTGTCAGTCTATATACGATGATTATGCGTTTGAAACACAAGCGTTAGTCATTAATCACGTAATAAACGACTTGCCCAATACTTCTTTTACCAAACAAACCTGGGAACATCTCCAGCATATCCAGCTAGCAGACCCGGAATATAATATCTCAAAACCCATAGATATATTATTAGACGCTAGTGTTTATTCCGATATCTTAATGAGCGGTCTAATTAAAGGCATTAGCAAAGCGCCCATAGCGCAACAAACAAAGATGGGTTGGATATTATCGGGTAATGTGAGAACTTTCAATTGTAGTGTCGTTATTAATAACATTTCTGAGTTGTCGAAATATTGGGAAATTGAGGAAATAAACGATTCGGCTACCAATATGACGGAAGATGAGAAATATTGCGAACAGATTTATCAAAGTACTACCAAACGTTTAGAGAGTGGTAGGTACGAAGTGGCGCTTCCTATGAAACCAAATTTTGAGCAGAAATTGGGTGAATCAAAAAATAAGGCCAGGGCCCAATTTATAACTTTGGAAAAAAAGTCAACTAACAATGAGCAGTTTTCGCAAAGTTATAAACAATTCATGGCCGAATATTTTAGCCTCGGTCATATGAAACCTGTTGATAACAGTCGACAAGGGCCATCATGTTACCTCCCACACCACGGAGTTATAAAGGCTGACTCAACTACAACAAAATTAAGAACGGTTTTTAACGCCTCCTCAAAAACTTCATCAGGTAACAGCCTAAATGATTTGATGGAGCGGGGTCCAAATTTACAGAAGGATCTACACAGCCTTATTTTAACTTGGCGCCAACATAAATACGTCATTACTGCGGACATCGAGAAGATGTTCCGACAGATCCTTGTAAACGAGTCATCTCAAAATCTTCAGCGTATAGTGTGGAGGGAGTCCCGAAAAGATCCCCTGGCAGAGTATCAGCTTACGACTGTCACATATGGTACCAAAGCCGCCCCATACCTAGCCATGCGCACACTACGGCAACTCGCAGAGGATGATGCGCAAAGGTACCCATTAGCGGCTGCCGCTCTGAAAAATTCGTTCTATATGGATGACCTTCTAGAAGGTTGCAGTAGCATAGAACAGGCAAAGGAACTTCAGCAACAGCTGATTGATATTTTAAAGGGGGCTGGCATGAAAATTCGTAAGTGGAGTAGTAACGACTCCGCGCTCATTCAAAACCTGTCATCGGAGGACGTGGACTCCTTGGATTTCAGATGTGCGGAGTCCCGAAAAACATTGGGCTTACGATGGAATCCTAAATCAGATACCTTTACGTTTAAAAACATTTTCCAGGATTCTAAAGATGATACACATCTTACTAAACGACAGTTGTTGTCAAACATTTCAAAAGTTTTTGACCCCATAGGATGGCTCGCTCCGCTGACCATCAGGGCTAAACTTTTGTTTCAGAAAACCTAGTCAGAAAACTGCTCCTCCTGGGATCAAGAATTGCCGCCTCACTTAGTAGAAGAGTGGCAACAAATTAAAAGAGATCTCCAAAACATTGAAATGTTTGAAATACCTAGGTATTTTGGAGACGGTGATAAATTAAACATATTTGCCTTTTGTGATAGCTCAGAAAAGGCGTATGCTAGTGCAATTTTTGTAAGCACTAGAAATGCTAAGGGTGAGTGCACAACAGTGCTACTTACCGCAAAAACAAAGTTAGCGCCAATAAAAAATAAATTGACGCTGCCAAGACTCGAACTTTGTAGTGCATTATTGTTATCACGCCTAATGATAAAGGTAAAGGATGCTCTACAAAATAAAATAGGAAAAATACATGCTTTTACAGATAGCATGATTGTACTTGGCTGGATTCACGGAGACCAAAACAGGTGGAAACAATTCGTGACCACCAGGACGAAGAAAATTACTGACGTCATTCCTCCTTCCTGCTGGCGTCATGTAGAGTCAAAGCAAAATTCGGCAGATTGTGCGACGAGGGGAATGACCGCTGCACAGTTAAAAGAACATTCCTTGTGGTGGGAAGGCCCCGAATGGCTTCGTGAATACGACATTCAAAACGCACAGAGCGAATTCTACCCTCCCCTAGATATAGAAGTCAAAAGTAAACCCTTCAGTACGAACGTAGCCTTATGTGATAACAATGCATTTGTTATTCAATTAATAAATGAGTGCAGTTCGGTGAGACGCGCGGCCGTCAACCTGGGCTGGCTATCACGTTACATTGCATGGTTGCGCAATAAACAAGGCGTTCCGCAACTTATGTAGCTACCTAACTTCCTCGGAAATACAACGTTCGTATGATGTCATAGTAAAAACTGTGCAAAAATATGAATTCGAGGAAGATTATCAACGTTTAATTAACAACACAAACGTTCGCCAAAACAGTAAATTATCAAGCCTTTGCCCCAATATAGACAATAAGGATGGGCTTATGCGAGTCCGAGGCAGGCTCAATAATTCACTTTTAAGCTCGTCGGCAAAACACCCGATAATACTACCGAGTCACAGCCGTCTAACAAATCTAATAATCTTAGAGGCCCATATATTGACGCTTCATGGTGGTCCTCGTCTTACTCTTTCATATATCAGGGAGAAATATTGGATAATTAGTGGGCTACGAACGGTTAAACGGGAGTTACGAAAATGCGTTAAATGCCGACGTTTTAGCGAACAGAAGTCACAACAATTGATGGCTGATCTTCCAAAACCAAGGGTTACCCCATCGCGCCCATTTATGTACACTGGAGTGGATTTTACAGGCCATTTTGACACTAAAATAAATAAAGGACGTGGGATTAAAACCTCCAAGAGTTACGTAGCAGTTTTCGTCTGCCTCTCCACCAAGGCAGTTCACTTAGAGTTGGTGTCCGACCTCAGTACTCCGGGGTTCTTAGCTGCGTTCCGAAGGTTCTGTGCTCGACGAGGGTGTCCTCGCCGTGTTTATAGCGACAACGGAACCAACTTTGTTGGCGCTAACAGGCTGCTTAAAAAGGAGTACGAGGAGATCATAAAAACAATAAATAATGACTTCTTTCGTGATATTAACACCTACAATGTCGAGTGGATATATAATGCACCTGGAAATCCAGAAGCTGGTGGCTTATGGGAAGGAGCCGTTAAGCGCATGAAATACCATCTTAAACGAGTGATCGGTGAACAAAAACTCACTTATGAGGAGTTTATCACTGTCCTTCATCAGATAGAGGCTTGCCTTAACTCTCGCCCACTAATTGGTTTAACGGAAAACCTAGAGGATGAGTATCTGACCCCTGGACACTTTCTGGTGGGTGGATCTTTACTCTCTCGACCTCAGACAGACCCCGAGCACATTAATTTGACCATTAGATGGAAGATGGTACAATCCATGAACAAACAGTTCTGGAGAAGGTGGTCTGCCGAATACTTACAGGAGTTGCAGTCACGAGCAAAGTGGCGGAAACCAACAAAAAATCTAGAGATAGACGATATCGTCGTCATTAAAGAAGAAAATCTGCCTCCTGGTAAGTGGGCTCTGGGAAGGATCGTGGAAACTCATGCCGGCAAGGACGGCCTAGTTAGAGTCGTGTCGGTTAAAACTAAAAATGGCGTTATAAAAAGGCCGATTATTAAACTCATCCCACTTCCGGTGAAAGAGGAAACAAACTTAGAGACGTCATCCCCTGACGTGCAAACCAAGGCTTGTGACGTCACCGCTGCATCACAAAAACCCCAGCAACGGGCGCGCACTGGCCCACGAAATCGTCTTTGTAATTTTATATTAACATTTTTTACACTATTTCTCTTTACTATACCTTCAATACATGGATTTTATAACATTTCTTATTTTGATAACAATCAAAGCGTTTACTTTCATAAAATAAAAGACATGAGCCTCTTTCGCGACGAATGGAAGTTAGTCGTATTTTATAACATGTCCACTTATTGGATAGGTTTACATAGCATTAGTAAATATGTCAACCATTTAAATAAAAATATATGCGATCTAAAGTTACCGCCACAATATCAAGGTATTCAATTCCAACTAGAACATGAATTATCCGAAATAAACTATTATAATGACATTCTTATGATTCACAATCAAAATAGTAGGGTAAAAAGAGGTCTGATAAACGGAGTTGGTTACTTAGCAAACAGCTTATTTGGTGTATTAGATGATAGTTTTTTAAAACGGTACGAAAAAGATGTTGAAAAGATAGAATTAAACGAAAACCATTTGCGACTCTTGCTTAAAACCAGGCTAGTGTTATAGAGGCGCAGTCTAATATTTTACGAAGAAATGAAGATATTATGAACAAACAGTTTGGTATTATACATGAGCATACATTAACATTAAATAGTATTCAGTTACACAATCAAAATGAATTAAATATTTTATCTTCTTTATTATCGGCTCAAATAATTATATCTAACATTAAAGGTATTCAAAAGGATTTGATTGATACTGTAACCGATATTTGGCAAGGTCATATGGACCCACACATTTTACCCCCTAAACAACTTGAAGAGCAGATTAATATGATATCAGGTCATATTCCTAATGACCTATCTTTACCTGTAGATAAGAATGATATCCAAACTTTGTATAAATTGCTTAAAATTAATGCTAAGGTAGGAACTAGGTTTCTAATCATAGAAGTAAGAATACCACTAGTTAGAAAAGAACAGTATGAGGTCGACCAGGTTTTCAGTTTACCTGTGAATAACTTTGTAATGGAAACCCTGACTCCGTATCTAGCATTCAACTTGCAAAAGGATTTACTTCTACTTCTTACAGAAAAGGATATGGAATCTTGTGTTCAAGTATCTTCACAAAAAATATTGTGCTCCCATGATAAAGAAATCTACAGTGTTAGAATAACACAACATATATGCGACATACGGATAAATAATAGAACAATATGCAGTGCGAAACAAACGCGGTGCGAGGAGCGGTGGATCAAATTGCATAACATTGATAACCGGTGGCTATTCACCTGTTGTGAGAAATGCTCGCTTCGCATTTTTTGTTCCGATAGCGTACAGCTGATAAGCATGACCGGCAATGGGCTGATTGATATAGGTCAAGGTTGTGTAATTAAAGGAGAATCCTTTTCACTTTACGGACACAGGAATTTCTTCAGCCAGGTAGAGGTTGGAAACATGTTAACAGTTGATCCTACTACCTCGGTTCTAAACGATATAGTTAATTCAACTTTACCAGAGACTTTCATCTCAGAAAACCACGAAGACACCTGGCGTGATTTACAGAGACGCATCGAGGATATGAAGTCGCAGTCTGACGGCTCACTAAGCGTGCACGATATTCACCAATACTCGGTGATGTATAGTATAGTAGCGATACTAGGTCTGTTGGCATGTACGTACCTCACGATGCGTTGGTACAGAATTAGGCGCGGGTGGTGCGTGGCAGCAGCAGCTGCTCCGGTGGTGTTCCAGGCGGCCGCAGCCCCGCACGAACAGCAGGGGGAGGCTTCACGAGCGGTTCACAGTGAGATGCATACCCCTACGTTAAGCGTGGATAAGGCAACTATTACATCGCCGACGGCTATTCTACGGTCTGTGCGACTAAACATACCAACCGTGAGTGATAGTGAATAGTGAAATAGTGATAAAGATAATTGAAGTGTAGTGAAGCAAAATCAACGCAAACAGGACCTATTATATATAAATTTACCTTCATTATTTTAGTAACAATCAATTAATTAATTCTTGAGTTTATGTCGCTAATACATAACGTACCTAAATATTAGCTAACTTGTATTTGAGATTTGGTTCGTATGAGCACCTGCCCATTTTTCTTTTGTACAAATCTCTTGTTTGTTTGAGTGGGCAGGATGTACAAAGTACATGCACTTTCGCAATAATGTTACACTCAAAACGCCTGTATGTTGTGCATAGTTGCAATCTGCTTGCACTGCGATGCATTCACCTAATTTTAACAATAAATTCAGTGTACAAACAGCACTCGTGGAGTTTGGTTATTTCGTCGGTACCTAACTCTTCCCCTTTTGTACTTGCACTAACGGTGCCGTACAGGCTATATACGTCCAAAAGTGTTTTACATTATTCGTTATATTATCCTCCACCGAATTTATATATTTTCTATAGCACTCATTGCATGTAGCTTTGAACTCCTTTCTATATTGAGAGAACACTTCATAATCAATTTGATTTTTATATTTTTTCCACTTCACCCAGGCTTTTTCTTTCCTTTTACATAATCTGATCAACCTATTAGAAAACCAAACTGGATAAGAACTGTTCCTGGTGCTAGATAATGGAGCGCACTGTTTAATCAAGTGATCCAGGGTTTCATAAAAACCTCAAGGGCCATTTCAGAGGGTAGATGATCCAATAAACCATTCCAGTCAGTATTTTTAATAGCAGAATTTATTAGGTCGTAGTTCGCCTTATAGAAGTTATATTTAGTCGTAGGTCGTCTTTTCATAGATTGTGCTGCATGACTGACAGTGAAGTAGGCAACAAATGGGGGGTGATGAGAATGGGCTGATAAGAGAGGGTTAACATTATGAAGAAACGACGGGACATTAGACAAAAATAGATCTAGGATTCTGCCAAGGCCGTTCAGGTAACCATTGTACTGCGAGGATCCTAGCACTGATATGAGATTAACAAGTAGAGAACACCTGGCACTTGAGCCCTCGGGGTGGTATATGACAGGGGCGGCTCCACTAATAGGAGTGGGCGAGGAAGCTGAAGTCCATTTGATTTCAGGCATGTTGCAATCACCAACTATGAAATAGCTGTCCACGTCCGAGGTGATGAGAATATTCTCTAGTGTATCAAAGTGGGTCTCATACATATGCGCAGGCGTTTTAGGCGGTATATATACTGCACTAATCATATGTTTCTGAGTGTTGTTGAGGCTAGGTATTTCTATTATGAGGTGCTCAATCCTACTAGGCTGGGAATCATCGATAGATACAATTAAACATGACCTTTTACGGTTCCAAATTAACTAAGACCCGGGTCAAGCCAGTCGCGTAGACAGGCGTTTTGCGGCTGATCCAAGTGCAACTGAACGGCACCAGCGAGTCCGCGCTGAGCCGATAACGTCACGGCAGTGTTGTGACACGGTACCGGTTTTATTCGTAACAACATAGAGAGGACATATCAAAACCGCACTGACTTTACGCCAAAGCAAGCATCTGCATTTTCGGGCCACACTAAACGATTCTTCGTAAACTCTAATATTAGTAACTGGTATGCAAGTATGAATCATTGAGTAAAGTTTAGGAAGCATAGAATAATGTTTATTTATGAATGGTGTTGTATTGTAAGGAGGCGGCGCTGGCGAGCGGCATGCCGGCGAGCGCGCTGTGGGTGCGCGTGGAGCGCGCGCGCGGCGCGGCGCACTGGCGCGCGGACGCGCGCGCGGCGCGCGCCAGCGCCGACCCGCAGCGCGCGCCGCTGCCGGCCGACGTGGCCGAGCTGCTGCAGCCGCTGTGCGAGCCGCGCGCGCTGTTCCTGCTGCTGGCCACGGCGCTGCGCCTGGCCAAGGTGCCGCTGCTGCCGGCGGCGGGCTGGCTGCGCGGCGCGGCGGACGGCGCGGCGGCGGGCGCGCTGCGCGGCGCGGGCTGGGCCGCGCACGGCGGCGAGGCGCTGCTGCCGCTGCTGCGCGCCGCGCGCCGCCTGCCGCCCGCGCACCCCGCGCGCCGCCTCCGCCCCAGCGCGCTCCAATACTACCTGCAGCCGCCGCACTACTGCACCAATTCAGGCGAGATATCATTTTTTCTTATTATATTTTGATCGCTTTGCCGTACAGTCAGCGCTGTTTTTGATATTTGTCTGTGTAATAGTTAATATAAAGTTTCATAAATTCCAATTTTCATTGAAATGTTTGTTGATTATTTTATTAGCTATTGGATCCCCTTGAAAACAAATCAATACATATAATAAAACAGTAGGAACCGCGTGTCTGTACATTTAGTACAAAAAGAGTAACAGAACACAATTCTTTTTTCTGTCTGTCTGTCTGTCTATATGTACTCACTAATCTTTAAAACCACTGAACAGATTTTTACGTGGTTTTCTTTATTGTTGAAATCTGATGCCAGATAAAAAAGTTATCGTCATTTAAAGTTTAAAGATAATTTTTCTATGGGCGATTTTATAGTTACATAAAATAGCAATAGATGGCGCCTCAAGAAATTTTAAAACGCGCTATGGTTGTTTTTGTGAATAAGTATAAATACAAGCTGATTGTTTTGCTCTGTACGTAAGACCTTTTGATTCTTTTGTGATTTGGTTAGTTACTGTTGTTGAATTTGTTGATTTTATACTGGTATTTGGCTATACTTGGCTATGAAAAAAAGGACTTCTGATCTTACTTTGAGGCTTTGTGGTTAGTTAATATTGTTGATTTATTTATAATTTGACACTTGGCCATGAAAATACGGACTTTCTGATCTTGCTTTGTTGATTGGTTAGTTAATATTTCGGATAATATTGTTAGGAGGAGGTTAGGAGACAAGTGAAACGATCGAAGTTTACTGACGTACTCTAGGCTTTATTGATATACCAAAGACCTTATATATGTAATACACAGTTACACACACATAGATTGTATACATAGGTTGACTTCATACTGCACCTACACACTACACACTACAAAAGTATACCGCATCACAATAAAAAAATTTAACTGTAAATATACAGACTAATCTGACAAAAGTTTTAAATTTGCCATGTCATCAACAAGGGTGTGTAAGTAAATTGAATTTCACACGGGCGAAGTCGCGGGCACCAAATACAGATAGTAAAGTATGTATTCGTGAGCAATATATTATAAGGAGTTACAGAACACTAAAAAGATTTTTATGATTTTTGTTTGTATGTCAGTGTCTGTATGCACACGGTTCACCCGAATATCCGAAACTGCTGAACGGATTTTCACGCGGACGAAGTGGCGGGCACAGCTAGTGAATTAATAAAAATAAATACTTGGATCGTTATTCATTTCGGTGTATTTATTACAAAAAGCTTTTGTACACGTCTTTTTTTAATCGAAAATTAAGAATGCCGTTACAAACATTGAACGTTTGCAGGTTTTTCGACGTGGGTCGAACGGCTGTGGGAAGCGGCACTCGGCTGGACGTCGGGCCGCCAGCGCGAGGCGCTGCTGTGCTGGCGGCTGCGCTGGCTGCACGCGCTCATGCTACTCGTCGACGTAGAGGTACTCGTGCGTGGGTGTGGGGCGGGTGTATCGGGGGCGGGGGAGCGAGCCGTGTGCTGACCGCGCCGTTGTCCGCAGGAGGAGGCGGGGCGCGCCGAGCTGCGGCGGCTGCGCGGCGCGGCGCGCGCCGAGCTGCGGCGGCACGCGGGCGGCGCGGCGCTGCCGTTCGCGCAGTTCGCGCGGCTCGAGCTGGCCGCCGGCGACCGCGCCGCCGCCGAGCGGGTCGCGCTGCGGACGCTGCGCGCCGCCATCGCGCTGAAGGTACCCACCGCTGCCATTGACTACACTGTTTCCTTTATATGTATATTGTTAGGCTGGTTACATATGTAAATGTCTAGGAGTCTAAGGCCTAATGGAGGGAGCGGATATTCGATAAAAGAGGTGTCATTAGGATGTGTGTATGGATTGTCTTTAAATAAACGGTTTACCGTTCACATGTTCATCCTACAAAAATATAAACCATATATGACGTGAACCCGTCCGGCCGCAGAGCGCGGACGCGCCGACGCGGCTGTACGTGGCGCGCGTGCTGGCGGAGCTGGGCCCGCCGGGCGCGGCGGCCGGCCGCTGGGCGCTGTGCTGCGCCGCGCTGGCGCGCGCGCTGCCGGAGGACGCCGCGCTACAGCACGCGCCGCCTGACGACGTGTTGGAGGCCGCACGAAACGAGGTGTTTTTTTTTTGTAATTACAATAGTAAGAAATGAATTTTTAAAACAAGCTTTTCCATAGTCCGTTTCAACATGGATGAGGAACCTTCAATATAAATGAAAAAAAAAAGACTTAACAAACACTGTGTGTGCTGGACTGTCGAAAACGTCTTGGTGAATGAGTGCAATACATTCACGTCGTATGTACAGTGCGAAAAGCGGTGCTCGGAGCTGGAGCAGTCACTGGAGGAGTCGGCGGAGGGTGAGGAGGACTTGTGCGCGGCGATGTTGCCGGGCGCGGCCGAGTGGGCGGCGGCGCGCGCGCTGCTGGCGCCGGCCTCGCGGCGCCGGGCGCTGCAGCGCGCGCTGGCGGCGCGGGGGCCGGCGGGGGGGCCGGCGGGGGGGGCGGCGGGGGGGGCGGCGGCGCGCTGGCGCGAGCAGGCCGCGTGCGCGCTCACGGTGGCGGCGGCCGGCGACGCGCGCGCGCTGCACAGCGCACGCGACCTCGCGCCGCTCGCGCCGGACAACGCCTTCCTGGCGCTCGGTGAGTGCTGCTGCTTTTTTATATACCTAGTGTCATTTCAGAATTAAGACGAATGTAATAACAACACCTTTTAAGTTTAAATCTATCAATCCGTTTAGGCTGTAGAGCGTCCTTTAGAAATATACATACATACATCATACATACTCGATAAACGCAACTCCTGACGCAGTCGAATAAAAATGGGAGCCAAATTCAATAATTGTGTTATAAATTGTTTGTCGACTTCACCGACAAAATATTTAAGATCTAAATACGCGCAGTAATCTTTTATCATTTATTTCCCACGTTATTATGGGATCTGCACAACACTTGTGTTCAGAGTTCAAATCATCTGAATTGAGTCACTTCAACTTATCCGGAGGTGTTTTAAGACCATTGGTAGTTGTTGTGAATGGAACTGCTATAGATGTGGCCGAAACCGCCTTGCTTGGGTTTTCGATCGATAAGGGGCTCACATGGGAGAACCACATCGATAATTTTTGTACCAATCTCGGCAATACTTGCTTCGCACTTCGACGGGTGGTCCGAGTTGTCTCTAAAGAGGCGGCCCGCGTTTGCTACTTCGCCACAGTACATTCGATACTGCAGTACGGAGCCGAGCTGTGGGGCCGGGCGGCCGAGTGGGAGAGGGCATTTCGGCTCCAGAAGCGTGCAGTAAGAACTTTAGCGTACGAAACATCACAAAGGACAACTGCAAGGCCCCTTTTCAAGGAATTCGCAATCCTGACACTACCGTCTATAATTATCTATCAAGTAGCGGTCTTTGTCAGGACTGACTTTGATCAGTACCTAAGGCAGAATGATGTGTATTCCTAAAACACGCGTCATAAAAATAGATTCGTGATTCTGCCACGCAAACTTGCAAGGTCCGTTAAACTGACCCACATGATGGGCCCAGCGGTCTACAATAGACTGCCTAAAGAAATTACCTCCGCGCCCAGCCTAGCATCCTACAAAACCCGATTAAAGCGGTGGCTTACAGAAAAGGCATTCTATACAGTCGAAGAATTCATGGACATTAAATTAACTTAATTTTATTTTATCAAATTTTATTGTTCCAAAGTAAAAATATACTTTTAACAAATGGCAGACTTAATCAGTTACAATGAATAAACCAATTTTGATATTGAATGGTCTAATGTATTTTGAATGCTGAAGTACACATATGTATTTTGAATGATTAGTATAGTTATTGGAGGTGTAATGTTGCCAGCGGCGGAGGGCGGGCCGCTGCCGGCGGCGCCGCGGAGTGACGTGGCCGCGCTAGCGCGCGCGCTGCCCGCGCTGCTCGCCGCGCGCGCGCCGGACTGGACGCCGCTAGGTCTGCACCACATCTACCGACCACGGTTCACACTTTCAGGGGTTTCGCCCTTTTTTACGGTGAAACTACAATTATAAAGTTGGCTCAGGGCTATTTTATATTTTTAGGGATTTAGGATAATTTGGGGTAAAATCGAATATAAAGGTGGAAATATTTATTTGATTGATTTTGGTTCGGAAATTCTCCGAAGTTCCAACATATTATTATTTGACCAATTAATGTATGCAAAGAAATGGATTGATTTCTTTTGTCATACATAAGTGTTTTAAATTTGGCCATTCTCACTGTTTTGACTTTGTATGATGACATGAGATGAATACTTTTCAACAATTTTATACTCGTCTCGTATCACTTTATTAAAATAAAAAATCAAAGCATTACATTCTCTTCAATTTTTACGCCAAAAATGAAGAATTTTCGAAGGGCAATTTGAGGTATTTGGTACAATTTTTAAAAAATCTAGCAAAGACTGCCTTCGGACGAGTCACCCGTGGTAGTGACGCTGGGCGGTGTTGCAGAAGCGGAGCGCGTGTACCGCGTGGTGTCGCGCGCGGTGTCCGGCGGCTGCGGCGGCGCGCTGCTGCAGCTGGCGCGGCTCGAGGCGGCGGCGCGGCGCCCGCGGCCCGCGGCCCCGGCCGCGCTCTACCGCGCGCTCGACGCCGCGCCGCACTGCAAGGTACGTCCCGCGGCCCGCGGCCCCGGCCGCGCTCTACCGCGCGCTCGACGCCGCGCCGCACTGCAAGGTACGTCCCGCGGCCCGCGGCCCCGGCCGCGCTCTACCGCGCGCTCGACGCCGCGCCGCACTGCAAGGTACGTCCCGCGGCCCGCGGCCCCGGCCGCGCTCTACCGCGCGCTCGACGCCGCGCCGCACTGCAAGGTACGTCCCGCGGCCCGCGGCCCCGGCCGCGCTCTACCGCGCGCTCGACGCCGCGCCGCACTGCAAGGTACGTCCCGCGGCCCGCGGCCCCGGCCGCGCTCTACCGCGCGCTCGACGCCGCGCCGCACTGCAAGGTACGTCCCGCGGCCCGCGGCCCCGGCCGCGCTCTACCGCGCGCTCGACGCCGCGCCGCACTGCAAGGTACGTCCCGCGGCCCGCGGCCCCGGCCGCGCTCTACCGCGCGCTCGACGCCGCGCCGCACTGCAAGGTACGTCCCGCGGCCCGCGGCCCCGGCCGCGCTCTACCGCGCGCTCGACGCCGCGCCGCACTGCAAGGTACGTCCCGCGGCCCGCGGCCCCGGCCGCGCTCTACCGCGCGCTCGACGCCGCGCCGCACTGCAAGGTACGTCCCGCGGCCCGCGGCCCCGGCCGCGCTCTACCGCGCGCTCGACGCCGCGCCGCACTGCAAGGTACGTCCCGCGGCCCGCGGCCCCGGCCGCGCTCTACCGCGCGCTCGACGCCGCGCCGCACTGCAAGGTACGACCCGAGGGCCGCTTACGACATAGTTTACAAATTAGTAATCAAAAAGCCAATTACAGGTACCTTCAAAATTAAAACACAATACAATTATTATGATTACGGGAACGCCAAAAACGCCAAGTTAAGTACTTAGTTATATAAAACAAACTTATACGTACAATCAGTTAAGATTAATAAATATATGCGATAAAAGATAAATTACATAATAAAGTGCCTAAACACAAAGTACTGAGCGAAAGTAATTTAACCACCTGTAAAGAAAGAGTCGTAAAGTAGACGTTTGGCTTTGGCCGGAGAAATGTCGAATATATCTATGTCTACATTTTTAGAGAAATTATCAAGAGAATTACCTGCTCGCCACAAGAATGAGTTTTTTCTATAATTGGTTGAGACTTTTGACAGACTAATAGGAGGGGGTTGATGACGGAGGAGTCTACTAGGGACTGAGAAAAAAATTAGACAAGAGTTCTGGGGAGTCAACTTTGGCCGAAGTCAACTTTAGGGGGCAAGTAATGTCAGCGACTTCCCGCCGCAACTCAAGGGGCACAAGGTGATGTTGTTTACACAGGTTGTTATAATTATGTGACCGATAGTCAATTTTGAGATGATAACATAAATGTTTTATAAATTTCTTTTGGATATCTTCAATACGATCAATAATATTGTATCTAAGATTCCAAACTTGCGATGCATATTCTACAATACTACGGACAAACGCACAAAACAAGATTTTTAAAATTTTAATTTCGTGTGATGAGGATGAGCAGCGAATTACAAACCCAAGTGCCTTCAAGGCCTTAGACACCGCCTTATCGACATGTACATCAAAGATTAGTTTCTCATCATGATATACTCCTAGGTCCCATCCATTCGTTACGAGAACTGAGAATACATTATTATGTCATAATATTTATTAAGACTAATGTTAAATTTGAAAGTAATGTCTATTTGTAAATAAAGTCTGAAAACATGTACCGATTGTACTCAAATTATGATATTTGTAGTATACAAATATAAAACTTCAAGAGCGACTTGCGTCAAGCTCAAGCCAGGCGTTTTTGTCTTTAAGATAATTATCGGTTACGTAATAAACCTTGTCACAAAGTACTTTCTTTACATAAGTTTTGATTTTTCTATATGGCATATCAAGGATTAGTTCTGGCAATTATTTATAAAATTTTATACAGTTTCCCTTTAACGATTTACTAACTGTTTTTAACCTATAATACGGGGTAACTAAATCATTTATGTTACGTAAGTTTCTACCCGTAAAATCACCTGTTTTATTAAATAAGGCAATATTTTTTCTTTCATGCGTTATATTTTCAAATATGTACTGGGATCACTGGGTTGGTACAGTGAGTGTATCAATTTTCTCAAAAAATATCTCTTAGGGAGTCCCTCGATCCTAAATCTTAAATATAAACGAATTGCCTTTTTTTGCTGTGTATGGTCAGGCAGGAGTCCTTCAATTATGTTTGTATTTATTTATAGTTTGATTGCGTTTATTTTATTTCTTATGAATTGAATGAATGAATGAAAAACTCTTTATTGCACCAATACAAAAAAAACGACGAGTTGCACTCCGGGAGTGCCGGCATAAGTGAAAACTTGAATATTAAGGTTTAAAGAATTTATTCTCATAAAAGATTACAATAAATCCACTTACATGAGAACAAACGTTAACGTTGTGCATTTCCATGGATGCGTGTGTAATATACACACACGAACATTTGCGCAAGCGTCCTGCTCCGCCTAAACGAAACAGCAGGCGCAGGCATACATTTTCGCCGCGCCGTAGAAAGAGAGGGGGATACTTCCTCTCCTAAGCCGCGCCGCGCCGGCTGTCTACTCTCCATCCGTCTTACGAATTTTCGATCAGGTCACGTGTCCTGACGCCCTGACGCGAGTTTAAAATTTTTTACCCATTACAAAAACGTGTACAACGCCGCTGAAGAAGTTTTCAGTTCAATAACAAAAAAGAAGATTTACAATTTAAAATACATAGGTACAATGGGCGGTCTTATCGGTTAAAGCGATCTCTTCCAGACAACCGGTGGATGGAGAGGAATGTAGGCACGTCAGAAATAACGGTGGTGCAAACTATAAGTTAAATCAATAGGTAGCTAAGGTTACTTTTAATTTACATAATACACTACACATATATTCTATAATACACTTTAAAAAAAACTACATATATACCTACAATACAATATAACTACATAAATAAGTTTAGTAAATATAATATACATACAAATAAATATAATGCAATTAATTTTTTTAAAATGTACGATTACTGAGCTAGATAAAATTCTTTAAGACTGTTTTTAAAAATAGAGACAAATTGTGCACGTTTAATAGACTCAGGCAGTTCGTTCCATATACGCACAGCTTGAACTGTGAACGAATTGTCGTAGAAGGATGATGGATGCATCGGCATATTAAGCTTAAGACTGTCTGATGACCTCAAGTCACGTGTATGGCTACAGCGTAGGAACTGAAAACGTTTTAGAAGGTAGTGTGGAGATGTGGAACTAAATCATACATTATATAGTATACACAGAATATGAGTATTCCGGAGAAGACGTATGGGACGTATGAATTAAAGACAACATAAGAAAAGTCGTGACGTCCAGCCTAGCTTACAAAGCAGTAGTAGGTCATCTCATCTTCCCCTCGCAGACCCCGCAGCCTCCGCTTCCTTCTCCAGCCGCGCGCCGCCTGTGTTGCTTGCTGTCGATGATCGATGGTTGTTATCTTTGCGCGTAAATTTTAATTACTTTGGCTTTACAGATGGCGTTAGTAGTAGATAAGATGCGTTGACAGTAAAATTAAAATAGTCTGTATATCACGCGTTGCAGGAGCCGTATTCAAAAAAATCTCTTAGGGAGTTCTCTCGATACTAAATCGTAAATAAAACGAATGGCCCTTTTTTGTAAAATAAAGGTAGTGTATATGTGTTGGTGCAGGCGCTGTACGTGGCGGGCGCGGCGTGGGTGCCGGGCGAGGCGCGCGCGCTGGCGGACGCGCTGCTGGACCGGCAGCTGCGGCTGCACGCGCTGCCCGACGAGCTGCGCGCGCACTCGCCGCCGCCGCCGCGCCTCGCCGACGACGCCCTGCCGCGATGATAGCACTGCTCTCATATATTTATATAAATATACCTTTACGAAAATCGAATCGCATTATTTTTTTTTATTTAATTTAACCATATATGAATTGAACCGTTAAATAATAAACAAATTATTATAGTACTTCTATCGTTAAATTCGAATCATAAACTTTCAACCGATTTTATGTTAGCATACCGTTACGAAACTGGGATTCGAAATTTGGAATAAAACGCCAACACTTGATTTTCACAAATATGGTCTTCCAAACATCTGATGTCGCTCTGACACTATCCGATTTGTTTCTGTCCTGTTTAGGTATCGAGAATATACTACATTATTACTATTTAAGCACAGGCCACATAGTTTCCAGTCTAGGGGCTCGCACCAAAAGGGGGCCCGCGCCATTTTTTTTATACTACTAAGTAGGTAAACAGGCATGCGACGTGCACATGAAAAAATAAGAAATTAAAGAAATATATATAATGATCAATGTACATATATCAATTTACAGTTTTAAATATACGGCATTGGCAGTGAAGACAAATCAACCAAAGACATGCTTCGTTTGACTTTTAACCTAATTTAATGAGAATCACATTGCAGTACAGCGTAATTTTAGTAGTAAATAGCAGATTTAGTTTTTAATTGTAAGTAAAGGAAAATAAGTCGTGGTTTTTACGACGTTTGGTGGAAACAGGTGGGACATGAATGGGTTCAAACAATCTAAAAGGTTATAAAAGGTGTTTAAAAGGAAATAAGAGATAGAGTTTAAGACAGTCTATAGATCCTGTGATAATTTCAAGTAAATAAATTATGTCTATGTCGGCTATTTCGCACCCATTTTCTAAGGTATAGAAAAATAAATGATGCTTGATACAGAAAACATTTCATAGTGGTCACCGGTGCGATAGCATCAGAAACGAACTTTCTTCTGAATATTTTCTATTCAAGATTTATAAGCGACATACCAGAAACTCCAGATCTGCGAGGCATATTCCAGATTGCTACGAACAAAAGCGCAATAAAGAACTTTAATGGTTTTAATAGAGGCAAAATCAGTAGATATACGCCTCACAAATCCAAGCGCTCGATATGCTTTTTTGATAATAATATAATGTCCACATGACAGTCGAACAGTAGTTTAGTTAGTGTCGAGGTAGACTCCCAAGTCGCGCATAACAGACTTTCGTTGCAATTTTTCACCTAGTTATGTGTAATCATAGTTTATTAGTTTTCTTTTACGACTAAAGGTGACCACACAGTATTTCGAAGGGTTAAGATCCTAACAGTTTGGTGAATGGGAGTCCTGCAGTTTCATGAGATCTGATTGTAAAGATTGCTTAGCTATAGACGAGATTCTAGTAAATATCTTCATATCATCTGCAAAACATAGTTCTTGGAAAATGTAAGAAGTTTATCAATGTCATTTACAAAGACTACAAATATAGCATAGGTCCAAGTAATGACCCTTGTGGACACCACTGGGTATTGGCACCCAGCTAGAAATGTAGTTATTTCTAACTACAGCTTGTGAACGGTATCTAAATATGAGGCGAACCACCTGAGTAGCTCGTCACTAATGCCAATATTTTATGTAGTCTTTGTAATAGCAGTTTGTGCTCAATCCGATCAAACGCTGCACTGTAGTCAGTATAAACGACATCTACTCGATGGCCTTCCTCCATTGATTCAGTAAGGTATGAGTTAAGTAATACCAGGTTGATCGTCCACTCAAAAAAAAGGAATGAAATTGGCTTGCAATGGATTTCTAGCTACAAGTTGCTAATGAAAGGAAAACAAAGTTTATGTACGGTAAGCTTCAAAAATGGAGTCATAATCTCTCATACTAACTGGAGAAATTATGACTGCATTTTTGAAGCCAGGTCGCACTTAGGTAGGTAGGTTTCCTCTGCTTTGGTTCGCTTCGAAGTGATCGCTTTCGTAGCTCGTATTGAACTGCCGTGACGCGCACTCGATCGCCTTTTTATATGCGCCTATCTTCCCATTCTATATTATTCCCGAATATACTCCATACATGATGAATTTATTTCGATGATGGAAACGTCGAGGCGCCGGTATGTGTGTATGAGTGAAAACCGGACAAAAAACTATAGCATTTATGCGTTTATAAGACCTAGTTTCACCTTTCCGTTTTTTTCCAATGGACTTCTTGCTCGCGAACACTCTGCGTCTTTCTATTTCGCGACAATAATTAAAAAAAAATTGTTCTATCGAGCTATAAAAATAACTCAGTCATGTGATCATGTCCAATTTTGGGGTTTATCGAAACATTGGGCGTCTTCGAGATAGCGGGGAACATAAACAAAACCAAAACAAAAATATTAAGCAAAAACTTTTTGTTCAAATAGAATCAATCTTATGAACGTTCATAAAGGCAGTCACCATCAGATGGATGATAGAAGAGTGATTGACTGTTGTACATAAATGACAGCATTTTCCTATGATGACAGCCCAACTGTCATAAAGATGAAAGGCATATCATGTCGGTGAGCGAGTCGCGGGTGTCGGTGGAGGCGGTGAGCGAGCGCGGCGGGGGGCTCGGCGCGCCGGCGCCGGCGCTGCGGGGCGCGCTGCTCGCGCTGGCCGCGCTGCTGCTGGCGGCGCACGGTGAGCTTGTTGTCGCTACAGCCTTGAACTTCTATCAAAATTACTCATTTAGAAATATGATCTAATCTTAAAATGATCCGTATATATGTAATTAACGTAATAAGCAACGATCCTATCGGACGTTCTCAAACCAGGAGAATAATTTACACTCAACATAACAAATCGTTACCTACAAACGCGCATTGATGTTTGGTTTGTTTGCATCTATGTATGTGCCTTTTATCGTAGCATCTCCTCGGATATTCCTTACCAAAGTCTAAACCCAAGGTTGAGATTATGTCTCTTATCTTTTGTTTTAAAAAAAGGTACTTAATTACTGACCTAGAAAGACAAGACGCCGGAACAGAACAGGGATGCAAAATGTATCGAATATACTTAATATCTGCTACCACTGGGTGGCTCAGCCCAGTAGTAGGCGACATGGCGAGCCAGTTTATGCATTAGTTGGTCAACAGATAGTTGTGACCATTTTGCAGCCCCGGATATACCGTGCCCAGATCCCGCCCCTGCCCACCCAGTGGTCTACGATGGGGCGGCTGATTTGCAATGCCAATCTACCCTCCCTCCATTCGACCCGAAATCCGAATAACTGAACATGACACGGGGCGTTCTCAGAGAGTTGTTTTTGTGCAAACAGGTGCGACGGCCGCGGGCGAGGCGTCGCAGGCGCCGAGCGACGATATAATAGAGCTTGACGATGAGAGTGACTTTGCGCCCTTCGCAGTGAGTGATGTCATCATTTTGCAGTAGGCTGGAACCTATTAGAGTAACATAAAGAACACTACTCATTGCAGTCTGCGTTAATGTATATGTCACGCGGAGAGGGTAACCTAACCCGCCGAGCAAGCTGACTTTCGTCCAAGTCTCCATTATAAATCACGTCTACACCCTCTGAACCAGGTAATTGAAAATCACTAGGAGTACCATGTCCTTCTATAATTCTATATATTTCGCTTTTGTAGATTTGACAGCAGCTTCTTCACACTTCCATCATATAATATTCGACGCACTACAGAACCAATATATCGAAACTACCTACATAAATCTCACCTTCCGGCTCAATGGGTCAAACAGATCCATTGGGTTTCACAATACAAAAAAATAAATGACCGAGCGAAGCGTCTCAGTATTGAGATAGGCCAAAAATGCTTTTGTCTGTCTGTCCGGCTGTTCTCACCGTTCAACCGAATTTCGTGAAATTTTGTGAGGTAAAATTTTAGGTTTCTTTTGTCGACTCAGTTTTTCAAAACGGCAGAAATATGGGGGTTGTAATCTTTAAAAATAGGGTTTCAGCCAATTCGATTTTTTTCAAAAAATTTTAGTTTTTGTTACCCTTATTAAAACGCTAATATTTATCTAAACAAAATTATTATCCGATAAACAGAGCCACTAGTATAGTAATAATTACTACAGGACAATCTTAAAAACAGAAAATGCACGAACGGCTAATCACTAAGGATTTTATTTTATTAGCATATTTTGCCGGGGCGGGGTAGGAAGCTAGTAAACCGGTGTAACTATGATGGCAGGTGGTAGTGGAGCACGGCGTGGGGGTAGAGGGCGGCGCGGTGTGGTACTGCGGCGGGTCGCTGGTGTCGCTGCGCACGGCGCTGTCGTCGCGCTGGTGCTCGCGCGGCGCCGAGCTGTCGGTGCTGGCGGCCGCCGCCGTGCCCGCCGTGCCGTCATCCGCGCGCCGCGAAGGCGTGCGCCGGGTCGCGCGCGTCGTCGTCGCCAGCGAGTTCGGCGCCTCCGCCCTAGTTAGTGTGCTGCTCCAAGCGTATTATTTCTTAGTTCATTTATCACCCTGTAGAGTGTAAATAGTTTACGAATTCATCGTCCGGATATCCGCATGTTTTTAAGAAATTGGTTCTTGCTCGCGGCACGACTAGCAGCTGCGGCTGGTGTCATCTAGCAAGAATCATTGTATTAAGTAGTCAATAACTTTATTTGACAGTCTTACAAAAATAACACCATAGGAACACAAGTCACAAGATCTCATTTTTTCTTTCATAGAAAAAAACAATACTTAAAGACCAGTATGGTATAATTTTTTCTCAATAGGTACATTAAATGATAATGTCGTTGCACACCGTACAGCTCAGGGGGGTCACTACATAATCATACAACGCAATCACGTCTGAAAGAAACCGACGTAACGTGAGTCGTGCCAACTATCCACTCCCTGGATGACGATACCTGCTCACGTATTCTTTTCGTTCCCATAGACAACGCACATCGATACCGGTGATGTGAATTTTGTTGCTAAAGTTATCGGTACTATGACGGTACTTTCAAAAATAATTAATTTATCTTGATTGGTTATTAAATACGAAAAGTTTACTTTCTTTTCTTACATTTTAGGTTAATATGAACCAAAAAATATTTTTATAATAATAAAAAGTAATTTATTTCAGTATCGTAAAATCGGTATGACTCAATATCCTAGAAGCCATGACCACAAAAACATTAAAAAGTCGTATCACAGACATGTCAACTTCAAATATGACATTTGTATGACATGACATGTAAACATAAACATAACCTATCGGTAATATACTTAAATTTCAATTTGTTTTAAGAAAACTTCTCCAGTTTTATTTCGAGAGGGGGCGATTGTTACCAAACAAACCAAAAAAGGCAAATTTTTAAACCGAACGAAAATTCGAAGGATTCACGCCGAAATATAACCCCTACAGCTTTATACTTACTTCCGATTAACTTTGGAGCGCTACGACCTTCATCTTCAGCAACTAGCAAAGCAAAGAACTTCTCAGAACAACATTCCAGCTGCTCTAAGTCACCTATGCCAAAAATACGTTCTTCTCAGTGAATTCCATAAAATAAAAGAATTTTGTAACCCTCCAGATTGTGAAAGCTTGTGTTTGATAATTTATTTCGAGAATGACTGTAATATTAGCTATACAATGGATGGAAAATGTATTTCATAAGCGACAATACATTGTACCTATACAAATATATTATTATTTGCTGTAAAAGTGTTGATTTTTTTATATAGCAAATTATTTTCAGCGCCTGAATTTCTTGTAATTACTCAAATTAGGTACTCTTAATGCTAGCAATTACTAGAGAGAATATACAAATAGTAAAAACACAAGTCATGTGTATCAGATTGGTTGCATAGCTCAAATGAAAATGTTTTGTAGGATATGTACTTTGTTTAAATTTGTACGAGAAGTCTTTGAAATTCAATTTTACTTTTTGTAGAGGATGTTTTAGTGAGTTGCGTAGGCTCTTATATGGTGGTCTGAAAGAAAAGGCTTGGACTGTAGCTGATGCTTTTCTTCTTGTACAGACCATAAAGCCGATCTAGGGAATGGGCGAGTTTTAATCAAGTTAATAGCCAATGCCACTGTGTATATTACTATTTCCACCTTTGCTCACCCACCATCATGCCTAAAGTGGGTTTAAAATGCTTTATCTTTTTTGACGACCTCCGTGGCGTAGTGGTCACCATGCTAGTCTGCCACCCAGAGATTCCAGGTTCAATCCCTGGTCAGGGCAAGTTGGAAAATGGCCTTTTTCAAATTGTCCTAGGTCTTGGATGTTTATCTATATTTGTTATAAATTATAGTATCCCATAACACAAGACTCGAACTTACTTTGGGGCTAGCTCAATCTGTGTTATTTGTCCTTATTTATTTATTTGTGTAGGTTTATTGTACCTGCAGCACAAATAGGCATTTGAATAATGTTTTTATGTACTTATAAAAAAAATATTCTAAATCCTAGCCTAAAGATTAAATAAAACAAATTTAAAAGAAATCGTGGCTTCTTGCATGAATAAAAATAAAATTAAAATATTAATAAAAATATATATTGTTTTATTTACACTCCTTAATTTTAAATGGTAATATAAACATATCAATAATATTAAAACACTGCATGGATGTTATCAGTCGGAGCCCACAAATGCTGGCTGATTGTAATCACATTGTGGATTGAATTAGTAATTGTTAGTAGTTCTTCTGCCTTGCTCTGTACATCTCCCTCCGTTAGTTCAACATGCTGCAATCACCATTGATGCCTTGGGTGAACCTGCAAAATATTAATTTAAGTAGTATAGTGTTACAGTATCACATATTCATCCTTAACAGGGTAGACAGCAGGCTATGGCCATAAGAGCACAATGTCACTTTTAACCTAACGGTGGGGTGGAGGTACCTATCCTTAGTCATCGCTTGAAGTGTTTGTACAATTTTACATCTTGTATGCTTGGTCAGTGAATATTTTTGTACTATTGGAAAACAAACAGTACATGTATTCAAAATATTTTTTGGCACTGGACCCGACTTCATATTGAGAAAAAAAATTGTACCAACCTGCGCAAGCAATTCATAATTATTCCACCATAATATAGCCACATCTTGGTTTATAGTGGAGCTTTTGAGCTGATAGTATGCGGCCTCATCTAATCTCATTAGGGGTTCCAGTTTGTCTATGATGGGGCATTTTTTTGGGTTTGTTAAACTAAATAACTGGTCCAAAGCTGCACCACTTGTACCCAGAATCTCCTGTAAAATTAGAAAAAATGCAACATGTCCGTAGGTAGATATGTTAAAAACAAGTAGAAAGGGAATAGCACCTAGTAAGACCTTACAAAGTGTAGTGATTACATATGTAGGTACAACGTACATACCCAGTAAGATAGCTTCTTCGCTGGATGATTTATATGGCTATTTTGTCAAATAAAGCATCATGGCTCTCTCCACCATAGCGTGCATGCAATACAGACCCACACTGTCTCCTGCCGCAAACACCGAGACTCAGTCTGATACAACTGTTCCGTGGATGCAACTATAGCCACATCCTCCTTGTAACTGCCGTTCCATAAAATGCAAGAGCAAATTAATATCTGTAAAAATATAGTAACTGTTATGAGGTTTTATACTAACCGTACACTTAATGACATCGCAAAAGAAAATAAATCTAAATTCACAATGAGTTTATGTTCCATCGCCTTGGAGCTTGGAGTTATTACAAGTCGGACGATGGGGGAGGCAGCAGAACTAAGATAAACAATCCATGTCTGAGCTCCATGCATTCTTATTTCTTGTTTCTTCAAAGGCTAAATCCATCGACTTTTACATCATAACCTTAAACGCAAGTCCGTTGAGTGCAAAACTCACTACACTCCAGTCCAGCAAGATAGAGGCTCATCCACAGCCCACAGCTGGACTTGATAAATTGTATTGGTAGGTAGGTACGTAGAAATTTTGAACTGAAACTAACCAATAAGAGCCTAAAGCCGTTTCAGACGAAACGAATGCGTAACTAAAAGAGGTGACGTCGGCGGGGTGGTGAAGCGGGAAGGGTCGGGGGGCATTTTCAGACGACTCGCTTGCTGTCAAGTAGACATTTTGGCGCAAATCGAGTACCGTTTTGCTGCTTATCTGTCAAAGTCGTTGCGTCCGCATTGAATACGTACGAAAGCGACCGCTGACGTCATGACGAAATGTGTTTCGGATTGCCTCGCATGTGCACGCATCGCGTACGACTGACGTCGTAACATTATGTAGTAACCCCCGTATAGGGAATCTAGTAAAATTATTGTGTATTTTTTCCAACATCTCATTGTACTTTACTTAGCTTATATGTTTTAACACCTAAGTACTTAAGTATACCTACAAATTTTGAAGCCATTCTGTAGGAAGAAATGGACGATGTGGCAGAAGTTATATCGGAAGACTGGAGAGGCGTGAGCTTGGATATAGCGCTGCTGGAGCTAGAGTCGCCGTTCGGGGCTATAGCAAGCGCGCGGCCCATCCTCATGGCGACAGAGGCGTCGGAGTGCGCATTCCCGAGCGCGTGCCACGTGGCCGGCGTGGAGCCGCGCGGTGCGCGCCCGCTGCTGCGCGTGGTGGACCTCGAGCGCGCGCGGGACGACGCCTGCGCCAGCGCCGCGCGACACTGGGCCGCCGCGAGAGACACGGCGTTCTGCCTCACCGGCACGCAACTCTGCGCGGTACTTACAACTATTATATGCTCGAGTCCATCAATTTGTCGACTCTGAAACTATTGGACCAAAGTCAGAATCAGAACCATTCATATATCTTTGCTTACAGCTTAGTTTACTGCCGATTCCTAAGCGCAAGTACAGAAGGGGTAACAAGCTGTACTGCAGCATTTTCTCCAAAAAGTCCGATATTCATGAGGTTCTTACTAACATAAATCACTTGTATGTACTCACCTGGAACGACGGATATTTACATTCAACATGCATCGTGCTGTAAACCGTGTAAGGCAGCTCGCGCACTAGAAGATCACCAAGGCTATGAGCAGTCTCGTTCTTGACCACAAACTTGGCTGCAGCCGAACCGCTGCTTCTGCGACTAAGGTCACTATGCAAACTACACTGAAGTAGGTTGGTCGCAACGGCCAATCGTGCCGCCCGATGTGCGGTCACTGGTCGTGGTTGTGGCAGCCTAAAGCGCGAGGTTCCTATTAGTTTTGTTACGTTTGTGTTAGAACGACCGCGGTGCGGGCGTGGTGTGCGGCGGCAAGCTGTGCGGCGTGCTGAGTCGCTCGGCGGGCGGCGGCAAGCGGCGCGGCTGCGGCGTCACGCACGCCGCGCAGAGCGTCGCCCGCTGGCGCCGCTTCCTGCAGTGCGCGCACACCGCAAACGCTTGCCATAGGTATTGGGCCATTTACCTTGAGGAAATACAATGAATTGTCTTAGTGGATTGTCCTGTCAATGGGTTCTTGTAAATGAAGACAACCCACTGCAGCCGATTGTCAGGTCAATGATCACGATAATCCTACATGATATAGGACGACTTAAATTTTCGGAAGACTTCCCCTTCCACCCGCGCAATGGATTGTCCTGTCTATTGGCCTTGTATGAACGCATTTTTTAGCCAATAAGCCAACGTTACCCGATGCGACGTAGTACGCACATTATCTGATCAAGGAATGTGGTATTCTATTGATTGTTTTTCGACGTTTATAGGCTGTAATACGTTATAAAGTCCTTATCCCTGACGGGGTAGACAGTGCAAAGGGTCGTAAGACGCAAAGCTCACGTTTGCGCCATGGACATAACCTGCTAAGTGCGAGCCGGACTCGCTCACGAAGAGTTCTGTACCATTATCTATAAAAAATCACGTATGTCGGAGCCTTCTGTTTTTAGTAGGTATTTGTTGTTATAGCGGCAACAGAAATACATCATCTGTTAAAATTTCAACTGTCTAGGTATCTATTTGTAAATAGTGTGTAAGTAGTATTTTTATTTTAGTTTTTAAGCAATTTTTTAATGTATATACAACGTAGGAGGGGCATACCCGTAATAAATCAAACCACGGGCTGTACTAGATCACTATACAGTATGTCAATATGCAAGTCAGACCGTCAATAACAACAACTTTTCCTATGGGGCAAAAGCTTGAAACTCGAAAAAAAATCGACATTTTCATGCAAATTGCTGGGCCGGCCGAACACTTTTGAATGAAAAGCAAAAAAATTGGCATTCTCATACAAATTGCCTGAGCGGCACACACTTATGTATGGAAATGGTAATTTTTTTTTGCTGTTATGGATGTTAATTTATTTTCAATATACTATGACTTGACTTAAGGTCCTAAAGCCCTTAAGGATTGTCCCGGCTATTTCTTGTGTAAATGGCCCATAATAATAGTATCTGACGCCGCGTAGATCGGATCCAAAGGAGCCCCGAACTCGATACGTCGTCCATCTTTATTGCAAGGAATCCAATATCCAATCCAGCTGTAGAATGGCAAAAAAACCTATTACATGTTTAGGATTTGTGCAGTAACATGCCATACGACATGATGATTGCAGGGATGCGAAGTGTACAGTATTGTGTGCGGAGAGACGTGTGTTACCCGAAGCGAAGGTGCCGCGGCCAGCGCCGCCCGCGCTGGCCGCGCTGGCTCCGACTCGCGCCACGCCGCCCGCGCCCGCGCCGCTCGAGCAGGCGGCCGGCGACGCCGAGCCACGCGCCAGCGCAGATGACGAGCCCGAAACTACCGCGTCCGTTAGCGCGATAACTTCCTATACGGAAAGTGAGTTGTTTGTTGTTCATGTGTGTGAGTGGCCAACACCGGTGTCTGATTTTTCAGCTGCTTAAAGGCATCCAATACAGCGCGACTACTGCCATACAATGATGGCAGCCGGGACCGACTGCTTTACTTGCCTTCCGAAGCAATAAAGGAGCTCAATACATTTTTAGTTCACTTGTGGTCATCAACCCGAGTGCGGACCACGGCTGGTGTCACGAAACTTGCGAAAGATCAAATTGAAGAAGAGAAGAAGACGTTTAACGGGCCTGGGTATGGGTAGTTTTATGGGCCAATCACCCTTCATAATATTTTTTATCATTGTATAATACAATAACAGCCATTCGCTTTTCGCTGAAGTTGAACGCTTGTAGAATGCGACACAAATAAGTTGAACAAAAATGGCGGACTTCAAAGCTTTTTTGGTACAAATTCTCGACACGTAAATTAATGGCGGTCGCAGGCGCTTAACTTGTACCTGCGCCGATAACGCCCATTTTGGTTCAACCTACGGGCCACAAAAATGCTTTGAATTCCGCCATTTTAGTTCAACTTATTTGTGTTACATTGTACAAACTACATTTTTGTATAAATACATAAAGCCTATAATTTACCTTACATGTTAGTTCAACATTTTTATACATTTGGTTCGCTAACTGGCTGTACAACACACAAACCCACTTACAAAATTAAATACTATAACTATTTACTTTCGATGTGATCGAATAAACGATTTTCATGTTTGAATATATGAAAGTGAAGTAAACTTTAACTCAATATATTTTCCACTTAGCAATCAGTGAATTGA